>JAVJGG010000024.1:21832366-21851655 GCA_035590195.1 Aviceda cuculoides | reverse complement strand
GGGGTTGTTCAGCCTGGAGAAGAGAAGGCTCCAGGGAGACCTTATAGCAGCCTTCCAGTACCTAAAGGGGGCCTACAAGAAAGCCGGAGAGGGACTTTTTACAAGGCCGTGTAGTGATAGGACAGGGGGTAATGGCTTTACACTAAAAGAGGATAGACTTAAATCAGATGTAAGGAAGAAGTTCTTCACTGCGAGGGTGGCGAGGCACTGGGACAGGTTGCCCCGAGAGGCTGTGGCTGCCGCATCCCTGGCAGTGTTCAAGGCCAGGTTGGATGGAGCCTTGAGCAACCTGGTCTAGTGGAAGGTGTCCCTGCCCATGGCAGGGGGTTGGAACTAGATGATCTTCAAGGTCCCTTCCAACTCAAACCATTCTATGACTATGCAGGATGAGTCAGTTCAGCCTACTGACCTGAGTGAATCCTACTCAATTAGAGCAGGAGGTACTTTATTTCTGCTGGCTTAGCTAGCAATACTCTCTAGCCCTGCGATCACTAGATGTGAGGCAAAGGGAACGCACAGCCACAGGCAGGGGAGTGGGACTGTCCCTCTTAGCTGCAACCTACACACACATAGTGTTAGGTTTAATGGGAAATTATACCCTCGTTGTGTCCGAGGTCCACAGTTTATAAACATCCGCTTCCTATTCTGGAAGATAATTGAGATACATGTGAAGTACTGCATATTGATCTCTTAATTCCAAAAACGTCTGTTGTATGGAGACAGATTTTTTCTTTAATTTATCCAAATCTTTTTTCTTTTGTATTGGATGAAAAAAAGCAAATTCCTTTCAACCTTCGGTGAATCACTGTGGGGTCCAACTGATTCACTGAGGAGAGTGAACATGGGCTGCAGGGGACATAACTGAAAACGCAGCACCATCCACTGAGAGCACAAAGCAAATCTGCAATAATTAGCTGTGAATCTCCATTTTGGTGGAGGGCTTCACCTTCTCACTAAGAAATGAGGGTTATTCAGTTTTCATCATTTGCTCTATGAGCCTGACCAGTCCTTATAACTTTGTGGTTCCCCTTGAACTCAACAGATGCTGAAGATTTACCTTCTTCCTATGTACATTATGTAATGAAAGGAACAGCATACTCCCTTTCTGCACTAAGAAATGTCATCTTTTATGTAAGATACTTAATATGGCTGAATGACAGGAACATGGTGGCACCACCCTAGCTTCATTTATGAACACGTATTGGCTTTAACAGGAATACAGTGCTGGTTTTTACTATTATTTCCAAAGTCTTCATAACTCTATTCACTCCAAGCCAGCACTGGCCTGGAAACTAGTGATGTCTTTTAAATGAGTGATGAGAAGATTTTCTTGTGGAAAACCCTGTATGTAGAGGATTCTGACTGGAAGTTTTTGGAGAATATCAAGCATGAGTTTTAAAGGTAGGCTGTAACTCAAAAAGTTACATGAAGAGGTAAGATTAAAGACTAAAAAAGACTGTCAGAATCAGATAACAAGGAATTACTGTATTAATTAAGCTTCACAAACAGCCTGGTGAAAGTAGGCTAAAAGGAATATTTTGTATGTAAAGCAATAAACAGAGATAGGTCATGGGATTTGAAGACCCATGTGAGGTATTGGGTCAAAGAACAGGACCCCAGAGATACAGCTTTTAGTCTTAGTCCTTGGTTCCTAGTCTAATGCGTATGCTGCTTCCTGGGTCTGTGAACCCTGGAAGACAAATCCCAAGGGGATATATTTCACTTTTGCCCTGGACTGTACGTATGAAGTTCAGAACAGACATTTGTTTTGATCTTTTGTCAAAGTCTTTGTGCTTAAGTTTTGGTGAATGCAGTGCCAGCTTCCACATCTGAACTTGTCTTTCCCAGCTGTGCAGTCAGTGGAGATCTAGTCATCGGACTCAGTTCAGTTACTTAAACATGATTACACACAACCACCTGAGAGTGCCCTCGGTATCCGTCACGGCCTCCCCTTGCCCCTGCAGAGCATGTGGGTCATCAGTAAGTCTCGTGTCAAATCCATCTCTTCCATATCACTAAGTAACTACAGACACCTCTGATGGCACTAGAAACATGTTTCGGGAGCTGAACTAAGCCCTCATCAAATGGGTTTTAGAGGGCAATGCAGAAGTGAATTTTAGGATAAGATGTCTCATATACTGGATTTCAATGGTGATACCCCTTACAATGACAAGCCCACATGTCAGTGCTCCAGTGTAGATATCCAGAGAGCCCTGCTCAATGCATCTTTCACAAAGATTAATGATTATGAGAGATTTTTAGGCTCATAACTACAACAACATACTGGATGCCCAAACCTGAGCTTTCTCATGTGCTCCTCCCCTCTTCCACAGTCTCCTCCCAGCAGCTGCCTCACGTGTACCAAACCCCAGGGACTGTGCAGCTTCTCCCTGAGCGGCCACAGCAGATCAGCCTGGTGTGGCTTTTCACCCTTGCAGTGGCTGGGCACCCACAGAATTGCATGTCAGCCAAAGTCTTTCACCTCTGCATACATGAGCCACCCAGCTCCATCTCTTCTCCACCACCACCTCATAGACATGCTGTTGGCAGGACAGTGCATCTCAGCATACAGACTTTACAGTCTGGGTTCTGACTATTCCTTTCTCAGTGGCACAATGATGTTTTGGGCCAAATCTTTTCAGTTTAGCCTAAGTTTTACTGTATGTTTTATTTAAAAAAAAAAAAAAAAAAAAAAAAAAAGTTGGTATTGCAGGCTCTCATCTATGGGAAAAATTCTTCTTCCAAAAATAAACCCTTCCTGCTCCAGTTAGAGCCTGAGGATTAGGGTATTAGCAGTCTGGAACCATAACAATACAAACACATGAGAAGTCCAACTGGGTCTGAACAGCATTTGTACACTCTGCCGTCACTGCTTTCTTATTACCAGTTCAATAACACTCGTGCGATTGCTTCAGCAGGACATTTCCCCTGCATATTAACTGCATAAGCAGGAAGACTGTGTGCCATCTACTGGCACCTAGACAAGCATGACAAACGTTTTTCTTTCAAGTGCTAAATTTGAGAAAAAGTTCTGTGGCTTGAAATATATCTGCAATAAGTTATCATTTATATGGTTGAAAATGCTTTTCTATATAAACCTGTCAGGCAGGCAGTGGCAGTGCATCCCTTGCCCTGCCCAGCAGGAACCAGCCACAGTCCCAGACTGTCAGTCGCAACGCTTCTTCCTTGTGAGTCACACAGCGAATCACTCCTACACGTATTTTGGCCAAGTCAGCTGGATGGTACTCAACACGCTCTCTTCTAGTGCCTTCTCACACGTATAGGTTAGCAGTTTAAGGAGTTATTACCATCTCAACTAGTTCCTTCTCACCCTCCTTTGGCAGTTACAGGTAGCTTCAGCACTGATCTCAGCTAGCGATGCTAACTGCACGCTGAAGCGGACCAGGAGCACTCTCAGGTTCTGTTGCACATTCTCAGGCTGACTGTTATTTGGGACTACCTGAAAATGGCCTCTTCTTAAACCCTCCTGCTACTTTCACCAGCAGCCACATGGCTAACATATCCAGAGACTTCCAGTATATTCCAGGAGAGACTATGAAGTCCCTCCTTCATATTCCTGCTCACTCCTATCTCCTGTCTCAAATCTCTCACCCTCTCTTGTTTCTTTTGTTAGTGTTCTGCAATTATTGTCTGTCATGTGCTTTTGCCAAGGATCAAGCTGCAGAGAACTATAAAAATAGAGGGAAAAAAACAAACTATCAGATTTCTGCAATGTCAAAAGGATCAGCCAGTACGTTGTGTGTAGCACTATCACTTTTCCTTGGCATTAAATGTTATGAATAGGGATAAGTGTCACATTAGTGAATGTCACATAATTTCCTGAATATGCTTGTGTATGGTTTAAAAAAATATAAAAAAATACAGAATTTAAAGGTGGCTACGAAACCAAATATTCAAATTTTAGTCTAGTATTCAGAAGCCCTAAGTTGTCAGAGGGAGCTGCAGTCTATGCAGTGCTGTCAAATTTAGTCACAGTAATCTGAATACGGACTTAAGAACCCAAGTTCAGGCTCCTAGTTTTTAAAATCCTAGTCTTATTTTACTAAAAATGTGCAGGTATGTTAATTGAGTTTATGCTGCTTAATAATGAATACACAGACCAGAATTTCTAATCCTATCCTCTACCACTGTCAGCTGAGCAAGCCAGTCTCTGCTGTAGCTCTCATACCTAAAGAACTGAGGAGAATGGATGAAAACCTCTGTTTCCCTTTGCCAGTGATAATGAAAATCATTTACGTGGGAGAAGTCCACCTCTGGCTTCCTGGTCACTTAAAGCTGCTAAACCCAGCAACTGGAGTAGACATGGCATCCTCAGGAACTAAGCAAGTTGTACAATGAAAGAAAGTTAAAACCCTACGTTATCTTCTGCCTGTTGCCATGCAGGTCTGTGGCACACCACACAGGTCAACTTTTATCCTGATTCGGGAGTTGTATACATCTCAGGGTAAGACAGTCTTTGTCCTGATAGTCAAACATCTGTAAGAAGGCTACTGACACACACATAGTCTTAATTCAGAGGGAGTTAGCATTTTCAGGACAATAAGAACTTAAGGAAGATTTTAAACAAGAAGCTGAAAGAGTTATAAACTAGAACTAAGAGGTAATTCAATTTCTACAAGAGGCCTCAGAAAAAGAGGGAGTTGTGAAAGAAAATGTTTGGATGTTGTGATAGGTAGGATGAAAGAGATGCAAGCAAAGAAAGTTAAGGCTGGATTATGGTATTTTCAGGGTTTAGGAGAGTGACAACATGAAATGCAATTAGGCATGATGAAGACAGAGGAAGCAGTGAAAAGATTCAAAGTGGTGTAAAATACAAAAGAGTGGAGTGATTTTATTGATAACTTCAGCCTCTCTTGAGTTATGAAGTGAGGTTAAAGTACAAAGAGATATTTAGTCTGAAGATGATATGAGTAACTGAATAACTGAAACAGCTCTAGTGTAAGCCACAATGATGCCAACCAACATGTTCGATTAGCCATGCTCATTCATAGTTTTGGTGTATGAACAAGCATATTTGCACAGAGCTATGCTTCCCCCCATGTACTTATCCCACTGAACCTAGCTAGCAGTGTTCCTCGATGCAGGTACCGGTGGGAATGTATGGAGAGGCCTCTGGAAATTCAAGGAAAATGCAAAAATCCATCATTCCCTGAAGAAACTCTGCTACCCTCCAGGTAAGGGTGTAATTTCCTAGCACTTGCAGAAAGAACGCCAAGGGTAGCCAGCTCTTGCACAGGAAAAAAAGGTTTTGTCAGAACAAATTCAGCTGTCCCTGAAGTGCCCATTTCTCAGAAGTCTAAATAGTTTCATCCAGTTACATAAGCTAAAAAAAATAAGAGCGTATCAGCCATCGTGTTGCCCTATGTAAAGGAACATTCAGCTGCCCACAGTTTGACTTAAACAAGATTTTAACCTTCTTTCTGTAGGATCTCATATTAGCAAACACTGCAGACTAAATGGCCTCTGACAGGATGCAGAGTTCTTGTATTCTTATAAATCTGGTTTCTAACCCTGTTCTAGACACCAAATTATCCTTCCTGCCCTTAGCATTTTGCATGGAAAAACTGACTAACTTATTGAGGAAAGGTCCACTGTAAATAATACTAGCCCTTAATTTTGTTGCTGTTTAGTAAAAGGTGCTGCCAGGAGCCAGCAAGCTCACACCAAGTACTATTCTACTTACTCAGCAAGTGAGGGCATACCAAAGAGCAAAGTGTGTTTGCTGGAGGTGACTGGGGGATCAAAATGTGCTCTCCCTCCTCCTTAATATCAACTTAATATCTAAATTTATAGGAAACCCTGACTGAGATGCCCTTTGGACAGTTGCATTTATATCTTGGATTACATTTATCGAGTTGCTTAGCAGGTCATACACCACATTTGATAAAAGCTCATAATGCTACAAACTGAGCAATAATTTTCCAAAACCTCATAGTTTTTTAATATTTTCTATATTGCAAAGATTATGGGGTTGTGGCTTTAGATTTTGCTGGGTTTAATTCCCTTTATGCTCTTCTGTTATTGGCAGAATCTGTCACAGTGGCTTTTTACACTTTCCCTCCTCTTTTTTGTTACAGTAAAAAATCTCCATCTTGGAATCTGCTACCTTGCATGTGCAGCCCACCACTTTAATGCTGTTCATTTGTCTCATTTTTCCATGCTTCTCTTTTACAACATTACATGCAGTGAAACTTCTGGAAGAAGGCACTGGGGGACACAAGTCTGAGTCAGTGGGGCCCTTCGAGCTCGTTGATTCTGCTGCCAACAGACATGCACGTCTTCAAGTACATTCTCCAGTGAGTGCTGTGTAGCAGACACGGTCTGCCCATTCAAGTCAAAGCTGACAGCGTCAAACTCAGATGAACAGGTTTAAATCTATTAACTTCCCTTCTAGGGGATGTGGCTCCTTTCTTGAGATCTGTCACTGGGGCATATTTTGGCTCAACCTTCCTAGACACCTCCTCTTCACTGACATTGCTTTCCTCGCTGGAGGTATCACGGAGGTTGTATTGCACTGGCAGTATCCCTTGGCACAGCATCAGTCTGACTCATCTTCCATTTCATTACAGGGTCTGAAAACAGCTGCAGCTGTCAGAGGTTTGCAGTTACTTTGAAGCATTATGATAAAACTATACTCTACTAACTTATTCTGGTACATACAGCCATACAGCCTCCATGGTATCAGAAGAAAAGTACAAAAAATGAAGTCTCTTGCAATGCATTACAGTCATGATTCCCCAGACTTGCTCAACTCTGAGCAATTGCGCAGTAATCAGTAACCGCAAAACAAAAGTTGACACCCTGTTGCAGTGTGAAGAGAAAAACAACTAAGACAGAAAATATAGCAGTACAACTGCAAAATATAGCATAGCATAGCATAATATAATGCATAGTGTAAGGCAGACATCTTTACAACTTAATCTTTTGCTATTACTTGAATTTATTTTTACTGTGCAATGGGAGTGTTTCATGAGTGTAGTATTTTTTCCTTTAATTTATCATTTCTTCTTAAGAGGACAATAACAGGCAACACTTCTTACCTTCTGCATAATTCCTGGTAGCCTTAATATCTTTATTTTATGTATGGTGAGTACAGTTTTTCATATGCATCTAATTTACAGATACGTACGTGCAAACTGCACTCCAAGTGTTGACTCTCTCCATGTATTAAAAAGACCCCCATGCATAATATCAGCACCTAGTGAACATATAAGCATATGAATAACTTGGCTGGCAAGAATAGGTCCACTAACTTAAATACAATTTGCACTAAGGTGCACTGTAGGTCCTGCCACATAAGCCTACCTGTTTAGAAGATACCTACCCAGTATTTAAGCTGGGTAGTGGCAGAAGATTTAGCTGTGGCAGCCAGGAATACAGCACAGGCTGCAAAACCCATGCAAGAGGTTGGGTAGATATTTGGAGAGCCTCTGCAGGCTGTACAGAGCTCCGTGATACTGTGACTGTACCGCAATCAGTCCTTGAAATAGTTTTCTTTAAACTGCAGCCACGACAGGGCAGACTTAATCTCTGAATATCCGGTGGTTCAGCTCTCACCTACTGTTTCTGAACTGTCCTGAGAACAGTCGTGAACCTACTTCCACCATCCAGCCAGGAACTGAAAAAAAAGGGATAGGTGTACTGTCAAAGCTGGAAGACAGATTACGCCTATTAAAGCTTGTGTTTTCCTAAGTGCGCTCTTTAAAATTAACTGGATTTTTCATATGCAATTATTTATGCAATTTCAAACTAAGATAATGATGCCGGATCAAACACATCATTATGCAAAAAGAACTCATCTTTTACAAAATTGTCAAAAGCATTACAGCAATATAACAAGTCTTTGCTGGAGCATACAAAGAGTCCTATTTAATTTCAGTGGTCTTATACATTTTCCTGCCAAGGAGAATCCAGTCATTCAAGCCATGCCCTTCTTATCTTTCTGAAGTTTGATGATAATATAGACACTGGCTTTCACTTTTTTTATCAACCATTTTCCTCAAAACCAAACAGGGTGTCAAGACACCTATTGCAGTGAGGAAGGTAACAACATTTAGTGGTTTTTGTTCAGGATCATTTTATCATTTAACAGAGAGAGGTCTGAGACAAATGAATACAGCCTTATGCTGATGGCCAGGACCAGCACAAGTGAGGAGAAGCTGGCTGGCACCAAGGGGTAAGAATGTATGTAAAATCATCCTAGCAGTGTGAAAGGGGAGGTGGCACAAGATATAAGAAGCAAATTTGATTTTAACTATTCCTTGGGTTGCAACTTTCTACTTCTGCTTAATTTTTTAAAGATATAAGCATTTCAGTTTGCCCACAAATGAAGTTAGAGGTTCAGAGCAATGCTGTTTTCTCCCAGTGTAATACGTGCAGGCAGCCAGTTGACATTTATGTTGTTTCAGAGTAATATATCACAAGGAAAACAAGCAGTTGCCGTTCCTGATGATGTCAAGGTGATGGCATGATGGGAGTCTTCGTACTATCCCTGGAACTGCAAGACAGGAGACACCTGCTGTCTGGGCAGCCGTAGGCAAGGGCTACTTTGCATAGGAATACTTTGCATAGCATTTCCATATGCTTTTGGAACTGGAGAAATCAGAGGGGATATATCTGAAGTCAGATAAAACAGGAATGGGTTCAAAGTTTTGCAACACCCCTTGGCTTTCCTGCATTCCGTTTTAAAGGGGGTTTTAAAATTTTTATTTATCCCTGGATTCCCCGCTGCTGGCTATGGCCAGAGCTCTGGAGGAAGGGTAGCTGTTTCTATCCTCCCTGCTAGAAGCTGTAAGCACATACAATGCCAAAACCACAAGATCGACTCTTTCATGAGAGGTTTCATGGTAACTCCACCCAAGAGGCTCTGACAAGATTTGAATAATCACTGCAGCTTTGGCACTTATCTAAACTAAACACTTCTCTTACTGCCTAATTCAGATTAAGTATCTGCACAGAGAAATGAGAAACCTTTTCCACACAGCAGGGGTGGTTGTGTCCATGGATTCAGATAGCAGACTTCAATAGGTCCGACTCGGAGCTGGTGAGTAGGAGAGAGGCAATGGTTGGCTCTGTCCCCTCACCACTATCTGCCATGCAGAGTGGCTAAGCTAGCGTGAGAAAGAAGATTAGTAACAAATTACTCCCCTCTTCTCCATAACTCCTGGAAGCAAGGATGATGCAAGAAGGATCCTCCTGCTCAGAGGTTTGCCTCCAACTCAGACCACCAGCTCACTCCTGTCCTAGCCCAGCTTGGCCACCACCTGCTCCTCAGAGCTGTGCCCAGAAGTTGCATTCTAGTCCAGTTACATCAAAAAAAGAGAAAGGGAGAAAAAAAGATGGAAACTCGTACATTACACAGGAGCTGAGAAATAGGAAAAGCTTTTTGCTGACCTGTGGAGGAGGACAGCACAGCACAGCACTGTGCCAGAGGATAACATCAACAAGAGATTTAGAATTCATCAACTCTAATTCTCACAAGGGTACAATAATGAAAAAAAGAAGCCAAAGCGCTTATTAAAGAGGTGCTAGCAAACAATTATTCTAGCAACCCTGACACTTCTACACGTGTTCAGAAGAATGCTTAAGTTTCTGTAAATGTCAAAAGTTGGAAAAAAGGAAAAGTGAAAGAATAGAAATGTTGTGATCCTTAAAAAGACTGAGAGAGAACCGGGTAACTCTAGCTCTGGCAGCCTGACTTCAGTTCCAGGTAAAGTATTAGCAAAACCTGAGAGGAGCATCTATTTTTAGATGGATAGAGCAGACAAACCTACTGGATTAAAGCCAAGAGGGATTTGTGAATTAGACAATGCCAAAGAAATCTGATAGCCTTTTTTAATATGGTATCTGAGTGGGTGGGTTTTTATAAAAAAGACCTGTGCCATATGGAAACAGTTTAAATAATGCCTGGATAAAAATTCAATAAAGTGACGAGCAAGCACTTTACATGCATACTGTGTCCTTACAGAAAGTCCTTGTACTTCTTTAAAGGGTATCCTTTTACCCAGGTGCTTCTTTACAATGAGGCAAAATAGATTTTGCTCAACATAATTCAGAAAACAAACACAGGAGACATAGTAAAAGACAGCAGACTCTCTCACTTGACATTTCTATCTCTTTCTTTCTTTCCCTCTTTCTCTCTCTTCCTTTCTTGCTCTCCATTTCTCTTTCACACCTTCTATCTCTCTCCTTCCCCTTCTCTTTCTTTCTTCTTTTCTCTTTCTCTTTCTCCCTTCCCTTTGCCATCCTCTATTTTCCCTCTCACACACGCTCTTGCGTATAAACACATCATGCTTACTGGTTTGTTTGAGATGCTGACTGCAGGCTGTTGAGATGAGCTACATTGAAGGAGCACACCTAGAAGAACTGAAAAGAAAGAGAAACTTAATATTCAGTGTCTCAAGAGATGAAATCAGTGTGTAGTTTACTAATGAATTACATCCATGGGGTACAATGTTCACACCAAACTTTCTATTGCTATAAACCCATAGCATTACTGAAGTGACTCAAAACTACACCAGAACAGACCACCTCCACTCCACCCCACTCTGTATGGGATGGGCTCGGTGGGAAGCATTTCTTGGCAAGATCAGGGATTATGTATGTGCCCCTACATGTGCTTGGACAAAGCTATGGCAACTTTAGTTTTCTTCTCTTTGTGCATGGGTTTTGAATTCAAAATGAGAAACAGACATGGTTCTTCTTGTGTGGGATCAAAAGAAATTCTTCTTTCTTTCTTTCCATAAGCCAATAAAGCAATGGAATGGCATGGTAATGCCTCCTCTTTTTTCATGTTGGAAGATATTAAAACCACTTTGATTTTTCTTACAGTTCTAGGGGAGAACACATTAGAAGCTGCATGCCAGGAAAATTCAATTGAAAAGGAATGTTCTGGCCTCAGCTGCCGCCATAGCTCACCCATGGGCTGGCTAATTTTCCCCTCCCCACTCTCCTCAAACAAAGCTTTATCTATTTGCCTGTGGTGTAGCTTCATGCCTCACACAAGGCAATGCAGACAGCAGGCCGGGAGGTTGCCGTTCTCTTTGCTGTGCTCTGCTTTGCTCTCTCCCTACTAGCGACGCAAGGTAATTGCACGTGCATGATCAAGATCCAACACATTTTAATAAGACTTCCTCAACAACTGAGCTTCTTGTTTATCTACGGTTTCTCTGACACAATAATTTTGCCCAGATAGTTTCGAGAGCTTTATATAGTTCTCTAGGATTTCTGGATACCTCTAATGGCTAGACGGATGGCACCATGGGCAAAATTTCAGGAGAACAGCCATGCTGGTGTTATAGTGCATGTGCTCATGTCTCTGTTAGCATACACAGCAGATCCAGAGAGAAAGGTTACAGAAATTTTAGAAAACCCCTTGAAATGTCATCATTGCTTATGAATTTTTATACAGAAATCTAATATACAGAGACTGCCTGATTAGGCATAGTTCTGTCCCTAACCACTGCCTATCGATTTCTTTGCCCTTTATTATTAAAAAAAAAAAAAAAAAAAAAAGAAAAGAAATCAAAGGATAAGCTTCTAAAAATGGCTGTGTCTGGCACAGAGAATTTAATCCTTGCTACCACTACAAACTTTATGCAGTTACTTCTGTGGGCAGCGTGCAGAGCTGCAGAAAACTACGAGAACGAGTCCTCTTGGAAGCATTTCCACCTGGATTGCTTCGAGCGCCAGTTTTACTTCCTTGTGAACAATCCTGTGCAAAATCGGTTTTAATGACTTTCCATGGGAATGAGTATATTGACTAGAGTAACTGTTTGCAGGATAGTGCCCTCTGTCTTATATTTAATGCAGAACCACAGTGTGAGGAGCTGTCACAGCTGTAACATATGTAAAGATACGTGAAGGAAAGTTCACACTCTCTGCTCTGGTGTGAACATACAATTGCCTTCTTTGCTTAGCGGTTTTAGAGCAGGACTTGCGACTTAATCAAAATTGAGAGCGACAGTTCAGGCTAGAGGCTGTGGTGAACACTGAATAATTGTCCCTGGATGGAGATTTTATTGCAGAAACCGTAAGTGAAGCCAAAACAATAGTAAGCTGGCAAAAACTGTGCAGGTTTTGCCCCTTCTAGGAAATCTTGCAAGCACTCAGTTAAGAAAGAATTGTGAACCTCACAGGTATGTTGCCTTTCCCCTCTCTACCAAGGCTTATTTAATAATTTCTGAGCAGCAGAATCCTTCATTCTCAGCACATTGTCACTTCCAGAGACCAATGATGGAAATTAAATTGTCAAATTCAAGTAGGATCAGGTTGCTTTCTTAGCTTCAGCCTAGCAATGCCTTCCCGAATGACTGAGACTTTGTCCCCAGCTGATTCCCAACTGAGCCTAAACAGTCAGAGCCCTGCCAGACTTAACAGAGCCTCTCTTACAGGTGCTGCTCACCTAAGTAGAGCAGGGCCTTAGTGTATTTTGAGGACAGAACCAACATTACCAAAATATTCATTTCTCCAGCCTATTATCTGACAGTCAAGTTAGTCTCAAAGGTGACTCACAGGACCTGTGTTCATATAATTACGCCCTTACATCGAGCCCAAATAAAGATCCCTATCTATATGAGCATATGTTTATGTATATATACACATATATATCAATGAATGTTTAGACATGAACAAGAGCATCACTTAGTTTCTAATGGTCTCAGAATTTTGTTGCAGCTTCCTTTGGGTGGATTTAATTTAATTTCAATTAAGTCAGCTACACCAGTAATTTATTTCAGTCTTTTCACACATTTTGCCACTATTTCTCTTGTACCTAGAGGTTTCAATGGTTATTGACAGCTCCTACCCTGCAATTATTACTTACTATTACTTAATACTTCTATGAAATATTTACAATAGGAAATGCTATAACATAAAACTGTAAGAAAATAGGGCTACAAGAAATCTCAAAAGATTGTTCCATGCAGCCCCTATGCTAAGGCAAGATCACCTATCCTTGCATAATTCCCATTTTTTTCTAACCTGGCCACAAACACCTCCAGCGCTGAAGAATGTGTACTCTCCCTAGAGATGTATTACATTGCTTCATTGCCTTCACACTCCCAAATTTTTTCCTAACAACTAAACTGAATCTTCCATGCTAACATATCTAGTACCACAGTAGTAGATGCTGACTTTTAAGTGGCAGGTGTAATGGTTTCAGGGAAAACTTACAGAGGAACTACAAAAGTAATGCAATTTTTACTTTATCTCAGCATTTGTGAAATGACTTTTATGTACTTTTTATAACTGGAGACAAGACCTGAAAACCTTCATGAAGATTAGCTTTTGAAGTTTATATTATCACTGATGACATTTAATGATGAGGTTGGAATAATCCCAATAAGTCCTGTCGCACAAGGGAATTAAAAAGAAACTTGCAAGTTTTTTGATATAAGAACTATAATCTCTTTTATTCCTGCAGGATTTTCAGTAGTTATTGTTATTACAGATGAGACCTTGATATGCCTAATAACACCAAATGTTATTTCGGGCATCCATTCACATAATACTTTTGTAAGAAAGAGCTATGCCAGATTACCAGTGGGATGTGATTTGATATGAGTTACTTATCAAGAACTGACATCAGTGTTTCTATTTTTATTGCTGAAAAAATTTCTATACAAAGCTATAAAACATTCATGTCTAGCAAGAGGAAACAGATGAGGTATACCTTACATGCAGATATGTGATGCAGTTACTGGAAAAGTGAAAAGCTGATATGTTAGCATTGCTAGTACACCGAACACTGAGTTGTCCTGGATAAAAGGCATGCTAAAAATTTGTCTAGGTCCATCCAATGTCAAACATGAAGCGATACCGTTGAAGGCTGGTAGACAGTGAAACTGGGAGCTTTTGTGAGGACTGCAGAGAACTTTACCAAGTGTTGGGGGATGCAACGTGGGTCTGGAAGAGTTCAAATCATGGGAGATGACCAGAGAGGAGGGAAAAGGATGGAGAGAAAGCCGTTAGGAATAATGTTAACAGTACAACAAGCTGAGCACGCATTAGCCTAAGGTTCCTTATACAAATGCCGTAGACATGAGCTCATGGACACAGTTACAACATTGCAAAAATTGCTTTATACCAAAAGAGGAATCTTTCCTTCCTATAGATATTTTTGTCCCCAAACCTCTGAAGTAAAACTTTAGCAAAATTAGGGAGCACTGTTTGCACCTTATCCGTCCTACACACTGGAAATACATTAAAACCAAGGTCACTGGACAACAGCTTGTAATGGAGCTCTCAACTCACTACAAGCAGGAGTTGTCAATTAGCTGGCATCCCAACTCTTTTCCTAAAGAGGAAAGCAGAGCAAGTCTTCTAACCATGTGAGTAAAACAATCTTTTAAAGCTAAAGCTTAAATTGCATATGAAGGACATAAAAGAAAAATTATTAGCTCTACTTTGATCTAATTTATGCTCCTTATTTGTAACTTACTTATTCTGATGATCAAATGATCATTAACCTTTAAAAAATGAAGCTTTAACCAAAAGGATTTAAAGGGGTTTAGTGTTGAATTTTACAGACCTTGCCAAAGTGTAATCTGAAGTCTTACATTTTTGTTCCCGTCTTCAGCGTGCCAGAGCTTGAATCATAAAGCTAGCACTCAGCATCTTGGCTGTGGGTCAAGATCAGCCGAAGTCACATGCAGGGTAAAGTGGTGAAGGTGACATTGCTTCTACCTGTCTCGGGAAAAAAAAAAGAACTTGGAAGCAACCTGTGAAGGACTTAAGCTCATAAGTTTGTGGGAAAGAGTCTCTGGTTCCAGTTTTCCACATCTAAATACTCTCTTTAATATCCAGAGTAAGACAGTGCTACACAAGACTGGATGTAAATTCATCACTGACCTGGGACATACAGTGCTGTGCTCTTTGATCATATGATTGACAACTGGCAAGAGCCTGCATTGTTTCTCTGTTACCTAGTGAGTATATTTGCAAGGTATTAGGAGCATGACATGTGTCAGTACAGGGCAAGAGAGAAAAAGGGTGAAAACCAAACAGTAATAAATACCCCCATCCAAAAAAGTGCCCCACGGTGATATCGAGCTAATGAGAGGATCAAATGCAAACCCCAATTTTCAATACCCCTCACTCTCATGGAGTATGAGGGAGGTGGGTCCAAATACAGAATTCAGAGTGTGCTCATCCTTAAATGGAGCAGACCAAGCAACACCACCTTTTGGCATTTGAAATGCCAATTTTGTGACTCCTAGGCCAGACTAGTCATAACAAGAGAATTTATTAACTGGGAGCATTCAGATCATGATCAAAGCAGTATACGAAGCCTTTGCGTGCCTCTTTATGAAATACTCTGATGAAATACTTGTAACTCCTCCAGGATTGGGAAAGAACTTCAACCCTCCTGCAATGCCACAGCTACCAAATAGCACCAAAGAAGAGATGTCCGTGAGAGTCAGGCTATCCTCACCATCGACTGCCAGCCTTTCTTGCACCTTTCCCAAGCTCTTGGCATGGGCCACTGCTGAAAACAAGAAACTGAAGTTTCTGCGATACCTGTCATGAGAGTTGGTTGCAACAGGAAAAGGCAGTCGCAGCTGCTGATACAGAAAAAAAACACTGGAAAACGCGTGTACATGTGCATCCTAACCTGCAGGGACTGACCCCACCAGGCTGCCCTGCGAGCCCTGACGGTGCTGCTGGGGACCTCAGTGTCCTTCCTCACTCCCAATTCTGGCAGCTCAGCATGCCGGGGACTTTACCTTCACAGGCAGATGTATGAAGCACAACAGGGTATTTACTACCCCAGGTATTTTTTCCCAAAACATGCCCTGGAGTAATATTTTGGTGCCTGCAAAACACTTAATTAACTGGAGCAAACGCCCACTTCTATTTTAACTTTTAGTGTCTGAACAAAAGTCGTTAGGATGCATTTTGGGGTTCAGGTCACCTTGTCGCCAGCACAGCGTGTCTCAGCACCACTCAGACCTTTAAACTTCACAGACACCTTCCCACCTCTGGCAAACCTGGGATGGGGTGAGACCTGTCCCTGCGGAGGTGGGCCCCTTGAGCCACTTTGGGGTGACGCAGGGCCTAGGGGAACAAGAATTAAACTGGATTTCCCAGTGCGACATTAAGCCACCGCAAAGAATTTAACTGTTTACCTGCGTTTGAATCAGGAAATAAATATGAGAACACGAATTGCATTCAGATACTTCCTCTACATGAGTGTGTATGTAACTTTATGTATGTATGTGGCTCCTTTATATGCATTCACTAAGAAGATCCCTTCTACCCTGCATTTGAGTAAAATTATTTCCAATCAACACAAAGTAGCGCGCTCTGCCACTTCTAGGCAAATATCTAATTACATACTGCTTTATTTCAAACTGCTCTACAAAGTGTTTATTGATCTACTGTCAAATATTAGCAACAGTACAGTTCCAAAAATAAAGTTCAGTTGCTTAACTCTTTCTGGATTATAATGCAAAGCCCTCAAAACAATGAAAAGACAATAACAGCTCTGAATACTACTAGAAGTTGTAATGAATAACTAAGCAAATTGCTATGTCTCTGCAGCCCCTCACACCTCTCACTATCTTGAAATTAAAAATTGATCCTGTCAAACAGGCATAAATCATACAAAAGTTTAAAAATAGACTCCTTTTCAAAGGGCAACATGACGAGTATTTTCATGAGATAGAGTTCACCTATTTGCTGAACCACTTGCATCAACAATTAAATAGCAAATATCATATATCATAATAAAGGAGCAGAAGGACTTCGAATAGCCCATGCCTTTTTCCCTTTCTGTTTCAATCTATACAGAAAATCTAAATATTTACTATATCAGTGCCCATTTGTGTATTTAAACTTTTATGTGCATGTATATATTCTGTATTACGCAACATAAATGATGCAAATATATGAAAACTTTAAATGCTAGACATTGAATGATTGAGTTATGCACATATATATGCCCCTAACTGTTTGGAAAGCTACATGCAATAAATTACATGTTTGGTTGTGTAATTGTATAACTTGCATATTTCCTGAGCTTCTGACTAGCTGGACTGCATTTAGCCCACTGCACGGGTGTCCTCTGTACAACCCTGTGCCTAGAAGGACTTACATGAATTTTACACAATACAAAATTAAGACTTACGGACCAAAATCCCTGCAGGACTGGAAGTTAATCTACCTTCTCAGGAAGTACTGCAGCATTCCATGCCTCTGAGTATCTCTGAACAGCTGTTGTTAAAAAATTAACTATGACAGAGTAGTACAAAGGCTTATGTTCATGTCCAGTCCCAGTGGAGGTAGTTCAGAGTCTTGGCAGACTGAGACTCTGAAATGAGGGCTCCTCTGCTTCCAGATTACTCTGGCCCAAGTCTCAGGCTGAGGAAATGGTCATTTCTTTGACCCAAACGCCTCATCTGCACCCTGGTTCCAGGCCTAAGAAACCTAAGAAAGGGAGATTTTTGCCTCTGTAAAGTAAGAAATTCACCTTCCTCATGGTATATAGTGCTTCTTCCTTCTAATCTCAGAAGATCACTAAATGTAAGAGCTTAAGGTAATTGTGAGCACTTTCAAAGGTGTTCATTTTTCAAGTGGGCTAGTTATTAATTTTTCTTGCAAGTAAAATGAATGGAGAGCTTTTCGTGGCAACACCTTTCACACCTAATGCTGGAGAGTCAGATTGCATGGGTATTTGACTTCCAGCCCAGAACAGGGTGGCAAAAGTCTTAATCTCAACAAAAAGGAAGATTGATGTGGGCTCCCTGGAACACCTGCTGCTGAAGCCATTAATGTTGGGGCACTCTCCTGACTACACTGAGGTCGGTGTGAACTGTCCTCTTGCCCTCTGCAGAAAGAGGATCAGGCCCTTACTGAACAAGATTGATAGGACTAAGCCTGCCATTGATTATGGGCTGCTGTCCTCACCATGTCAGAGGGCAAGCCAAGGGGTGAATTACAGCTACCCGGGGACTCCAAAACATGAGAAGAAATCAAACCGACAGACGCACGCTGGAAATTAAAGCATGCTGTATCTGAGAGAAATCAATACAAAAAGCAGAAAGACTTATGTTTCCAGTTACCTGCAGCCTGCAACAGTCCAAATCCTGCAGAGCTGTTTCATTAAAACGTCTCTTTGCTTAGTCCAGTTAAGGAAGTGCTACCACTTATACCACTGACAACTATACTTGTGTAATGCTTATTCCAGAGTGAGTGTGGATCTGGCAGAGATCCACGAGGAATAAGAATTCACATGAGGAGAGGGGAATATTGGTGTAACAACATTGGTTTAAATTCACAGTTTAGCGCATAATAAAACAACTTCCCTCTGTAGGCAAGACCTACATAAGAGGTGGCTTTTATTGCGCAGAGGTCAGAGAGAGCATTAAATGCTTCCCATATGCCAAACAAAACTCTGAAGGACCAATTAGATGCTATTTTCAAGTAATTCCATTTGAGATTGTGGTACATTACACTTCCCAGGATGTGGTAGTGTCGTTCATTCTTTAGGACTGAAAATTTTAACAACTTGCATCTTGTCTGACTTTGTGTCTATGAGCAGCAAGGGCAAGCTGCTCGGCAAGGGTTAGGGAGCAGGATGCTGAGCGTAGCAAGGTGGACCAGGCAGGGACCTCACTGACAAGGGCACAGTTTCACAGCACTCAACCAAGATGAGCAGAACAGATTTGGTGGCAGAAACCTGGTCAGACACAGTCCAGTGATTGCCAGACAAGTCCATGATGATGTGATGAGTAAGGTCTGAGGTAATGTCACAAAGTCAATCCATGGGTCAGGGTGAGGGTCTCGATCAACAAGATACATGGCCAGGCAAGACATGGATACAGCACAGCTCAGGCAGGGTCCAAGTCAGCTTAAACGCAGTTCTCAAGGAAAGGGGTAGAGCTGCTCCTGAGGCTTCTTTCAGCTTCTTCTCAAACAGCTCTTTCTTCACAACATTTTCAAGGCCAGACAACTGTTTATCAAACCTGGCCCTGAGCCCAGGCAGCCAAACCCGCGGGAGAGGAGGACATGTACTCAGGGCCCTGATGCTTTGTAACCAACGAAGCACTTGCAGTTTCTAGTGTGCTTTTCACAGGTCTCGTGGTTTAACCCCAGCCAGCAACTAAGCCCCACGCAGCCGCTCGCTCACTCCCATCCACCCAGTGGGATGGGGGAGAGAATCAGAAGGAAAAAGGTAAAACTCGTGGGTTGAGATAAGAACAGTTTACTAGAACAGAAAGGAAGAAACTAAGCAGGATAATAATAACAACAATAAAATGACAATACTA
>JAVJGG010000024.1:21796782-21826702 GCA_035590195.1 Aviceda cuculoides | reverse complement strand
ATCTCTCCAGGTGCATTTGATTGAGGGGGTGGAAGCAGGGGGAGGGGGGCTATGTTTTACCCAAAGAAATCTCTTTCTAACACTGTCAGTCCCCATGGTTACTCCCGTGGCTGAAATCTGTCTCTTCCTATCCACAGATATTATGATTCCCTCATTTCTTCCCTGACTGAATTTCCTTTAGTTCTTACCCCTTATGCTCTTCTCTTTCAGCTCTGTACTTCTCTCCCAGCTGCAGCTGTAACATCTCACCTGGTTACCAGCTTTATAGGAAGCAAATTCTAAGGTTTATACCTAAGTTAAAAAGGTAACACAGAATCTGAATAAGTATTTATTTCCTTAACAAGTAGATGAGGCTAAGGAAAGTGAATCTAAACATGTTGATTAAGGAAACACTTTGCAAAAAGCAGACTCTTAATCCAGTGTATGTTACCAGCCCTGTAATTAACATAAAGTCAGTGTGCAGTGGGTGACAGATGTGGAGTAACTGAACTGTGCAGTTTCTTAGCAAATTTATGTACATTATGACATTTGAAGTGTTGTATTTACATATGTGCTCACATAGTGAAGGCATCCCAACTGAAAGACCTTAGTCCTTTGTAAGAGTTAAATTCCCACTGTGTTCAGTGCTACAGCAGGATCCAGATTCAGTTCTAGAAGACCAGAGGCATTCTTGTGTCTATTTTGTAGTAATGTTTACATTTTACAGGACACTACGCTCAAAATGAAATATTAACAACACAGTTATGACCTTCTTATTTTACTGACTTAAAATCTGTGTCTGTTTTTAGTGCTGTTTAACATGCTTCAGATTTCTGAGTACATACCTTTCATCTTACCAAAGTGCTAACTCAAAACCTTGAATTTTGCTTGAGTGTACTTGCATTGTGTCTATTACATAAAATTATATCCCTGTGCAAGTAAGCAGGAGTTAGACCAAGGACTATCAAAGTCAGTGAATTTCACCAAACATATCAGGCCACCATTTATACTTCTCCACAGAAATTAATTTTGTTTTTATTAATATCTGGGCCTGCACTCACTTGAAGCAAAATGCAGAACTTGGAATTGAATGCAGTTGAATGGAAGTATTTTGGCACAACAGACAACTCATATGATGATACAAGTTGGTCAAGCACGAGAAAAAGAAGATTTGTAGGTATCATCCTGGCATAAGGGGCTAGTACTCTCTTTTTACCTAAATTTAGTCTTTCTTCTCCATGAAGAGAGTGTAAAATCACTGAGCCTTTCAGCTGCATTCCCATGTAGGAAAAGAGCTGGAGAAGTGAAATTGTACTTATATGTATAAAGTTATAATTCCAAAAATAAATCACAAAGCTATGTTTGTTAGGTGAGTACAGAACTGCTAGACAAAAGTGCAGCTTCTCATATTAGTGGCGTAAGAACTGTAAATAACTTTGTGAAAAGCATAATCCTTAACTAACCCTCTCATGGTATGGTCACTTTCCCAGTGAATCCACTGCCAACAGTGAAATGTGCACCTGGCAATCCTAATACCATATGTCAGGATCTGTGCTAAGATATGTTAATTTAAGTGATTAAGGATTAACAGCTTGTCCAACAGGTGCACCTTCATGTGGACTAGATCATTCAGCCAGGCATTTGCTCAGAAAATGTCTCTTAATAAAGAACATTGATGAAAAAAAGCAGACAGTAGCTTCATGCAGTTGGCAAATCTCTTCCCTTTCTAATTCACATGCACCCAACTGATACGGAGTGCATGTGCTATGGTACAACAGAACGTAAATTCTGATTGGAAATGCTGGGGATAAGCACAAAACTTCCAGTGAGTATTGTCAGGATAGGACCTTTGATGTCTACTAACAGACAAAATCCTTGATCCTGATCTTGGATATACCAGCTTGAATCTGAAGTAATTCCTCTGATTAATGTCATGGAGAATAGAATATGCCCTACAGCTGGCGGTTTTCTTCAATAGTCAATGACCGCTTATCATTAACTTCAAAAGGATCAAAACTAGGCCAATATCACTTTCAAAACCCTCCTCTTCGTATGTTTGCATGATACCTTAAAGGAAAAGCTATGTCCGGAGAAGAGTTCCTGTGCTGGAAAGTATTACTAGCTAACAAAGACCTGTTTATGTGAAAGATACGTCTAGCTGTTAGCATGCTGTAATGCATAACCATTGTTATACATGTAATTATTGTAACTGATCCAGTCATCTGCACACTGATATTCTTGATTAGACTGAATGTATGGATGATAAACTGTTTCTTTTCCCAAGAAATAAGATGGAGCAAGTCTCTGTAAAACAACAGCACTGAACTGGTATGTCAGCTTCCTTCGGATTTTAATGATTTCACCTGTTCTTCCATAATTCCTCAGTGCTCTGGCCATTTTCTGATATGTCATGATCTTGCGGTTTCCCTTTCTTTCTCCCCACAGCTCTGCAAGTTTCTCCTTGTTTTTGGAGACAAACTGGAAGACACCATTGGGCTTATCCACCCATTGGATGCAGTTTGCCATAGCTGGATCATACAGAGACTCATGGAGGTACTCAAACAGTCGAAGTTTTTTTCTACCTATTAAGAAATAAAGTACAAAATGTCAGAACAGAACTTATACTTGCTTTAAAAGATGAGCAATTGTCTTTTTCTGGAAAGGATCTTACAAGCAAAAGCATAGGTGAACCTAATACCCTGTCACACATTAAAAGATCGGTATAAACTATTCAGTGGAAGACCAGCAATAGCAAATGAGATGATTGTGCTGAAACATGTACAGATCTGTGATGACAGAAAAGGATTTGGTCATTAGAGTTTCAAGAGCAGGTTATTTGGGGATCATGACATATGTCTGGTGACTTCACTGTAGTGGTAGGTCTCAGAAGCCACTTTCAGCAGTCTTCAGACACATGCTGCGCAGATGCACGGTCAAGGAACCCACTGTAGGAAATTACATCTTCAGGCAGTGCAGGAAAGAGGTTCTGGAGAGCCAGTCTGAATGTTTTTGAATAAATGCTTTCCCTGCTTAGTCAAAACTCAAAGATTTTGAGATGACTCAATTTTGTCAGGTTTGTTTCAGGACTGTTTTGGGGATGCAAGGTAGTCTGATACAAGAGAGCGTGAGTGGGTGAGTGGGGAGAGCAAGCTAGTTTTGAACAATAAACCTCACCTAGTCAATAAGGAGCTAGATCGTCTGGTACCCTGTAGTTTTCTAAAAAAGTGCAGAAGTGTCACCTTGCATTCCCATGGAGAATGAAGCGTGCTCACTACCGCAATATTTGTCAGTTAACTAAGTGCTTCTCCCCACAGGCTCAGCTCTGAATCTTAAGTTTATTAGTGAAGCTTATTTAGTTTCACTTAGGTCTTGTGGATCCCTCTCTTTGAAGTACTTCTAGTTCCCTTCACAAAGCCAAGGGTGACCAAGAAGCTGCCATAAGGAGGAAGAATTTAAGATTATGAGACAAAGAGGAACATTTTGCAGAAAGCAGAGTCTATGCAGAAGAACGGCTTCCACTTTAACCAAAGTGGAAACAAGCAGCTGCACCTAAAGTTCATAAAGTCTTGTCTTGTGTGGCTATTTTAAACTAGGAACGGGGGAAAAGTGGCAGTTGCTAAGGAACACTGAGGTCAAGCCAAGACATCTGTTAGGGATGACAGTAATTCTGCATCTGGTGATAAGGAAAGAGGAGAGAAGTGACAGTCAGACTAGGAAGAAGAGCCTGAAATCAGAGGTACTTTCCAAAAAATTAATAAAATTTCATTATCTAAATAAAAATTGGCCTGTGACTAGAAGTACCTATTCTACTAGAAATACATATAGTATTACCAAGATGAGAAGCTTAAAATCAAACTGGTGAAGGACACTGCCTGGTCACAGTAAACACCAGTAGGTGACCTCCTTAGGTCCCCTCCAACCTGAATTATCCTATAAACCTATGAACCTCTGGTAGAAAAAATAAGATCAGGGGAAAATCCACACACTGTTACGGACTGAGTCTCTGCTGGAAAACAGTAGTGTAGCCATGTCTGCAGCAGCATCTGATTTCATGCTGTCTGTCCTCTTCTTTCAGCTGTCATTTCTGGACAAGTTTTTATGTCTAGACAATTTCTAGACACATCTAGCTGATGTCTTGGTTTGAGAGGGCTTATTTGCTCCTATGAGTTAATGCAGCTATGTTACTAGAGCCCAGCTGTTATTGCTAAAGTGCTACACAATGTGGATGCACCAGTTTGAGCTGGGGTTAGTTCACAGATCTTTGTACTGCACCTCATTGCATAAGCTGTGCATAAATTCGTTTTCAGGCCCTAAACATCAGTCTAAGCTAGCAGGCTAGTGTCTGCAGGTTTCTTATGTGGTCACTGGAGAGTGGCAAGTTCCTCCAGAAGGTGTTTCAGAGTGTCTGCATTAGATTTCTGTGCTGAATTGTCCTGAAGCAGACTAATTCTCTCTGGGTGTGTCTAATTCGGATGCATTTCTGAAGTACCTCTCTTGATTGTCTCCGCTCATCGAGCTTTAGTTCAGATCATGGAATGTCTTGATGTGCATGAATTGGACTCCTTTCAGAAGAAACCTAACTCAAAGATGCTTTCCAGAAGCATATCTAAGTCACTGCAGCTTTCAGAACTTGCGGCGAGCCTAGAGATTGCCCTAAATAAACCCTTGTGA
Source organism: Aviceda cuculoides (assembly GCA_035590195.1). NCBI lineage: Eukaryota > Metazoa > Chordata > Aves > Accipitriformes > Accipitridae > Aviceda > Aviceda cuculoides. Next base: position 21,822,052 of record JAVJGG010000024.1, on the reverse strand, counting down.
AACGCTTTAAACACAGAATTTGGGTCCTCAGTATTGATTGTTTCATCTACAGATCTATTCCTAAAAGGCCACACTACTTGCTAGTGTACAGAAAACCACTCATGTCTCAATAAGAAGCCAGGAGGACTAAATTTATTTAGATATAGTGGAAATAGTCCCCCAAATCACAGTTTCTGGCAGGAATATCATCACGGACACAAAGAACCCATAAGAGGACACAAAAAAACCCCATAAGAAGAGTCAGTCATTCTGAAAAATAATGCAGTATCTGAAAATTTATGCCTTCTGGAAAAGAACGTTGATAATAATGTAAAAGAAATATGAAACAGGAAACGAAGTTTAAGAGAGCAGTGACAACTGAAGGTGAATTCAGATATTGACATGTAAAATTCCCCAGTGCAACACTGGGTAAGACTTAGAAAAGCAACATTTCTGGATTGAAAGGTTTTTATTTGCAGTAGTGAATTTCAAGTATTAGAACTACAGAACTTAAAAGCAGAGGCTACTCTCTTCCCATCTTCCCAAGGAATTTGTAGTAGTAGTAGTAGTTGCTATTAAGCAACATAAACCACAGTCTTCAGCATCAATGGGAAGAGATAATACCAAAAACTGACACCATGTGGTTGAAGTTGAGAGCAGGGGATTTCAAAATGCAGCAAAACCAGGAAGCTACTCAAAAAGACCCCATGGTCAAAAGTAGGTACAACAGCTCAGAGTGGAAGCTGTGGAAATCTCATCTAGCAGAGTCATAGAAAGGATGCTGAGTCCCAAACAAAAACCAAAGAATGAATGCAGTAACAAAAGAAATACTGTAATGTACAATGTCACCTGACCTATTCTTTGCAAAATAGATATCCACTCAAGGCAATTCAATCAGAAGGCGCACAAAAATAGCTGTAAAAATGCACACTGGAAGTGACAAAAGCTAAGAGGTAATTTGAAAAGTAAACAAAGGCATAAAATCAGGTGCAATAATACTCATGTATATGAAAAACCTTCAAGAAAACCATTCCTTGTTGGACCACATGAAATAAAATAAGCTATTAAAGTGGATAAAGGCGTTATTGATAGCTAGATTTACTTCTTTGCATCAGACTTCATCTCAGATGATTTGGAGTGAAACACATCTCTGGTTTGTTTTTCCATGTACTAAACAAGAGGACAGAATAAGATGATAACAGATGTATTTTACCTTATGAGATTTAGCGGATAGGAATTGACCACTAGCAGTTATATTCTAGTTACTATTAAATGTTAACTTATTTTTTCCTGTTAAAAGTAAAAAAAATTAGGAAAAAGAGAAAGCATAATTTGCCGGGAGATTTTTTTGAAGTAACATAATGTACATATCAAGATATGCTCTTTCTACACACCTTTCCCTGCTTTTGGCTGACCAGCAGCAGCATGCATCACTTGGCTTTCTGGAGTATTCTGCAGCGTATGGTAGACAGTCTCATCCGCATAAAAATCTGCTGCACTGTTCTTCAAGATTTAAGACAAAGAAGAGTTACGAACAGAGTACATTCTCTGAGCGAAAAGAAACTTTTAGTAATTAATTGCCTGAAGCCTTCAAAATGCAGTCTTTCATTACCTCACCCATGGAAGACTTTTCTCAGCCAGGAAGGCATGCAGTGTGCTGCACCAGTAATAAGCAGCACTGATTTGTGTCCAGTGGGAAGGGCTGCCCACAAGGGGAGGCGTGAGAGGGAAAACAAAGCAATTGCCTCACTCTGGACCTTCAACCCTTCTGCTGGAAGCAGAGGAGGAACAGTGGACTCTGTTTCCAGAGTTGGTAAAAAAGCCAACAGCCACCTGGACAGTGGCCCCTACAGACTCTGTAGCTCCAGTGTCACATTGTCACTGCTCTGCTCATTGAAAATGGGCTTTTGTGGAATCTATTTACCTGAAATTCTCTCCCCTGCAATATTAATTTTCCATCACTCCTGGAAGCCACACTCCCAGTGTTTTTAAGAATTAATATGGACTCTGCAGGCTGAAGCTGAGCTCAGAGTCCAGACAATGCTGGTCTTCCCAGCACTCTTAAAAGAAAATGCTATTGAAGAAATCAAAGGCGCAGTACTTTCCCACAGCAGCAGAAGCTATGCGGAGGTTGGAAGTTGTTCTTCTCTGCCTGTTGCCAGGTAATAGAGAGAAGCCTTTTTCCCTATCGTACTAGTAGGTTGGTTTGTTAATTATCATGTTACATGATGAACCACAGAAGCGCACCAGAAGCAAACAGCTAAGATGACTCCTAAAAAGAGACTATTAAACATTTTTTGCAAATATTTCCCAGGGCAGTTGAATCTGAATCATGCCTGGACAGACCAAATTTCTGTTACAGTTAGCATAATGATTTGTACTAGAATTCACAAATAGGCAGCCAATTTTCCATTTATGTCTGACTCAATTATTAGTAATCACTTCACTTACAATCACATTTCTCCAGGTATACCCTTGGTCCTCCGTAGATGGTGCTGCAGAGTAGCTGGGACTTGCTCGGAGGTGGTGGTGATGGTTGATCGCAGTCAGGCAATTTTTATAACCTGAGAATTAGGAGGATGGAGTGAAAATTGAGTGAGTAAAAGGGAGAGAGGAAGGAAAAAACCCCAATGGCAAACAGTCTATTGTGCTGCTGGGTCTGCCAAAAAGCATTTATCCTATGGCTGCCTTCTAGATAATAAAGTCTCCAGAGCCAAGATGTTTCATATCAGCAGATTATCCAACATAATCGGTACTGTTGCTGCTAATTGCACCCTTGGGGTGGTTTTGTTTGCCTTCACGATGAAAAGCAATATTTGTTAAGACAAAATGTCAGATATTTCATAGTATCATGATGTAGTTTGATTAATAGAAAAAGGAGCACCAAACAGATCACCAAACATAATGAATAGGATAATTATAGACTACTATAGTACATGTATTAGAAAGGAAAAAGGAATGTCACACAGTTCTGCAGGCCGTTCGTACAATGCAAGTCAGAGTCTCCAATTGCGAATGAAGTGAAGGAGCATCAGAGCATCTGCAGTGCCTGAAAGAACAACACCGAAGGAACCCAAGGCCTTAGGATGTGTAAAAGAAGCAAAGGAGAAGACCGGACTGAGGCACTCGGAATAAATTATGCACTGCAGGTGGTCAGAAGAAGATTTTGGAGGGTACATCTATTGCAAGTGGAAACATGGGTGCAGCTGTGGGACACACTAACCACTGAGTTCCAAGTGTTTTATACCTTTCTCCATCGGCCCTAACAACAGATACAGGCAAGAACATTGCAGGTAATTATATATAGTGGATCCTTCAGCATGTGTAAATTACCAATGCAGTGGAGCCAAAAATTTATTAACAAAAGCTGAAGATATGGCCCAATAGGTCTTATTTACATTTCAGTATATAACAGATAATATGTAAATAAACTTCCTCATATGAAATGCATTCCACACAAAAGACAGTAGATATTTTGTTCTGGACTTAGAGGGTTTGTGATGTAGCCTCCTATTTTCCTTTCCTTTCATTTCTATTTACAATGTAAAAACAGCAAACACAGATCTTAAATTTTATAATACTTTAATTGCCAAAACCTTGCCTGAACTGGAACAATTTACAGCTTTCCTGTGTTTTAAGTTTTGTAAAGTATAAAATGCTTGAAGCCAAGAAAAACACTTTTCTATTAATTATCCAGACTCAAGTTATCATTTCTGCATAAAAATATTTTAAAATTATATTTTAATGTAAAAAAAGTAATTGTGGAAATTAATTTCACCTGTTGGATTGTTGGTCTTTTTTTTTTTCCCACTGGAATCCATTGTTATTGTCAGCTTATTCAGAACATAACAGAAGGGCATTTTTCAATTAAAACATTAAAATTGGAAAATGGCTGTGGCACTGTGGTCATATATCCTCTGATTACAGGAAATCTGAGCTCAGTGCACCTCGGCTAGTTCTGAGGAGAAGGTAGAAGAGGGGACTGCCCAAGAGTTTCCCCGTGCTGTGACACAGAAGATGCACACCACGCTGGGCAGTACTAACGGAGGGGCAGAAAGCCTCCAAATATTCTTCCCCCTTTCCATCCTCCCAACATACCCCTCTGCAGTCCATTAAGCCACCTCTGGGAAATTACTCTCCCACCTATGTGCTTCAAGATGTACTTTCCTGTAAAAATACAAAGTGGTAAACGAAATGGAATAATGGTCTTTTTTACCTGGTGAATACTGCATTTCTCTGTCAGAGTGCTGCTGCAGTACTTCTAGCGCATCTTCAAAAGCCTGGCCCAGTACGTCTTGGTCAGGAAAACTCTGCAAGAACATTTTTCTGTCAGGAGCCAGAAAAGACCAGACTGGTTCTTTCAACATTGTCAGTCAGAAAATCCCAAATAAATACAGTGATTATAGAGAATATACATCCTCCTGGAATATGTATTTTGCAGGCACTGAGGCATTACCGTAATTGTTTACTGTTATAAGAAAATTCTCACTCCTTTGAGAAGTCTCTTTGAGGTCAGTGGGACGATTCACACGGGTAACATTACTCACTTGTGCAAATGTTTCAAGGTTCATTTCCTTAATTTGCGGCAGAAGTTTACATAAAGGGTGTTACTGCTATTGGAGTGTTTTATAGCATGTAATAGAGAGGTATGTGTCACTTGTGTAACATGATTTATGAAGCTAAAGTTATCATTCAATAACATCAACATGACAAAAATTGTTACACATAAGTTATGGAGCGGTTACGCACAGAAAATGCTATAGTATGCCATTATAGGAAACCAAGTGTGGATTTTCAGAAAACTGTTTATTATAATTTTACTACACCTTGTTCTAAAAAGCAAAAAAATCCCCCAAATCTGAGTTTGCCTAAGAGTTTTCTGTAGCATATCTGAAGCACTCAATAATGAAAGAGAATAAAGGCATTGTAGACTTACCATTATTTGGATATCAAACTTGAATCCTGTTTAAAATAAACAATATTTTTTAAATGGTATGTTTCAAAATAAGCAATAATTCTCTCAGTATAAATAAAACTAGCTAAATGAAATAACTCTGTATTTCCAGTGATAAAATAAAATATATTTAATAACACAGATTAAAGTAATTTAGGATTAGAAAGTGATACTTTAATGAAATTATATACTTGCAACATCGTATTTTGTTTTTTTAAATTCATACTATTTTTCCTTACTAGTTTCCAGTTTCATTAATACTGTAACTTTTAGATTATTATCCACATCATTGTAAACACATTTTTCACAGACACTATGAAGTGAAAATGTGTTATTGCTGACATTCAGTCTCAGTTAGTACAACTACTAATTTCCCAAAGAAAATACTGACCTGAATTAAACGCAAGTGTTTAAGTCCCTTTGGTTTGCAGACAGTTGAAACAGGCTTAGGGTTTTTTCATAATGCAGATTAGCATATGACTGTATATAAATATACATAAACTCTCAGACTAATTGTGAGTTCCAGAAGCAAATTTGATTGCTTAGTAAATAGTAAGACTAGACATACTTGCAGCCAGTTTAACATGGATTATACTTTATATACAACATTACTTAGAAACAATTCCTCAGTGCCTCTTTTTTATTTATATTTGTTATAGACTACAATAATCAGGGTTTATTGTCTTGCAGGTTTTTTTCCTGTTCTCATTTACATTATTATTTCAAAATTGTAAATATAATAATCAATATATCAGTATTTTTACATATTAAGTGTTTGATTATAATATTTTTAAAATACTGGGCATTTTGGCAGTGATTTCAGCAGATGCAAGATTGGTGTCTGTGTGATGCTTTAAAATGCAAAGGAAAGACAAGATACATAAATGTAAATAAGGAAGAATTTTATCCAAGACTAAGCATGAATGTTCTAACCTGGTAATTATGCCTCAGATAAGTATGTTAAAAAGTACTGTCAAAATCTGTAAAAGTTTTTTTAAATTTTGATGGCCAGGCATATATGGTAAAATCCTGATGATTCAGTAAATTGACCTCACTGAAGTCAATGGGATTTTTCTCTTTGACTTCAGTGCAGCAAGCATTTCAATAAACTGATCTGATTTTACTCTAAAGCCAGGATGGGCCATGTTAATCCTTTAGCTGCAACGGTGGCCACAGATTCTTGGGGTATAGAGCTGTAGAAATTAAAGACATGAATCTCCTTAGTAAAGATCCTCGCACTGTGTTCCCCTAATATTAAGTAATTCACTTTCCTTAAATTGCTTTTGTCTAACTCGAACTCCAAACTGATACTTGGTAACCTTGACAGAACATCTACTGTTGATGCCCTTCAAAGCCTAAAATGTGCAAGTATCAACAAGGTACTGTTGAATGGTCATACCATTTACACAACTGAATTAATGCCAAAAAAAGAAAAAGTCACACCTTAAGTAAGTTTAAAAAAAGTCTGGATACTTACCTAGAATTTCAGTTCCACACGCAAGACAAGAATCTGTCTGGTTTCATAAATAAATGAAAGACTGAGTTCCCACAGCAATGGGCTGGCAAAGGGGCTGCATTAAATAGCTGATTTTAGGGAAGTGTTTTGGTTAGGGATTTTTTGAGAGTAAAGGTATAGTAAACTGCTAGCATGGCCCTTCATTCTGCACAAAAGAAGGGCATTTATACTGATACAAAATACAATTAAATGTTTTAACTATTTCTCAAAACATGCAGATTCTAAGCACTGGGAGAGATTCCTTTTGGCTATGGTACATCCTAACAAAATTACCACCAGTATGGTATGTCTAGGGCAGAAACCTATATCCCTCACCCACCCCATATAGACTGCAGTGGACTTTGAGGTTTTATCTGAACCTCCTGCTTAGCTCAGTGTAAGAAGCAGACCAAACTAGACCTCAAAATTAGAGTCTGAGGGTATTTCAGAACTCTGCTTCAAAGCTCACGCTTGTAGCCCAGGCCCAGCCCTAAAGCATTTACTGAAGTATTCAGTAAAGATTCAGACAAGCTGTAGTTGCTGATTGGCCACACGCTTTCTGAGCAGCTACAAGACATGATGTTGCATCCTACGGGATGAGAACTCTATGTTTTTCAGTACAAAAACTCTTATTGCTGACATAATCTACCTTGCGCCGTACCTCTTTGCAGCCAAGTCTTTCAGAGGCACATTTTACAAAATTTCCTCAGCATTTGCCATGAAACTGCTATAAAATAGTAATCGCCTCTTACAGTATTTATCTATACTCCCTCAACCAAGAACCATAGTCAAGAACCAGCCTGGTTATGAATGCTGGTTGAGTGGAAGAGATTTGAAGCCAACATTATCATCAACCATTTCTGCTGGTTTGAGTTGCAAGGTGCCTTTTCAAAATTTGCACCACAAAGTTTCAGAATATCTTTTTTCAGTGGTTTTTTGAACTACAAGTTCCATTTTGTAGCACTTCTCTGGCGTGACTTGGGCTTATAAAGGAAAATTAACCTGCAACTGTTGTCTTAAAACATCACATTGTGACTCAGCACTGGATTTCAGGCCAAAATATGGTTACACAATTAACTTCCTTTCTACATGCAGTTGACTTTACTTTGCAACATGAAAAAGCATAGATTTCATGGTTCAGTTCTTTCCTGAAGTAGAAGTATGTATTGGATTTAAAATTACAAATGAGCTTCAAGATCCCTCCTGAGTTCCTTCCCAGTAAGCAATGGCCTAATAGGCCCCTGGTGGTGCAATCTGACCTGCCTACTCTTCCATCTCTACCTGAAGCTGGGCAGTTACTGTTCCGGCCTCCTGTGCTCCCCACTTATCCTGGTCATGAAACTGGGGGGGCAGCCCTGACGGAGGAGGTCAGGGCTGTCCTGTGCTGGTCACAGCTGATTCCAGCTGGCTCCACAACGGACCCACCGCGTGCCAAAGCGGAGCCCGTCAGACGCGTGTGCGGTGCCTGTGTGAAAACATATTGAGGAAAGGGCGGAAAATGCCAAAGGGGAGGAGGCAAACCTGGGAGACAACACCAGAGGGGACAAGGAGGGAAGGAGGTGACAAGGACAGAAACCAGGGAGTGAGGGGAGAGTAAGGTCAGAGGAGTTGGACGTGCTCCATGACCAAGCAGGCGCACTCCCAAAGGGACTGTGGCCCACGGAGGGACCACGCTGGAGCAGAGTAATGAAATGAGTAAGAAAGAAGCAGAAGCGGAAGAAAAGGGTGAGAAACAAGGAGAGGCAGAGAGAAACCACCACGTCCTGACCCCAAAACCCTCTGCCACTCATCGCCTCACTGAAGATACTGAGTGTAATCTGTGGAGATAACAAGAGGGGAGGAGATGTGTCTGGAGTGCAGCTGAGCCTGGGAAAGGGGAAGGAAAGATGTTCTAATGTTTGTCCTCTTCGCTTCCCAATGCCCGAATCAGCAACTAAATATATTAAGGCAATAAATTAAGTTATATTCCCAAAGTGTGTGAGCAGCTGCATGGGTGTGTGGCTGCTGGCCGGGACCAATACACCCAAGTAGTAAAAGAGGGTGAAGGTCGAGAGATTAAAGCTAACGGTTTTAATACCATTAAAACGATCAATCTTCCTAAATCAAATTGGTCGATCAGAATGTTCTCATTTCAAATAAGAGGCTACACCATAAGGCAGGTCAGCAAAAGGTTTGTTTTCCGAGGAAATGGGAAGGTGCCATACGTAGCACAAACACACAGCATGAAAACAAGAGCAAATGCTGTCTCACAGGGTAGATTTAAACTCTGCAACCCATTTGTACATCGCATCTTCAGCCCGTCACAAGCTCAGAGCAAGGGCTCCAGCTACCTCCCTGGGAAGCCTGGAAGGGTTTGGAAGAGGCAGAGCAAGGTACGGCTCAGGGCTGTCAGCTAACTGACTGCTCACGCCTCAACAAATCACAGTACAGTCAAGGCAGGCAGCACCTTGGCCTCTGCCGAGAAATGTTATTACAGAAGAAAGCCTGCTTTGATTTTTGCATTGGATGGGAAGATGGATTCCAGATAACAAGCCTGAGAAAGAGAACTTACTATTCATGTTTTAATGTCTCAAACAATTGATGTGCCTGATATCGAAATTTGGATATCAGTTAGAAACCACAACATCAAGTTCTTCTCCTTCCTCCATGTTTTAAAAATAAACTTTCAACAACAGAATGATTGTTTAAGTTTCAGAACTTTCTTTCATCCTTGCTTGGCACTGAAAGCTACTTCATAGCAATGGTACAGAAGAAGCATTTTCACCCCTCTGAATAAAAAAACCCAGAACTAAATAATGTACTACAGCACTTGCTGGAAGGCTTGAGAAAGCATAAAGACTCTCGCATGAAGCATTGTTCAAATGTAGAATAAAAAGCAGTTTCTCCTTTCCTAGAGGAATGTAAAACTTGAAATGGCAAGTTTTCTCACCAGGCATTTTTAGATTTCTCAGATTTTTTTGAATGTTAGGCAATTTGTAACTCTCCAAATAGCACAGATAGACCACTCATGGCAGAAGACACTTCATATAAAAACCCCCAGTTGGTTGTAGAAATGATTCTGTCACAGGGAGTCATTTGCCCATGCATAAGAGACTGCCTACCAGCTCAAAAATCTCCAGAAACCAAAAATTGGTGAATGTTACAGGCACAGAGAACTTCTGTGCTTACATACTTGTTCTGGCTCTTGGCAGACTCCTTTGCCACCCTTCTTCTGGCCATGCAGCTCTGTAATGAACTTTGTCGGGAATTCTTATGGGCACATCAGTGTTCACAATAATTACAAAACCACAGATGCTGTCTTCCTGAAAGTGGAGGGGTTGAGAGATTACATGCCTGTGCTCACCTCCTGAGTCTAACCATGCTGACCACTGAATTTTCAAATCTCTGCCATCATGCCGCTTCTGGACCGCTCCATTCAAGGTTCAGAGGAAACTGGGAAGTTTCTTGCAGCAGGGATGCAGCCTTTTCTCTACACAGCAAAAACAGGGATCAACACATGGAGAGCTCTCTTCTTTAAATGTAGAGTGTGGTGATAATCCAGGCATGAGTGTTTCACAGTGAATCAGTCTGCAATCTGAACTTCAAATTAGTGGGCTCAGAAAATGCCTGAATTCACATTCCCAGCCCCAGAATACATTGAAAACTCTCTTTAAAAAAAACTGAAACTCCAAACACACACGAAAAGGAAATATAAGTTGCTTAGTACCAGCCTCAGTACTACTGTTTACCATGATTTTGGTCAGATAATTTAGTGTAGAATACATACAGAAAAAAAACTGAACGGGAACATAAAAACCAAAAACACAATTATGGCATCATATCATATAAGCAAATCAGATGATGAAACTGGGTCTAACAATTCCATTTGTGTTGGGAGACTTTAGTCTCTGCATTTCAACAAACACAATCATTTATTCAAATATCAGAAGATGAGGATGTGCCATAAGTTCAAACTCTTCACTTGCCTTACAAATCATTCTACAAATAGCAAACTCTCTGCAATACAAAATATAGACTTTTATTGTAATTGGTGGAGTTATAGTATTGGTTCCTTAGCTGGTGGAAATTGGTATAGAGCCACCAAAGCAAAGGATCACTGATGATTTGTGCAGAGGTTCTGGCTCATAGTTGACACTAGTATTATTTTCAGTACAGTAAGGGGAAACTTGCTGTGCCAGCACTAATGTTGCACATTCTTCCCTGACTTCCTGATTTGTTTCAATTCTTTGGCTACCTTATAAACATTACAGTTGGTTAAACAGAAAGAGTGGCATTTTACATTTTAATCCTTGTAAGAGCTCTTTATAGTTACTTATAGGGCAACAGCTCTTTTTTTTTAAAGAGCTTTGTCCAACCATTATCTCCAAGTACATCTTATGTGTGAAGCTTTTTCTCTTCTTAAGGAAGAAAAAAAATATTGAAAATGTTTTACAAATTGAATTTTAAGCCTAAAATAAGAGATTATCTCAGACTCATTTCCTTACCTTTGAATATGAAACCTTTGCATATCACATTGGGATTCCCATCTCAGAATTATGTTTTTAATTTTAATATTGCTTTAAAATATTTTGCTTTTACAATGCTTGAATCCTTTTAGAGTTAATAATTTTCTGAACTTTAAAGGTCCAAAGAAAAAATGTCTTGCTATTTCTTAACAAGATACTCTCTACTTTTAGACTGTGTCAGAATTACATATGATTATCTTAATGTAAAGGATATAAATGGAACTACTGACATGTTTGAATCTTAATGTTTTTCTCCTTTAAGAACTTATGATCCAACCTTAAAATATATGTTTACTTGGCTAATTTTACATCTGTAACACATTCCACTTAGAACCATCAAGTAATTACAGTCATAAAATTAGGTATTTGGATAAATCATTGCAGAGGTTAGGTCTGAACATGGAATTACCTCTTCTGGGTCCTAAAAAGAGAACTGCAGCATGAAGGCTGAAGTTGCATGAGTGGGCAGAGCAGCTTTTCAATGGAAAACCCACATCTAAAGCCCCCACTTTACAACTATACCCAATATATTGGTCCAGTTGTCCGTGTCAGCAGGGCTTCTCAGGAAGCTTCTTCTTTGGCTCCATATAACCAAAGGAAGTGACTTTCTGCTGGGAAGCCCCGCGAAGATAGAAAACCAGAAACCACAACAGAAGCACAAGGAACTAATAATAAAAAGTGCATTGGAAAAAAAAACCAAAACCCAGCCCTAACTAAAAGAAGATTTTAAAGTGAAATATGAAATAATTAGTTTGATCAACGTGCAGGTATAAGGAGCACTCCCTTAAATACTAGGATAGCTAAACCACCCAAAAGTCAATAATACTCCAGTGGAAAACTATCAGAGCAAGACAGGAATAACAACATGGGAGTATTTCATAAAAATAACAATGGATAAAGGAAAGACTGTCATTAGGAGGTGAGCCTGATAAAGGGTAAAAGTGGAAGTCTTTTACTTAAAGAGAAAGCATATAGAAAGAAGAAGACAGTATTTTAATAACCCTTAATGGTGCAACTGAGGAAGCCAAATAAGAACTAATCATTTTCCAAGTAACTGAGCTATTTTGTGGAAGAAAAACGCCTTCAGATTCGAGGGGCATTTAGATCATTTGGGATTAATTCAACAACCCATTTCAATCCCATTCCCCCTAAATTATAAAGCTGAGATTTCACAAATGTTAAGACTAGGTGACAGAGCTTTTTGAACTCCAAAGAATGGAAGGAAGCAATTGTGTCTGTTTTGGAAAAGCTGAAGAGGCAGGTATATAATAAATGCTGTAGCATCTGCAACCATATTACAACTTAGAAACCCTGCCTTTCCACTCCATAGACTTATGGCCAGGTCAATAAAAAGCAGACTTTAAAGTTTAGGTGCTGAAATACATATGATTTAGATGATTCCAGAATGCAATACGTCACTCTCCTCTGAAGCTCTCGGAGGCAGTTTTGTATCTCAAAATCCAATCAGTAGCCACAGCACCACGCAGGAAGTAAAAGCACTTTAGTCAGCTCGTAAGAAGCAAGGTGTCTGAAATCCCAGCCCCTCCTTTTCTTTCGGGGGTCCGCTGGGGAATAGGGCAGCGGTGTGCGTGCCAGCTGAATGATGGCAGCACTGCCCGGGACAGTAGTGGTGCGGGTTCAGTTGCCTCCTCGGCTTCAGGAGTTTAACCTCACGTTCCCCCCCATTCAGGAGAAGACCTTGAACAGTAGACCTGTTTGTTAAATCCGGGCTATGGCACTTCTTCACCTTGAAGTTGTGCCTTAGTGGGACATCGAAAATTTAATCTCCATTAGCCATTGAAAAGGCCGTTTCCAAACCTCTTATTTCCATAGCAAGCATTCACGCCACTGAACCGCAACACTAAAAAGAGACAGTTCTTACTCATATTTTAAAACTAAGGGTCTGAAATCACATTAGGTGAAAGGCCTGTTCATTAGCATTAGGAATTATGTAGAAACAGCTGACAGCTTGGACAATGCGGGTGACCTCAGAGAGAAAAATGTGCAGTATTTGGATCCTGGGCAGCATTAGTAAGAAGGAAGGCACTGATCTAGTCAGACTGGGCCATTTCTAGATTTGCATAAAAGCAGCATTGCTTCTTCAAACTGGAAAAAAATAGAGGGGGGGTGGCAGAAATCTCTTAAATCGGTATTAACTCAGAGAATATGAATAAAGATATATTGTAGTTCTAATACAGTCCTTGTATTAGAAGGGACTGAAGGACACCATAGGAGATAAGTACACAACCAGCAAAGGATACCATACTTCACACGCGACAAATTGTTAATTTACAGAAGATATTAGTTATGCACAGGATGTTTCAGAAACTAAGAAACAACACTTTTTCAAAAAGAAATTGGGGGACATCTAGTCAGGGCTATTAAATACGGACATGGTGCACATGCTGACCCTTAAGGTGTTTTTGTGTTACATTCAAATCTCCAATCATCTAGAAAACTTGAATGGCAACTGGAGAAGTGTTGATGAAGTTAAATGCCTACAGAGTTAGGCAACTGCATAACAGTGCTTTCTAGCTCAGTTTGTGTAAGAGTGCAAAACCATTTCCTGATGATAATACTTCTAGGTAGAGCCTAGATCTGAGGGGGCTGACTGTTTGAGGAAAGGAAATATTCTCGGAATATATACATGCCTTCTAAGAAAACCAGTAAAAGCCTGTAATAGCATGGTTGCTGGCAGCGGTGCAAGAATTTAAAATTGTTGGTGGGACTCATTTTGTAGTTCAAAAAACAGAGTATGTAGGGAATGAAAAATGTGTTCCACTTCAGCTGTGAGGTGGGGGGAGGCAGCATCTAAGAGCAAGGCTTAGGAAGACAAGAATGGCTGAAATGACTCTGACCAAAAGTCCAGCCAGCTCAGTATTTTGTCTCTGATTGCTGCTCACGCCGGATGCCTAAGGAAGCACGTAAGAACAGGAGAAGCCTGGAGACCTCGTTTCCAGTGATCAAATGCACACAGACCTCCTTGTGGCTAACATATTTCCTTCCATGAATTTCTTATTCCGACATTCACATGAAAAAAGCAGAATAATCGCTGATAGCTAGTATCAAGTCTCAGAATAGGTTGACTTTAAAGGACCCGCACCAAGGTTTTGGATACAATGATGATAGTTATCACAGAACAGATGTAATTGGAAAAAAAGGACAGAGATTTAAAGAAAAAAGAAAAAAGGTCTTAGAAACTCTGTAGCAGATGAAAAAAAAACCAAACCAACAATTAAAAGACCTTTAGCAGAGTCATATAGAAGCAAACAGTATAAATGTAATGTAATCCTAACATTCTTAAGACAAGATACATACAAGGTTCAGGCAGACAGACCATATAAGCGTCTGTTGAAGGACCACATCTGTAGTTGTTGAACAAGAAGAAAAATCAACATTTATTATTAAGCAGGTCCTAAATGATCTTTAAATCCTCTGTAAATTACCAGCAATGGAAAAATATGTCTATAACAAAAAGCAGTGGAAGAAAATCATGGGGCCAGCCTAGGATTCCTAATTCTGTTGAGCTAGAGAACAGAAATGAGTGCACTATTAATGAAAATATGATATACATTATAAGAATACAATGTGCTTTTTTCATTATAAGAATACAAGCTGACCTTTATCTTAAATGAAATTCAACACTTTACAGAATACTAGTATAAGGCCTATGAAGTGTATGTATTTCATTTATAACTTAAAAATAGGCAGAAATAGTATGAGACACTATAAAAGAAATAAATTTCCACTTAAAATGGGAGGAAAATGTTTTAAAGACAAATATTAATGTTCTGCACCACCTTTCATGGAAGATGTGCAAGTTCATCAGAAGACCAAGAACTAGAAAAGCAAACTGTATGTTGGCATTAACCTCCTGAAAACTGAAAAGAGAAATCAGTTTGGGCTTTCAACCAAAAGATTAAATGTTCCATAGGAATTTTCCTACAACTATTTCTTCTGCAGGTACTTTTGTCTTAAATAATTACAAATAGGGTACCCTGACAGACTGGCCCAAATTCCGCAACAGGAAGGCCAACTGCCCTTCCCAGGCAGACACACTGCAAAATGAATATGCTCCTATTTTTTCTATTAAGCTAAAAAATGGGATCACATTTTGATATCATTCCCATGCAAGTTATTACTATGTTACGTAACTGGTACCACAGAGTTAAGAACAGGTTTAAGTATGGAACTACCAAAAGCATAGCACTTTAAGCCTCTGACAAAATGTCCTTTTTCAGGGACAGACATCTACATTAATTCCCACCAGAGAGTTGGGCAGACATTTCCTCCACAGGGCTGAGATGGAAAAAGTAGTGAAAACTTGAAAACAGGTCAGCTGAAAGGAAGGAAGCTGTATGGTTGGGAGGAAGGTAGTAGTAGTCGTGAGAGGTAACCAGTTGATCTAGTTCATTTGGAGACACAAAAACATGTCTGACCTTACAGTCAAATGCTCTAAATACAAGTAGTTAAAATACAAAAACTATTTAAAGCCATTCTTGGTGTTATAATTGTCATATTGCAAAAAAACCCCAGTACATTCTGTCTTTATTGAAGGAGTAGAATGAGGTCAGATTTCTGCCAGAATGCTAGATAAAAGAAATACATTTTAAGGAACTGCAGAGTGGTAAAGGAAATTATTTAAAAATAGAATTCCTCTCGCTACTATACTCTGAAGGTGACTAAAAAACAGCTGTCCCAAATAATGGGGTTTTATGCTTTGATGAGGCAAACAGTTATGTGGGCATAAAGTGCTATGACTAGCAAATAAACGCTTCCTATATTATCAGGGAAGTGCTGAAGAAGCACTTAGGCTTTGGGGATTTTTACAAACTGGTGTTAAAGAAATCCTGTATCTTGACGGTAGGGTGGGAGGCATGTCGGTAAAATTGTTTCCTGGCTTGGAATCTTTTTTGAAAGAGAATTTTCTAAAGCTGAGTGGGTTTTGGTTTTAAATTTCAAATGAAACTGTCTTTTTGCAATGGCTTCTATTTGGCCACACTCTTTTCAATTTCTTTTTGAGGTAGAAGAAATGGTAAAACCTAACAACTAACTTGTCTGTGAGGGGTTTTTTTCCTACATTCCATTGGGTAAATGGCTAGAAAAGTGAAATATAAGGGGAAAAGTTATCAGTTAAGATAAAAAATTAGGAATTTTTTTGACCACGTTGCCATTCCTACTTCCACTCATCAGCCACAGAAGCCCACAGAAGCAAATAAACATATTAAAATCTAATTCCTTTAAAAGAGACCTACAGCGGAAGGTGGCTAGATGCCTGCATTTTGAATTATCATTGAATTCAACAAAGAAGCAAGAGACCCAACAGTTACGCCACACCTTAGCCTTACGTATGTCCTCTAAATGTGTTCCATGGAATTCCCCCAACCCACACCTACAGCACGATCTCAGCAAGTCTATCTCACTCAAGTTTTCTAGGATGTATCTGATAAAGGTACATACAAAAGAAACATGAAAAAACCATGAAATGAATTGAGAAGCAGAATCATGGGTTTATAAGCTAAGGCTTCTGGTTGCCTGTTTTATGAAATTGTTATTAAGCCGTTGGCCAACTAACTGCTTAATTCAGCATACACAAGAATTTAGAATAAAGATATGAGAGGTTTAATTTAAAGTGACTTTTTAGAGATCACTTCAAAGATATTCAGAGCCAGGGACCCAGTTCTAGAAAACATTCACATGTGGTCTTAAAACCATACCTAATCAGAAGCACAGTTTAACTTTATGTGTTTAACATGCCCAGAGAAGTTGAGCTCCTGATTACTGCATGGTAAGAGGTAAAGCCTTGTATTAGAGCTCCCCAAAAAGATGTCAAACACCTTACAGAAACAAATATGAATAGGATTCCAGAGAAGGCAGCTTGCAAGTTAATATCATTAACATGATGCCTCAAAGGAAAATGAGAAACATTCCACATCAATCTTCGAACTGAATAGCATTTTTCACTGTGTCTGCCGTACTTTCCTCACTTTAAGCCAAGCTCTTAACATTACCTGTGCAAAATATACGTTGGAGGCTTGAACAACTTGTAGATTCAGGGAATATAGAGCCTACTCAGTTAAATTAAGCACAACAGAAACATTACATATTTCACATACACAGCCTAAGAGATCAACTTTACTCCATCCCATCTCAAGGAGTTATAACAGCATGGGGGATGACCTGTAACTCTTGCCTGCTTTCAAGGTTGATTCTAAATATACATTGAGAAAGGTCTGTAAATGCAAATCATGACAGAAATAACAAAGTAGCTGTTATGTTTTTATGCCACTGTGTGCCTCATGCTGAACATTCATTCAACAGTGTTAGCTAAAATGCACGGCAAGCAGAACTGCTTTGTGCTTCAAAAACATCTTCTTTAGGACTGTTTAATTATGCTATTGATCGGACACAGTAAATCTCACAGGTGCGGTATGGTTTGTGTTAGGGACATGTTTTTTTTCTGTTCCATAAAAACTCATCTGAATTTAGATAACATTGCAAACCACTGCAATTCTTCACCCACGCTCAATAAATTTTTGTACTTCAGCATTTGGAGCTGGAGGACACTGGGCAAGGCGATGTGCTGTGTTCCTTCCCAGCTTCTTCCCAGGCACAGGACTGTGCATGCACTCTTCCACCAGCACAAGCTGAGATCAAGTACTGCAGGGGCAAATCAGGACTTGCCCTGTAACTGAAGCGTTGTACCACGATATGGTTGAGCACTAGCAGTGAGTGGACTGTCTTTTCCCCGCTCTTTCAGATCAAATTTTTCTTCTGACAGCACCAAAGCTTCAAGGGACAAGTAGCTGCTTGACTGGAATACAGGCACAAGAAGGGCTGAATTTGGGAGGAAGCAGTACTGGAGACTGCGATGCAGGACTCCAGGTGAGGTATAAGAAGGAAACGGCAGTTGGTAATTAGAAGAGGAGAAAATGCTGGGAAGTGAGACTGAGAGCTGGAGGACATTGGAGATGGAAGGTAGTTGCACAGCCACTGGCTCTGAACTCCAGTGTGCTCAGTGGAGTGATGGGGAGAGGTGCCAGGAAGAGATTTGACCAGGATTTTAGAAGAGAGGATTGGAACCTATTTGGCAAGAAGATAAAAGGAAGGTTAAGATTCATAAGAGCATCTGGACTAATTCTGTGGGACCTGGATGAAGACAGTAGGATTGGGGATGAGAAGCTTGGGCCAACACGCCTTGGGTTGAGAGGGGCAAGAAGAATATAAGCCAAAGATAGTGGAGAGGGAAGACTGGATTTTGAAATATAAGGGAAGGAGGGGGCAAGCTTGAGGAATGGAGCGGGAAGGACCAATGTCCTCTTCCCAAACTCCCAAGACTACAGTGGAGCCCAAGATTTCACCTGGACTCTTAATGCTTCCCTGCTGCAGCAAGTATCTGTGAAATTCTTTGGTGGAGGAGGAAGATAGCAACCTGCTATTGCCATCTGCTGAGCAGTTAACTCAAATGGTGGAGGTGCAGGTGACAGACTGAAGGGATTTTTTTATACCAGGCTTTTTCCGAATGTTATTTTTGTTAAGTGAGGAATCTGAAATTGGGGCATGGGGAGCCTCTTCCAGGAGAATGTGGAAGCACTCCAAAGACAGAAAATACCAAATCAAAACAGAATCCTCTCTCTTCCCTCCTCCTTGGGTGTATATTTTAATATTTTCCTCTGAAGGACCCTACTTTTTTCAGTGCATAGAATAAATCTTGCTCTAATGGTGAACTGGGACTGTTCAGTAAATGAGACTGTCATTTGCAGAAACTCTGCTGCATCTGTTGCAGAAGTTATAAATTGTCTAGTGAATAAGGAAGAGACAGGATGCTCTCAAAATTAAAGCAGCTGAATGCTACCCTGGAGAAGTGGGTTCTGTTCTGTCTCTACCACAGAGTTCCCAAATGATGCTAGGCAAGTCCCTCTGAACAAACTTTCACAGGTGGTCACTTACTGCATGTTCCTCATTTTTGAGATTTCTGACTTGAGACCCCACTATCGGATTTGCAGAAATGCTGAGCAGTACCAGCTGCAAGTGTAGTCACCGAGCACTGGTCTGAGCCCACAAACTGCCCACAAATGCTGAACTCTCTAAAACATGAGTTCTTAGGTATCTTATATCGAATACGCAAAATTAGTGGGTATTTTCTAGTTTAATTTTTTGTGCCTTCATCTGTAAAGCAGGGATAATAAAATTGTCTTCAAATTACAATGGTCTTATGAATATAAATGTCTAATGCCTATATAGCATTCATATGCTGTAACGGGGGAAACATTAAAAAGTTTATAAAGAGGTTAGCAATTCTCTCTTGAAAGCAACATCTGACTGTGTAGTAAATAAGGCTTGGGGATGCAATCAGTATTGAAATCCCACTGGCTGATTAGTCACTAAAAGAGCACTATCCCATACATCCACTGAATGAAGGAAAGATCTTGTAGCAGAAACAGCTGGTGTTCATGTCAAAACAGTACCATAACACACCTACACAGTGAGGGCAAATTAAAGTTGTACCAGTCAACTTAATTTTGCCATGTCGTAACTAACTTTTCATTACTTTATTTGTAATCTTAATATCCTTTTAAAGGATTTTTCACTGTGTGCACAGACAGGAGGGCTGTGTTT
Organism: Aviceda cuculoides; assembly: GCA_035590195.1. Lineage (NCBI taxonomy): Eukaryota > Metazoa > Chordata > Aves > Accipitriformes > Accipitridae > Aviceda > Aviceda cuculoides. The sequence goes on along the minus strand of JAVJGG010000024.1, from coordinate 21,802,500 downwards.
TTACTAGTTTCTTACTTTAGGATATAGTCCCATATTCCTCTTTTTAAAAATTATGGACTTCCTAAGGGACTTCTTGATCCTTACCAGAAGGTGCTTTAACAGCAATAACAATTTTTTTTCCAAAATGTTTTGAAGACTTTTGACTCAGATAGAGGTATTCCTATAAAACAACATTAACAAGAATGTAACTGGCTAAAAATTCTTTCCCCTCAATTCTCAGATTCTTAGTGTTCATCTCTATTTTAAAAATGACCAAAGTAATAAAATCTCAGATTGATTACAGACACAAAGCACATCCAACATACTTCAGAAAGTTGTGGGAAGGGGAATCTCTGAGAGTGTTTACAGGTCAGAGGTGACAAAGATATTGCTAGTGCTCCATTCGGGAAAGTGTCTGAGCCGAGCTTGTAAATAAATTTCCAGGCGACATCTGCCTCAGCAGCACCACGTGAGGAATTAGGATTACTAAATGACCTCTGTCTTTATGCAGACTCCAGCTAGTTATGAGATGCAGTTAGAGCTTGAGATGCGCCTGTGTCTAAGAACCCAGAGCTTTGGCACCTCTGCTCTCCTCATTTCATGATTTCATTCATTTTCTAACTGTCTGTGGTCTTCTAATACAAACATGACATGAAGATCTTGATATGTGTAATGCAAAAATAATCCATTTATATACTGATGAGGAAAGAGAGACATCAGGTCTTTTTCTAATAGGCAAAATTAAAAGCAGAAAAAGAACATGACTATATTTCCTCTGTGCATCATTTAAAAGTAAACAGATTGTCTCTTATTCAGTCCTATTTGCCTACAGTTAAATATTAAGCATTGGTGATAATAAATCGCACAAATGGCCTTTCAGAGTTCTTTCTTTGCTACTTCAGAGTACAAAGACTGATGAAAAAACATTTGGTTGTGAAAATTACATAGTCCAGTAATAACCTTGGAACTAAAAGGTACCAAATGAAAGGAGAATAAGCTGAAAAAAATGTCATCAGCTTTGATTAAAATAATATCTGTCGCAAGTATGGAATTCCCATGAGAATGCTAGGAAACAATTGTAAATCTACTTTCAGAAGATTTTTATGACTCAGCATAATGTTTATTACAAATAAGTTCCTCTTTTTTTAATAGAACTTGAAACTTGCTAACATATAGTAGCACCATTCTTGCAGAAAAAAAAGCACTATTTCCACATCCTACATTTCAGCAGACATACTAGCTTTATTTTAAGACTCTTTTGAAGAAGTAAATGCAATCGTTACACACAAAAATACATGGAAAGTATTTTTATACAGAAATTATAAGGTACTACATAGGTAGATAGCCCTTGTGTGGCAAGAGGGAGGACAAGGCTAACAGCAGTTCAGTTGATAAACGTGCTTGTTCTATGTCAGTGTAGAACATGTGTCATGCACAGCTCAACTACAGATAATCCAGACTAGCCAGCCTATCTTGATAGTTGGAATGGGCACCTGGGTGAAAAACCTTTCTCGTGGGTCATGTGACAAAAAACCCAAAGATGCAGCAGACTTCTCTGAATACACTCCCATTTCGCTGCTTCATTTCCAGTTAAACTATACATGCTTAAGTATTATGTGTAATTTAGGTCTCCCTTTACCAAGCATCTATTTTAGCTGGGATTCTACAATAGAATGTTTAGAATCCCAGCTGTTTAAGATACTATGAATATGTTAGTTATACACCTTAGTATACACTGCAAGAAACTTTTGAAAGCACAGATTGTTGCTTGCTTTTGATGATATCCTTTGCTCCTTCTGTTTATCCCCTGTCACCATAAGTAGCTGTTACTGATTTCCGAATCATTTGTGGTTGTGTGGTGTGTGATGTGTGACACACCACGTGCACAATTGTGAGTTTAGCTGATGAACACACAGAGAAGTAAACGAATGCACAGAAGAGAAAGTCACAAGAAAACTTTTCAAATTTTCACTGAAATTAGGAAGCTTCAATAGAAAGTAGGGTCTAGCAACAGGAAAATAAAGTTAGAAGTTTCTGATTTCTTGCAAAGGTAGTTTTAGGGATTTCTTATACTTGCTTGGGATGTTTCCCATATGCAGCTGACTGCTGTCTTCACAGGCTTTGGGCAGAATGCCTGAGAAACATACCAACCCGTTTTGAAATCTATTGCCCTCTCCAACAGTGATGATGATCCTGCGTTTTCCTTGGTGTGTTCAGAGGCTACAGGTCTTAAATTTGTTGCAAAGTGCTGAAGAGTTTTCTGCAGCTCAGGGTGTCTGTTGATCATGCTGTGGACTTTTCTGAATTGGATATCTAAAAAATTAGTTGCGCATGATTGTGAATGACTAGAGTTGATGATCTATTTGATCCCTTCTGTCCTGTGTTCCAAACTGGTTTGATGTTAGAAAAATGCCAATAATCCAGCCATAAAATAACAACGGGTTTTTGAACTACTATGTGCAGACACAGAATTTTCATTTATAAGTATTGCGTGTTGCTATAAACATATCTCTTCATACAGCTGGTGGAGACTGAGCAGACGTAGGTCCTTATCAGTGGAATTTCAAATCTTGTCTAACACAGGATGAAAAACCATATGATGAGGCCAACTTCTGTATTGTTGCTGATTGCAATGCAAAATGAAATGTGACATAGGTTTCAATAACTGTTCTGGTTCCTGACAAATTACATTTTTTAATCACAAGAAACTCTGAAAAATTACTGAGCTTTTAAAAGAAATTTTTGAACTGTTGGAAGTGCTAATTTAAATGCATGGATGTTAAGCAAATCTTTGTGATACAAAGATAAGTGGTTTGGTGGCAAGTCGTACCTTAAAGAAAATTTAATTGCTATTCACTAGCTGTCAACAGGGAGGTCACTCCCATCAGAAAGTGGAAGGCTTGAAGAAGGAATTAACAGGCATATTCAGATTCAGTATATTAGGGGAGCAGATAATGTAGACAGTGGATAATGTGGTGACAAACGCAGGCAAAACTGTTTTGAGACAACAAAAGGCTTCTAGACTTTGGCCTTCTCTATTTGCATGTTTCAATAAACCTTTTCTATTTTGGTTGGTTCCCATGCTTTCCCTCTCCACCTTGCACAAATTTCACCTTGAATTTCTATTCTAAGTTAAGAGAAACAGGAACATAGAAACTTAGCTGAAATCAATGGATTTGGGTTTTTTCCCCCTGTCATAATCGTGATTATGGGCTAAGATATTTTCACAGGTATAAAAATGGTCACGGCATTGTAGTATTAAAGGAGTCATTAACCTTGCCAAGAAGTCCTGGAAGAGAGATGTGCTTCTGAGGCTTAGTTCCAGCAAACAGACAAGTTTTAGGGGCATGCCTGACTGGGCTGTGCATTGCTCTTCTAGCTCTTGAAATACTAAACTAGGAAAACAGCCACCAGGAATGAGACCTGTGTCCTCAAAAGTAATGGAAAAATTCCCTTCCACATTAATGCCTGTGAGTTTAGGATCAGACCTCAGAGAAGAGTGCATGACCCAGTCTTTACAAGAATAAAGTAGGGAAGACACGAGATCTGTAGAGGAAAGAAGAGTCTAGAATAGAGGTTCTTAGAAGGGTTCTGAAAGATGGAGGAAGCCAGTGTAGAAGGTGATGGGTCTGTGTGTGTACAATACCCTTTTGAGAGTATGAAACCCAGAAGAACAAAAGCCTATGGCTCACACAATAAACAGACATTTACACCTGCAACAAGTAACTAAACCGGAACAAAACTAGAGATGTGCCAATGACAAATAACAGCATCATTAACCATAATTTTCAGCCCAAAATTATTTTTGTTTTCAGAAGCAAGGCCACTTGAAATATATTTATACAACAAAGCAAACTGTACACAATACAAATTCTTGCATGTACCATTAGGCTGGCCTATTCTTATAAAATAGACAGATTGTCCAGATTGTCCGATATCCTGTCCAGACTATGCTGTTAGTGTCTGAAAATAAACCCAGTCCTGAGGCAACAGTAGAAAATGAGGCTTTATCCTGCTCTTTGGAGAGGCTGCAAGATCTCTGGGACAGCCAACAGCCCCACAGTCTGGTGCTACTCATGTACTGCACCAGAACTGAGTTCCCAGTTTCTTGCTTTCCAGTTGTGTGTGCATGTGTTATCTGTTGGCTGGTTGATTTTTAGGTTAGTGTGCCACTGGGAAGCTCTTGGGATTGTAGCTGCAAGTTTGATATGTTGTCAGCTAGTCCAGATTTCAGAAATATAAGTCATAAGTGAAGAAATTAGAGCAGTACATAGAAATAATACATAGAAAATACAAGCCATTATAAACAGACCAGTTACAGACAAAATTACTGAAGGTTTAGCCAAGTGTTTAAAAATAACCATGCTATCAGACCATCACTGGGAAAATTATTAGCCCTCTGAACATGTGTTTAAATGTAGGCTGAGAGGTAATCAAAAACATTTGCAAGCAAACCCATCATGGTTCTAAGCTTCTGAAGCCCTGAGCATCAGCACTGCAGCTGTACCAACCAGAAGGTGTTGTTTCACCAGAGAACATTCTAGCTCACAACTGTGTCTAAAATCTGTCTTGTCCTGCCCATTTTCCTTACATCACCTTCCCGAATAGACAACACAAAGCTAGGAACTACACCATGCTAGCTAGAAGGGCTAAAACAGGTGGATGGGGTGGGAAGTAGGGGCACCAAGCACTATTACGATAATGGATCTTTTAAAGATGCATACAAAAGTTCATGCGAAAAATCATTAAACTACAACATTTTGAAAATTGATGTATGCAAGAGTATGAAATGATGTCCCAACTCAAATTAATACAATTATCCATCAACTGTTTCTAAAAATAAAGATATTAGTCTAATGACTGATGCTTGAAAATTTCTGGAGTAAAGTTTTCATAGCACCAGATGTTAGCAAAGGTGGCTCGCTGAAACTGCAGTACCTGAAGTCCCCAAATTATTAAAAATCCGTGTGCTCTGAGTTCAGCAGCTGTTCAGAAACCATAGGAATGGCTTAAAGGGAGCTTATTACAGGGCCAATGTACAGAGCAGTCATAAACTGTAGGTAGAATAGCTCATATGCAATTATACTACAATGTCATTTAAGAAAACAGTTCCAGCCTTACCTTTAATTAGACTATTTGAGAGGTGAAGAGGAGCCACTTGCCTTATATGCCCTTGAGGTCTAATGTAGCCCTTTCTTACATTGGAGGTACTTAATTTTACAAATGAAAACTGACTTTTCCATTAGCAGAAAATTCTTCTGAAGAAGGAGAAAGTACAATTTTGCTTATATATAATCCATAGGTGGGGAAGTTCTATCAAATCAAAGAGGTACTTTTTTTCTTCCTGAGGAACATGCCACAAAACAAACTACAAAAAAAACTTGAGTGAGAGGGAATAAGCTATGATTTACTTCGGGTCTGTGTCTGGGGATGGGAAGGTACTCTAAATTCAAAGGCAGCTCTGCAAATCTACTATCTGCATCAATCATTGCCTGTTTTCCTAGTTTTACTTTGTTCTCATTGTCCTGGTTTCGGCTGGGATAGAGTTAATTTTCTTTCTAGCAGCTGGTATAGTGTTATGTTTTGGCTTCACTACCAGAAGAATGTTGATAACACACTGATGTTTTCAGTTGGTGTCAAGTAGTGTTTAGACTAAGTCAAGGATTTTTCAGTTTCTCATGCCCAGCCAGCAAGAAGGCTGGAGGGGCACAAGGAGTTGGGAGGGGACACAGCCAGGGC
>JAVJGG010000024.1:21774409-21791111 GCA_035590195.1 Aviceda cuculoides | reverse complement strand
GTTGAGTAGCGCGTTTGTGGGAAAGATTAAGTGTTTCGAAGGTAAAAGTCTGTTACTTTAACGAGCTGTGGGGGCAGCGGGGGGGGGCTGCGACCGGTTCCGCCTCTCTCGCTGCGGGCTCAGAGCTCGGGCCTGGAGCTGGCTTGTCCGGGGGGGGCTCGGCCCTGGGCTCGCTGTGCCCCCTTCCGTGCAAGGAGCCTTCAGTAAAGGCCCTGCTGCCCTTTCCGTGTCGGAAATCTCACTCCCTTTTTTGTTTCCCCCCAAAGGAGAGAGGCACCGGCGGTTGTTTCACAGACTTTGGATTGCAACACTTCCTCCCCAGCTCCCCCCCCGCTTCTGGGGCCTGCAGCAGGGCCCGTCCGCGGGGGAAGGCTCAGGACCCCCTCACACACACACCCCCTGCCGCACACAGCAAATCTGAGCGCTTTGGGCCGCCTGAGGTTGGGGAATGTGCCTGTTGACTTGAGTGGGAGGGAGCGTTGCTCCGGCATTTTGGTGTTTTCTTAGCTGTGGTTGTGAGCCACGGGTCAAAAACGCCAATATTGTCAGACTACGCTAATGCTATAATGACTGTAAATCAGAAATAGCGTGGCAATTATCCTCAGAGCAATTATGTAATCTGCTTAGCAAATCACATAATTACTTTATAAAGGAGCGCTACAGATTTTTTCTGCAACTGGCTAATTTGGTGTGATTTTTAAACTGTGTAGTGTAATACCAATGGGTAGCAAAATAGTGCTAGTGTGTTTCACTCATTTTGCACTTGGGTTTCTTAACTTGTAGGAAGGAATGCAAGTTTGTTCACAACTTCCGCTCGGACCACAATCTCTGTGTTCTAAAACAGTATGGACTTGAGAATTTAAACAGTGATGAACTTCGCCAGCTTCTGCTTCAAAATGACCCCTCCCTCTTACCCGAGGTAATACTGTGGCAGTTTCTTTGCCTTGTTTTTCAGTGAGCATCACAAAGTGGAAGAGGCTTGATGCTAGGCGGAGATGTTAGGTGTCAGTTTAGTTAGCATAATGCAAATCTAAAATTTTAAATCTGCATCCTCTGTTCTCCTCTGTAGTGGGTTGACTCTAGCTGGCAGCTAAGCACTCACATAGCCTCTCACTCACTCCCCTTTCTCCTGCTCCCAGCAGGACAGGTGAGAGAAAACAAGAACAAGTGTGACAAAACTTGTGGGTGGAGATAAAGACAGTTTAGTAAGTGGAGGAAATTGGGGCAGAAACAAGTGTTGCAAAGGAAGTTAGTCACCACCTCCCACAAGCAGACTGATTCCCAGCAAGTCTCTGAGCGAGGGCCACCTTATAAAAAGGACCCCTCTCCCCCCTCTCGCCTTTTTTTATTATTTTAGAGCGTGACATTATATGGTATGGAATATCCCTTTGGCCAGTTTGGGCTAGCTGTCCCAGCTGTGTTCTCTCTCAGCTTCTTGCCCACCCCCAGCCTACCCAGGGTGGGGGGGCCAGAGTGGAGAAAAAGAGAAAGCCTTTACACTGTGCAAGCACTGCTCATTAGTGGCTGAAACAGTGGTGTGTTATTGAAACTGTTTTGGTCACAAATCCAAAACAGCTTGTGGTATGGTCTGCTATGAAGAAAGTTAACTGCATCCCAGCCAGATCCAGTACCTCGTACCATCAAGTTTAGGTCAAAAAAAGTTCATTATTCCCAAACTAGAAAACTGAAGAGTTTGGGTAGGGACCCAATAAAATCCACTATCCTGCATTTATGTGACTTGGAACAAAATCCCACCTGCTTGAGAATGTCTGTAAGACGGTTGTTGTCTCTTGAAAGATCTTTCTAGAAATTAGTAGGGAAAAGGAAAAACTATTAAGCAATCATTTGGAAAACAAGAGGAAAGAAGCAACTTGTATAAGTCTTTTAAATACAAACGTAATCACGTAACTGTAAAAATTCAAAACCCGTTAATTCAAATAGTCTATATGAGCACATAGTACTTTAATCTTTAAATTCTTTTTTTTTCCCTCTCCCCCAGGTCTGCTTGCATTATAACAAAGGTGATGGACCTTATGGATCTTGTACCTATAAAAAGATCTGCACCAAACTGCATGTTTGCCAGTACTTTTTGCGGGGACAGTGCAGATTTGGCAGCAGCTGCAAGCGATCCCATGACTTCTTAAAGTCAGAATGTTATGAGAAACTGGAGAGACAGGGAATGAGCTCAAACATTATTGAGAAACTACCCTCCATTTATAGGAATATGTATGACATAAAAAATGGCAACAGGAACACGTATGACGTAGAAGATGCCAGGTCTTCACCATGCAAAGGTAAATAACACCACCTTTTGAAAACATCAGAAGAAGAGTCACTATAGTGAATGTAAAATTCTCACAGATGTCATTAAGAAAAAGAAAACTGAATTTACTTGATGTGTCTTTTAGGAGGGACCTTGCACCTATCTCATTGACAGATATTTGTGTCTTGACAAGTGAAGTGGATTTCAAGGCATTATGGGTTCCTGAGAAATAAAGTGCTTGGTATTTACAAAAATCTTAAATTTGGAGTTAGAAAAGCATAACAGGAACTGGAAATAGAGAGACCTATAATTTTTTTTCTCGCTAAAAAAAACCCCATAAACAAGGGTAGAGAATAGGGGTGGTGTTTACTTGTGTGATCATAAACTACTTTATCCTTTTTTTTTTTTTAATGTAGTGATTGTCTAGCACAAGAATTCACAGACAGCGCTATCCTAGTTACTTCTCAGAGATGTAATATTTTGTTTGTTCTTTTCTTTTGAAGTTCCTTAGAATTGTAAGTTAATTTAGCAGGAAAGAAAAGGATAACAGAATGAGAAATCCAGGAGTGTATGTTCACCTCTGCTATTCTCCCTGCAGTTCCTTCTTCCCTTCTTTGTTTCCAGGTGTGCTTTAGTTTACAGAAACACCAAATTTTGAGAATTTGGATTTTATAGCTGCCAATGTGGACAGCTCTGTGGAATGCACAGTTAACTCAAGTTCATCTAGAAATGTAAAGGTGTTGGATTCTATTCTTATTTTGCAGTGATAGCTAAAAACTATGTGAGGAATTTAGCAGTTACAGATAGGAAAGTCAAGTTCAGAAGGGATGGATAAAGGGATAGGACTTTTGAGTATGCAAGGTTATAAAAGACTTCAGTGTCTTTCTGGAGCTGAATGCAGTTACATAGTTATAAACACAGTTTTTAGGCATCTTCCCTACCCATAGGTGCACTTTTAAGAGGGCTTGTTGAAACAAAGTGCATTAATAAGGCTTATAATTCCCCCCTCTAGAGAGGAAACACAGCTCTAGCCGAGAGCCCTCAACTGCAAATGATGATGAATTGGAACAGATCTGTTTATATCATCTGTACAGAAGTTGTGGCTTTAAAGGTAGGTTGTGACTAGCCAGTCCAGTCTATTTTCCTTTTCTTATAAAGCGATAGACATCTTTCGCAGAAAGGAGAAACTTCAGAGCTTATGCTTACCTTTAGATAAATCTCATTGTAACCTGGAGTGCTGGTAGGAAAGTGTTTGACCTACGTGGTATACCGAACAAAGGAGCTATTTTGTTTTACTCTGAAATGTATAATATTTGCCTGTGTTGGAGATTGGCTACTTCACCTATGTTCACTTAAGGGATTGCTGAATGATAGGAGTCCCATTTCAAATAGCCACAAAAGATACTCTGAATTCTACATTCTTCCCTATTTCTTTTAGCACTCTTCTGTTCCATCTGTCCAAGCTGTCTCCCTTTCAAAATGTTTCAACTTGTCCAGGAAAAAAGCTGCCGTGCCAGCTTTCTTCTTGTCCTTTCGTCATTCTTTTCCTTCTTGATATTCTCGGACCTGTAGTAGCTCCCTGATATACTGCACACTTTCTCATATGAACCACGTGGTGCAGTCTCCTTGACTTTCCCTGTAGTGAAGTTGCCTGTTGTTCTACTATGAAAGCTAGCCTCAAGTTTATGCATATGTGTACTGGTGATGTGATCTTCACTCCTATTGTGGAGTGACTGCATACTGACTCTTAGAATGATTTTTGAGTGACACTTATGATATTTGGGCCGCTGCTACCGCTGCTCTTGTTCCTGGTGAGGCCTGAACCCTTAGAGACTTCTTGAAGTCTCTAAATGAGCTACCTCCCATCATAAAACTAAGCATTGTTGTGGGTTTTGGATTTGGGGTTGTTGTTTTTTTTTCCCATCGGTGATACCACTTTGGGACTAAGTGGTTAAGCATAGATGTTAGTCTACACTGTTATTCTATATATGAAATAATAGTCTTGTACGAGCTCGTGATCTCGATTCATTGTAAATTTATGTCTCTGAAACCAAGAAGACGGAATGGTCTTTCACCACTGAGCTCCTGCTAGCAATTTTGATGCACAAAGAGAATCTAGTAGGTACAGAAAATGAACTTCTGCCCAAGCTCAAAAATTAAGTTTTGCTTCCTCACGCTGAAAAATTCTAAACTACTGCTTGTAATGATTCCATAGGTGAACACTTTCCCTAGCTATGCATTTGATACTTTCATCAGCTAGGTGTACAGCCCTGAAATGTTGGAGTTTTTCTCATGGCCTGTAAAAACAATGCATCTCTTACTACTTTTTTTTTTTTTTTTTTAAACTTTTATAGACAAGTGTATCAGAACTCATTTTCACTTGCCATATAGATGGCAGATCTCTGATGGTAATACCTGGAAGGACTTGAAGAATATGGAAGAAATAGAAAAAGCATATTGTGACCCCAGTAACGCCAGGTATAAACTCTTACAAAACTTAATAATGTTTGGAGTTTGCTATATTGGACCAGGCCCTTTGTGGCTATAAACTGCTACAATTCTATTGCAGTCATTGCATAAGTAGCTTCATTTCGTATTCTTCTACTGATCTCTATTCGCTGATCTTCTGGTGACGGAGATCACATCCATTGTGACTTACTTATGCCTGAAGTCTGTATAGGCCTCTCTGTTACCATACGGGGTTTGCCTGGGATAGAGTTAACTTTCTTCATAGCAGCCTGTATAGTGCTGTGTTTTGGATTTTTGACTAAAACAGTGCTGATAATGCACCAATGTTTTAGGTGTTGCTGAGCAGTGCTTGCCCAGAGTCAAGGCTTTCTCTTTGTCTGACTCTGCCCTTCTCCTCTGCAGTGGGTAGGCTGGGGTGTGGGCAAGGGCTTGGGAGAGGATCAGCTGGGACAGCTGACCTGAACTGACCAAAGGGATCTCCCATACCATGTAACATCATGTTCTGCAATAAAACCTGGGGCAGAGGAAGAAGAGGGTTGGGTTTTTGGTTACCACGGTGGCTACTGTTTGGAGGCTGGCTGGGCATTGCACTGCCTGGGGAGATGGTGAGATGTTAGCTTTGCTTTATTTGTTTGTTTGTTTGTTTGTTTAGTTACACCCACCCCCTTCACTTACTGAACTGCCTTTGTACTGACCCAGAACTTTTCCTGCCTTTGCCCTTCCTATTTTCTACCCTCTATCGTGCAGGGTAGGGGAGGGGGAGTGAGTGAGCAGCTGTGTGGGTGCTTGGTTACTGGCCAGGGTCAATCCACCACAGTTATTTTATGTGACTGATCCATAGACTCTAGTATTCTTTGCTGTGAAAAAATGTATAAATACTTCGTACCGTTGCTACTATAGGAGGTCTTAATCCTCATTAAGAATGGCTGGAAAACTGCAGAGAATGGTGATTTTATCACAGGTACTTGTGGGAATCTGTCTTTGGTTAGAGCTTGTCAATACACAGCTTGACTCCATGATTAGAAGTAACCTTATCTTTCACCTTTTGAGCTGGAGGATGGAAAGGCAGCATGATATTTGCCCCTCCTTCCCCCTTTTCCCCCAGTCCGTATTGTGGAACTGGTATAACGCCTTGTGTACCTGGAGATATAGACATTCTCGGGTGCAGAGAATATTAAGAAAATGAAAATACCTTTAAGAGTTTGGAACTGGTTATGCATCATGAAGAGGGTATTGGAAGGGGCTCATAGCAGTGTGCTGTGTCCCGTGCTGGAGAATTTACCTAGCCCTCTGTTACAGGTGTCACACCCTCTTATGTTATGTTAGAGGCTCTTTGAAGCGGTGCTTAAGTTATGACAGTGTTCTGTTTAGAATATAGTTGGTTAGCAAGAAGAAGGCAGTGTACATTTTCCACTGTTTCTATGCACCTTATGTAACTCACTAATTTACAAGTTGAAAATGGTTACTGCCCATGGAACCAATGTGAGACCTAATACTGTAATGCAAAATATGTACAGCCACAAGACAGAGCTAGGATTGTTGTGGAAATTGCAGGTTTGTGTTCTGCTTTTGAGTGATGTTGACTTAATTTGCAAATTTGTGGTGGGCTTCTGAACCTATATGTAAAGCTTCACAAACAGTTCTGATTATTTTTTTTTCTCCTTTTTTTAAATAGATTTAATAATGGTGTTACTGAAAGTGGCTCTGTCTTGTCATGTATCTGTTTTCTGAATATGCGCTGTGGGTTTGCAAAGGTTAGACGTCTTTCTACAGCCTCCTCTGTGACCAAACCCCCTCACTTCGTTCTTACAACAGAATGGATCTGGTACTGGAAAGACGAATATGGCCTGTGGCAGGAGTATGGAAAAAAAGTAAGTGTGGAGAAATGGGAAGACTCTCAACTCTGTGTTAAAAGTGCAGAACTACTGAAAAGTGCACAGTGTTTGTAACCTCCCCCTCTTTTGTCACCCCCTCCCTCCCTCACACTGTATGGATGGACTTTAGAGGCCTAATGGGATCTTTTGCCTGTGAATTTGATTGGTTCAGGTAAGGGAGTGCTCACTGGTGAGTCACAGATATTATCAACAGAGAATTCTTCAGTGAGTCTTGTCAGATAGGATCACATGAATTCTTTTCATTGCTCCCAACTAAACTTCCTTTTCTGAGGTTCCAGTAGTACTCTGTGCGTCTTTGCTAAGGTCTGCTTGGTGAATGTGCAATCTCAGTAGTAGCGTTCACAGCATGCACTTTGCAGTGTAAGTTTAGGCTTCATAACACTGCTTGGTTTGTTTGAGGGGCAGTCTCAACTGCTTAATACATGGCTTTTGCCATCACAGCTGCTGTCATGCCCGAAAGCTGATACATACTGCAACCACCATACCATATCATATGACAGTTCTTGGGTTTTAAACTTGCTTGTATGTAACAGACCAGGAGAATCTTTTTTTTTTCTCTGGTTTTGGCTTGACAGGATGGTGATCATCGAGCTGCCACTGTCTCCAGTGATGACCTGGAGAAAGCTTATATAGCCAAATGTTCCCCAAAGCTGAACTTCAAAGCTGGAAAACATGAATATGAACTCAATTTTGGAGGTAGGTTCCATTTTCTTTGTTTTTTTGTTTTGTCCCTCCCTCCCTCCTTCCCAGGTCTTTTGTGGTTTTAAACTACATTACTACAGGAGATAGGAGAGAGAAATTTGAACTTTGAACTGCAATGCTTACAGAGACAGAGCCTCTGTCAAAGTTCTCAGGATAAGAGCTGTTCACATAAGCAAAGTGGCATTCCTGTTCCTCCAAACCTTTTATTTCTGAGAAGTTCTTGTGCTAGGTGTCAAAATGTCTGCCTGCAAGTCCAAATGTGACATTGCCATTGATGCTAGCACCAACGCAAATGGTGAGAAACTTCTGGAAGACTTGGTAAGCCTGCTTCTGGTCTGCTTTAATCACTGGCTTCCAGAAAAACAAATACTTGGGCAAGGTGTAGGGTCCAGACAATCCTCCTTAGCATTTGAAGATTTATGTAGCTATTTTCTTTTCATAGCTCTGCCTGTCTGGAAAGGTTGACAAAATACCTTGACTATGTCAAAGTAGGCAGATGTATTTCCCAAGAGTTTGGGAAATTTAAGCCACTTGTGATGGCACTGTCCTCTCTGAGCTGTTGCCTTTCCAGGTATCCTTTTCAAAAATCGTGGGAATCAGCCTGCCTAGACTGTCATTTTGGTGTAGTTGCCTTTGATCTAACTCTCCACTACTATCTCATTCTGCATGGAAAAAAATCCAAACAGGCAGAAATGGCATGTGATATGTTGTTTGTGATTCAGTTGAAAGCAATGCTGTAATTTTCTCTATAGGCTGGGGAAACTTGTCTGGCTTAGAAGGGAAAATTGCATAGTAAATCAATCCCTTTTCTAAGGTTTGGGCTTTTTTAGTAACTTAGGCAAACATACACAATGTAGGTGTCTTCCAAAACTCAGTTTCTAGGCTTGGTGGTACCGAGGGATAGGTTGGTTGGTTGGTTTGTTTTCTTCTTCTGTCTCTCTCTGAAGATGAGGCCTCATTCTCCTCGCTGCTACTGACTCTTAGTTGCTAGTATGATGTGGCAGTAACTACAGAGGTTCCAAGATCCAGAAATAATGCCTCTAAAATTCAGCTTGCTGTGATATGTTTCTGCTGGTGGTCAATAAAAATTAATGGCCTGTGATAGCTGTTAGGTTGCGTTTATCGGATTTGAAATCTACAACTACATGTAGGAAAACAGTTGCTTGCAAATTGAGAAGGAGGGGATGCAATCCATGGAGCAAAAGTAGATACTTATTTTACAATGATCCTTTTCAGTTAAGTGTGGCTAATGGAACAATGACGGGAAAATAGCTATCATTGTCTTGTCTTATTCCTTCTAAAATTAAGAGCAAAACTGAAACTGAAATCCTTCTTGGTGGTTTATACAGATAGACAGTGGGTTTCACATCCTGCTCTGACTTCCCTTTGTGTTGCAAGAAAAAAACCTCAGTGCCCTTTTGTCAACATTTTTGACAAAACAACTTAGTGGCAAGTTTTGCTGTAGTGTGTAGGCTTTCTAAAAACATCTGGTTGTTCAGGGTATTATTTTTATTTTCCCAGCCATGATTCAGAAAAACCTTCGCTACACAACAGAGAGAGAGATTTGCAGAAGACCTAAATTTATCTCTCAGACAGAGGTAGAAAAGACAAGAGCAAGGTAAACTGTAACTGCTCATTCTGCGGTGATGGATTTAGTGCATTTTGAATGCAGTGTCTTCCAAGGGTGCAAATAAGGTGAAGGAGTAGCTCTTAAGGCAATTGTAAAAGAAGTTGAGGGGGAAGGGACATACCTTTCCTACAACAATGTCTAGCTAGGGCAGTATTGCAGCCTGGCCAACAGTTTTGAAGCAACCCAGGAGCCCTGGGGGTGAAGGAAGTTTGGGCTTGGCCACAGAAAGTCTGGAAGCATAGAAAATAATTCAACAGGTAGCAACGTTGTAGGGAGCTTTCTTACTAGAGCAGCCGATACAGACGGAAGCAGTAACATTTATGCATACTAGCCCTTTCTGACATCTTAGATCAGTAATTTTCAAAGCCAAGTACAAGTTTACAAACAATTCTTTTGAGAACAACCAGACAATCTGAAAGGAACATAGTAGTTGTTACAGGTGGAGCAAAAGGTGGGAGTCTGCAAGGGGAGAAGTTTTACATAATTGCATGTAACAGCCAACTTTTTTTGCGCATTCCCTTGTAGCACAGTGCTTGCTTAACACAGAAAAGAGCAGCTAAACACACCAGCTGAAATTGGGGTTGAAGTAGAGAGCTGTATCTATCCTGTTTCTGTCACATTGATGTAATACTGGGTGTGGTTTTATTTATCTACCCCAGTGAGGCAGAGCTTTTATGTATATATTCAACTCTTTGCAACTAAGAGAACTGGCTTCATGTTTAGTTCAGTGTGTATCTAATTTGTTTTCTCATTTGGCATCTTGCTTCCTGCCATAAGTCTTGACATGATGATTTGGAACAAATATTGTCATGTACTGAACTGAAAAGATGATTTTTAAATATTTCTGAATATGTTCAATTGCCTATATTATCCCTAAACTTAGCAAAAATGTTTAGTATCATATGTATATAAAATGTAGGGATTTGTTTTGTTTTGATTACCTATTTGTAATGTCTTGTAATGTACAGGGGCTTTAAACACACAGAAGAGTTTAAGGGCATTCCAGCTCACTGGGACAAATCTGCCCTGCCTGAACTGGGATTCAAGGTTTGGAGCTTTTTTTTTCTCTCCATCAGTTTTGTCACACACAGGTTTGTTACATCACAAGTTCAGTGTTTCTCATGTGCTTGTAGATAACTGTTTCTTATGTAATGTAATGCAGAGGTGTTGGTAAATTTGAGCCTGATACCACACTGGGCAGACCTAGAGGTGAAACTAGACCCAAATTTAAACTTAATAAATGGTGGTATTATAACCGTGGCAACATTGGCTTTCACTGCTACTGTTTATCCCTTTGCTTGGCAAATTTGCCTGAAGCTTAGGCTGTATTAGCAACACTGTTACTGGTGCCCAAGATGCATAGCTTTGAAGTCCACCATGTGCTGAAGAATCAGAGATAAATCATGCCTGTGAACTCCAGGGCAGCCATTCCCTGAGTTGTGTTTAAGTAAGTACACTGTTGTATGTCTACAGAGCATTGCTGAAATGAGCAGAGTTCAGGCTGGGATCACTTATTAAAATGTACCATAACTCCAGTGGAGTGAAGCTGTTTACCTTTGTAACACACCCAGCTGACATCTGCACGGTTTACCTTGCTGACTTCCTGCCTGACTCCACCACCATCTCTGTCAACTCCAGTAACGATACCTATGGAAAAGATCTTCTTATATGAAGCTTGAAAATTACTAACTTGCAAAATGCAAATCCTCAAGAAATTATCAATAAAAAATAGGGAAGGCTAACGTTGACATTCTTGATGTTCCTAGGGAAAACATGCAAGTAGAAAACTTTGCTTGCTTTCAGGACTGACTTTTGGTGGTGTGTCCCTACTCTTCCCTAAAATCGTTGATTGAATAAGGCCTTCTCAGTTTATTTATAAACATAACAGGTAGTGCAATTTGTGTTCACTGGCTGTAGGGAGTATAAACTATAAAGATTTAAAAAGCATGAGTGTAGAGGTACTCTTTGATTTGCTGCAACATATATTCTCTGTCCTTCTTTTATTTATGTACTCTTTTCTTCTATGTATTTATGTACTGTTTGATAGATACGTGCAAATGTATTCTGGTCCAAATATTAAAAGAGGCTGGGTGGCTGCACAAAAGTATGCAGGTCCTTTAATGTCCTGTGAGAGAGCAACCTGGGTGTCTTAAACCCCAGGAGTTAATGTTCCCTAGGTAAGAGCTCACTTTTACAGCGCAGGGTTCTCTAATCTGCATTTTTTCCAAGAGTACTTTTGCTGCCTGTACCTCTGCTTCACAGAAAAGACTTTAAAGGTCTGAGTAGTGCACTAGGTAGGGTGGCTTTGTTATGATTTAGTAAAAGATGAGAGTAGCTTTTTAATCTTTTCCTTACAGCTGATTGAGCTTGACAGTTCTTCTGAAGAATACAAGAAAGTCAAAGTGGACTTTCAACGCACAATGCCCAAAACAGTTATTAAAAGGATTCGTAGAGTTCAGAACCCATCTCTCTGGGAACTGTATCAATGGTATGTGTAAAATACTGCTCTGGTATGTGTACATTAAGTTTGTTGTTTCTGCAGTTAGCTGTATGCTAAAGATAGACATGAGCATTCCTGAAATGCAGCTGCATTTAAGGATCTGCTTCCATCCCCCACTGAAATACCTACCCAGGATCAACATCCAGATAAAGAGGTACCGACAAAACCAAAACTCGGTCAAGACATAGAGCTTAGAATAGTCAGATGAGCTCTGTGGGAGGAATCCTTGCTCCCAAAGTAAGCGGTTCTGACTTCTGCCAGGCCTGTGTCCAGGACAGCTGCCTTCCGCTGAAGCCTTGAAGCTGGTAATTAGTCACATTTGGTGCAAACACTGGCTTGTAGCTGGTCAAAACTGAAACAGCCTTCAAAATTAAATGCAAAACTCACTGAGGAAAAGCCTTAACATGAACTCCTGTGTTTAGAAAAAAAAATAAATGCTAAGATTCCTCTCCCTCTCCCAACAGGCAATGAATGATACAAAGCATTTTTATAATTAAATATCTGGAGGAATTTGTGTGTAATGGAAGCATGTTTGTACACAGCCTGTATGCCCAAAGTTTAGACCTTAACATAAGGATTTTCAGAATGTATTCTTTAATACTTTAAATTATTACTTAATTTATTCTTTAATAATTTCTGAGTGCTAGTATGGCTGGAACCTATCTGGGTACAGCCACTGTGGAACTGCAAAGATACTTATTCTATGCTTTTTATTGCAGGCAGAAGGAACAAATGCAGAAGAGCAACGGTGGAAAGGCTGCGGATGAGCGATTTTTATTTCATGGGACCAGTAAAAAATACATTGATGCCATCTGTCAGCAAAACTTTGACTGGAGGATCTGTGGTATTCATGGGACAGTCTACGGCAAAGGTCGTTTTTCAGCTCTTTCATTAACCCTAGACTTGCTAAAAAACTCTCAGTAGTTACTGCAGAGGCATAAAGTTAGAAAGAGGGCACTCAGCCAATGTAGGACTTGTCTTTGGGATGATGTGGACAACGTATCTGACTTTGGCAATGATCATGTGAAGCTAACGGATATTGAAAGGCCTCATTCTCTGTGTCCCACTCGGTCCTTGCAAGAAAAGACACGCTTAGGAGAGGCCAGTTCTAGGGATGGTTTCTCCTAGGGTCCAGGCTTACTTCTGTTCCACTTTCTCCAAGCTCATACAGGAGGGCAACGTGACATTATTTGGTTTTTTTCCAGGAATGTAAATGCCATCCTGGCTGCAGGCTTTTTGCCTTGTTAGCAATTTATATTCCTTTACACTGTCCTGTGTACAGTAAAGGATCAACATACCAAGTGGAACAGCCAAGATAGATACAGGCTGACCATTACCCACCCATCCAATTGAATACGTTGTAACTCAGAAATGTTGTAATGAATATTAGGTAGCCTCTGTCAGAAGACACAGTTGGGTGAGATTGGGGAAGGTAGTCTTCTAGGGTCAGGAGGGAATCTTTTTGAGGAGTATCATAACATTTAAAACATTACTTGTGGGGCTTTTTAATATGTGTACTGTGAAAAATAAAAGTGTAGGTAACACATAGTGGTCATTTTCACTAAGAAGGACATACAGGACAAGTGAAGGCTTTGGAAAGGCTGTTCATGAACCACTTAATGGATTTGCTTATGAATTTGCTTTTACACTGTATCACTTCCTTCCCTGCAGTTTTGGTGTCTTATCAATTCTATCTTGGTGTCTCTTCCGCAGGAAGCTATTTTGCACGGGATGCATCTTATTCTGACTGCTACTGCAGGGAAGACTCGTACATCAAGACCATGTTTCTGGCACGGGTGCTGGTGGGGGAGTTCACTCTTGGTAGTTCTTCTTATGTTAGGCCTCCCTTGAAGGACAACCAAAACTTCTATGACAGTTGTGTGAATAATTCTTCAAACCCTTCTATCTTTGTCATCTTTGAGAAGCAGCAGATTTATCCAGAGTATCTCATAGAATACACTGACCAGGCATTAGCAAAAATGCTATAGCAGCATAGCCTATTATAATTATGTTTAGCTGGTATAAACATTTTTTTAGTATTGGCTTAAGAGAGAAAAAGTGATTTTTAGAAGTTACGTAATTGGGTAGGTGAGTGCTCAGATGATACATTTATTTTCTATCCTTTCCATGCAACAAAAAATGAGGGGTAAAAAGACACAAAGGATGTCTTAGAATTCTTAAAAGCCTGTGACTGTCTCCTGTTCTTTAGCAGGTATCATGTTTCCCTGCATTACTAGAGACTTTTAGGAAATTTATCAAGTGAATTCACCGATGCTTGTAACATGAGGACTGGCTATGACTGCCAAGTTTAAACAATATTTAGTTACAATTGTTTCAGGATAGATCTTTACAGGTGCTTGTTGGTCAGAGGCTGTCTCCTTCTACCTGTTTGTCTTTTAACTCAAAATTTGATAAAACCTGCTTTTTTTAATAAACTGTCTCCTGTAACAGTAGACATTCAAGTGTTTGCAAATGAGACTGTACAATATCTGCAGTGGTTTTTTTGTCCCTACTTAATCATCTTCACCAACAAAGCCTCAAAAATTAAACTTGCTTGTTGAAAAGGAACACAGACTTATTTTCACTTGTTAATTTTCTCATTTAAAACAAGTACCAAAGACATGAAGCATAGCAAGGGTTGCTTGGTGCTGTGCTACTTAGTTGACTTGCTCTATCAAATAAATGATGTATTTTAGGTCTGTGAGAACACAAGTTTTTAATGGCTTTCACTGTGCCTACAAATGAGAGAGTGCTGGGAGGTGCTGGGAGGGAGGAGGAGAAGGCACTCACCCTGTCACTTAAGAATATCATACTTAGGAATGAAATTCACTGCTTGCACTGCTTGATTAGCTATACCCTGTTTCTGTGGAGCAACTTTATGGCTCTCTTACAGCTGTTGGGAAGGTCAGTGAGTGACTGTCTCTCATTAGGTGTACTGCCCCTCTGGTTGCAGGAGATATGGTGGTTACCTCTGTAATCAAGGTCTCTTCAGATTTTTCTTGCAGGAAAAATGGGCTTACCTGGGGAGTGGTCTTCAGCCACAGAGCCGAAACCTTTAAAAATCTGAAGATTAAGTTGAATATTTAATTTTTCCCAGCAAAAGATGTTATTAGTGTTGAGCAGTCAGCATAGGTGTATGCAGATAAGAAGATGTGAACTGTCAAGTATTTCTTAAGATTAAAGTGGCTGATGCACAGACAGATACTTTATCACAGCTGTAATGCTCCTAAATGAGTACTCGTTAGCTATAGTGTACCACAAAATTCTTAAGATATACTTTGTATAGGATGAAAAAAAGCTCATCTCTACCTGTATTCTAGAAGCACTTCTTTTTAATTCATCTGCATGATGATTGACAGATGTACACTGGGTAATTCTTTATTACTTCAGCACTGTGAACCAGGAGCTTAGCCATGATTAGCTGGAGTAAGGCTGTGCAGAACTCCTTTTTATATGCACTGTAAAACTGGAACACGATACCTAAAGGAAAATACTCCTATTCTTGTTTAAACCAGTAAAACAAGATGTGGAGAAGCAAGTTGACTGTATTCTTTCTTTTGAAATATTTATAATAGAACATAAATGATAAATCTCATGTCAGCAAATGAGCTTGTCAGCAAATACTACATTCACAGAAGAGGATAGCATTATGTATGAAAGCTGTGCATACCTGTGCAGAATAAGATTTTTCTGCCAAAACAAAAAATATGTTCATCTACACATTCATGGTAAATGAGAATACTGGCAGTATGCCTTTCTTCCTCTGAACATAACCAGCATTTCAGCTAAGAACTGGAACAGCTAATAATGTCATGTTAATATTTTGCCAGAAAATTGAAACGAACATTTTTTTCATGAAAAAAGCTGAGATATTTTTTAATAACATTTTTGATGGCTAGTAATATTTTTAAAGCCTTTAACTTAATTCTTGGAGGTGATGTGTAAGTTTGTGTGCATGTAAGTAAAATAACTGGACTAAAGTGGCTGGTTATGTTATTTTGTCATCTGTTATTTCTCCATTAATACACAAAAAAAAGAAAGTCGCCATGTTTTCCACTTTTGAAACTGCAGTGGTAACTTTCTTGTGTGTAGTAAATAAACATGTATACAAACCACTAAAGTCCCTATAATGGTGTGCTCTGGATCAATACTAAAAGCACCGTGTTTCACGACATTTCTGAGTTCTTGGAAACTTTCTTAAGGATGCTGCTGTTTAAGCAGTGGAGTCCCTCTACAGCTGTTTGGATTGCATTTGGAAATTAACAGATTAAAGAGTCATTTGCATTAAATCTAAACTTCAGACAAAAATTGATATTGAACCTCTTCTCTGAGCGAGGAGGCTATCTCTTGGCTACTTAAGCAACTGAGCAGAGCAGTGTAATAACCTTGCTCACTCCTACACCATGTGAGGAGAAAGATAAGCTGTGAAGGTTGTTTCTGGGTTTGATACCAGGTCCAGCCTGGCAAGACAGACAGCAAACCAGCAGAAGCCAAACAACTTTGCTGTGTAGTAGTACAGTACAGAGCAGGGTAGTATGTGAACCCCTGGTCCCCCACTTGCTGGGCTGGGTAGGGGTCTGGCAGCCAGCCAAGGTCAACCCACCACACCATTTAAAGAGTTTTGCCTGCAGTCAGGTTCGTTGTGATATTCTGCCTAGATTTTGTAAGATCTGGGTCTCAAAATCCTGTCTGTAAGTGGCGGCAGCAAAGGAGCAGCAGTACACTACCCAGCTGGGACACCTGCAGCCTGGCGCAGTAGGGCGGTGGGTAAGAGGAACCGCGGTGGATGGTGCGTACCAGTTACGGGAGTGTGCTCGGTGCTGCTTGGCTTGGAGAAGGCTTGCACTTTGCTTCTTAGAAACCATTGCTCAGAGCTGCCTTGGGGCCAAAGGGCAAGTGGGAGTTGTAGAAATGCTGCTTTACTTAGAGTACTTCCAGCACAAAAATCCAGGAGGGATGGCTGTTATAAATGGCCGGGGTTCCTGGTCCTTACCTGTTTTAGCAGATCGGCTTCACAAGCCTGAATAGTTCCCTTGCACTTGTTTCAGGCCCGGTCACAAATTCATCTCTACTTGCAAAAAGCCTGGCAGTTGAGGGAATCCTGCTCCCTCCTTGAAAGTAGCCTGTCCCAGTTTCAGCTGGGGTAGAGTTAATTTTCTTTCTAGTAGCTGGTATAGTGTTATGTTTTGGCTTCACTACCAGAAGAATGTTGATAACACACTGATGTTTTCAGTTGGTGTCAA
>JAVJGG010000024.1:21729731-21768178 GCA_035590195.1 Aviceda cuculoides | reverse complement strand
TTATCAACATTCTTCTCATCCTAAATCCAAAACACAGCACTATACCAGCTACTAGGAAGAAAATTAACTCTATCCCAGCCGAAACTGGGACAGCCTCCCTGCTGTGCACTGCAGATGCAGATCAACAGGAATTTCTCTTTGAAGCTTGCAAGGGGAGATGAAATCTCATGGGATTGAACAGGCCATGGAAGACTGTTATTACAATTCAGTACGGCCCTTCTTTCTGCTCTTGGCCCAAAGAGACCAGGTTCCCAGTTGGGAAACACTGAAATTGCAGACAGTTCTGTTCTTAGAGCTGAAGTACCTCAGTCCAACTGGAAAGACTGATTGACGTGGCACTCTGTATGCAGATCTGCATCAACCAGCTAGCTTTAAAGTACTTGACCAACCCACTAGAAATGAGCCTTTTTTTTCTTCTTCTTGTTTTTTGTTTTGGGGTTTTTTTTTTTCCACAAGGAAGGAAACAAAATTCCTATTTGAACAGCAGTCCAAAGGAAAAAAAGTAAAATCTGTTTGCCGACATCTGCAAAGATGGATGTATACTGGACAGAATATGTACAGCCAAGAGTACAGAGTCTGAGTCAGTACAAGTTGTTAGGGCCGATGCGTAACCAACAAGGTGAGGCTCGTCCTGGCCTGTGCTGAGCCACTCATCAGAGCCATTCCTTAAAACAAGCAAACCTTTGCAGTGACGGCATTGCCCTGGAAATCCTCACAGTTCTCCCATGTCAAAAGGTATTTGGAGCTGTTCTGGTGGTACAGAACTGCTTTTCCAGTTCTGTATGTGGATAAAGGTTCTGTCCTTCACGTATAGGGTCATCCCTGAAAATCTCTCATCTGTTTGGATGCGGTTTGCAAGAACTTTAGACTGCTAAGGCCCAGAGAACTCACGCAAGGTAGAAAGCGATGAAAGGTAATACAAACTATTTTGAGGTTTGGAAAAAAATTATATTGTGTATTTCCACTAACCCCATCCCCATGCTTAGATATCCTAAATAAGATTGGGATACTACTGCAGAAAGTACTATAGAAGCCCATGATTTGAGATTGAAGGACCGTTAACTCATGTACTGAGCACTGTTGCATATCCCATGCAAACAGGTTAATGCAATTCTTGCTTTGCTCAACCCCATATATCATTCTGGTAAATTTAAAGTCTCCCTTGTATTATTCCTGAGGCAGATTTCAAAATGAAATATTAGGGAAGAAAAGGCTGTAGCTGAATTAATTTATTTTTTGTTAAGCTCTTATTTTATAATTCTTACTAACATTACCAACTGATGCAAGCTGGGGAGAGTGTTAGTAATTATGCTTCATTCCTCAGGGAAATTTCAAAAGGGAATTCATCTCAGATTCAAAACAAACAGCACCATATGAATCAAGGGGACTGCAGCCCCCACTATCCATTTTACCCTGTAATGCGCTTTGATACTGCTGTTAAAGTGGTGAATAAACAATTAAGACAGCATTTCCAGATAAGCGTTGCTAAAAAACCCTCCAGACTTCCAGTTATTGCTAAGATTCCTCCCCAGCAAAAGCTCTGGGCTTCTCTAACCCTGGCATTGCTCTTCTTCATGGCCTAAGGTGCCTGACAGAGTAAATGCCAAGATTTGCTCCAGAAGGAGCATTGGGCAAACCCACCTACACCTACACCATGCCTGTGTTGTCTTACTGGCAAAGACGGTTCTGGGCTGCCTGCCTCAAACCCAGTTGTCTGTGGAGCAGGCACTTATTTTTCTTAGTAGACTTTTCAGCATAGTGGTAGCTTAAAAAGCAGCTGCCCACAAAACTAAATTGTGCTTCCACACAGCACCGCATCAGCTGAAACTCTCCCTGTAAGCTCAACTCAGCATCTCTAAGATAGGGCAGGGTACAAAACCACAATTTGACAGTGCCTCCTCTGCCACCCCCCCGCCCCCAGCTGAAGAGAATAAAAGCTCCATATGAAAGTCTGTCTTGCCAAGCAGACCTAAGAACCCAGGATCCTAACTTAAGGACAGAGAGCAAATTCCCAGTGGGAGATGGGATAGGTTCCCACTCACAGCTTACCCACACTGCTACCAGATCTCAGGTGAAAAGGCTGCTCTAAACCAGCCAGGAGCAGGATGAGTTTCCTGGGTACCTCCCTGCCAGTGAATATACTATCTCACTTCAGAATTTGTGCATCCAGAGGCGACGCTATTTGCAGCATCTCGTTTGGAAACAGATCTGAAAACTTACACCACATTTCAGCCTTGACCAAACCTCGCACCCTCTGTGGTATGTGCCACTATCGCCACTTGTCTAATTGTGTAGAAATAACATATTTTTATGATCTAAATTAAGTTGCGCTCCTCTTGGTGGAAATATTGCTTTGGGTGAATAGTGGGTGACTGTGGCTGTGAAGGAGCAGCAGGATCTGGTGTCTCCACTGGACAGGCTGGACTCCTGTGCTCACCCCCATGCGTGAAACAACACTTAAGGCAGGCCTTTGATCTAAACAGGCTCAAATAAGGACTTCGAGATAAGAATGGAAAGCACTACTCCACGTACCTCTCAGGAATGAACTTCTCGGGCTCTGGCCAGAACTCAGGGTTGTGGTGGAGATGTCCAACTGCAGTTTCAATGACAGCCCCAGCTGGAATACGCTGCCCCAGCACCACGCAGTCTTTAGCCGTTTCCCGAGTGAACCTGTAAGTGTCATGTATCCCAGATGATTAATAAAGGTAAAAACACAGCAGGAGGGAACCATGAAAGTCAATCTCTTCAGCTGGACTGACCCTGCAATTTTGGGAGTAACACTTTCCCAGCAGATAAATACAGTAACCGTTGCTGATGCGAGTGTCCTCTCGGGTTACAATCATCTCCACCTAGGAGCACACAGCTCCAACCCAGCTGGCTAACTTTTGCCCTTTTCACAGTGGAGCATTTCTGGTTGTTTACGGTTTTCCAAAATGTTAACTATTAAACTGCAATTTTGCTGCTAATGTTGGTTTTAGACTAATTTTTTATGAAAACTGCAGATGAAGTGTGTCGGTCATCTCTAATAACAGGCAGAAAGAGTATGCTGGTTTGCTTTCAGGAGACAATTGTATCAAATACAGTTTTGAGTTTGTTTATCTGAGAAGCTCCCCCACATTGGGACAACACCCAAAACTTAGCAAGGGATCGTTTTAATATTGGGCTAAGCGTTCTGCTGCTGCTACAAAAATACAACCAATTCACAAGCCTTGGAAAACTGCATTTCACATACAATCATCAAAGATAGGCATGACGTTAGCAACAAAACTTTCCAGTTTCCTTCCACCCTGTGGTGACAGGTGACAGAGTAGGACTGTCCTTAGGAAACTCATTGTGACAAGAAGACTGAGAAAAGCTGCCTGCCAAAGCCAAGCTTGGTCCTGTAAACCTTGTAAAAAATGGTCTGTGGGCATGCATGGTTGGCGGCAGATCCTCATCTAGATCTTTTGGTGCTTGAGTGGTTGCGACGGACCTCAAACCAGTGCAGACCCAGGCGAGTACCTCGCTCTCTCAGCCTAGGAGTAGCTGGTATCATTACAGGAACACGTTCTGTCCTCGCTGTCACCCATCTCTGTCTTTCTCATAGGCAAATAAGTATCAGAGGCTCCAAACCTGGAACAAAACACTGGCATGCTAAAAAACACATTGACAAGCCATCCTTCTCATCCTTACATGAATTTGGTGATAGTGGAAACACGAGTTCCCAGGAAGAAAGTTCTCTGGCTAGTAAGTTCATTTTTTCAAAAAAACAACTCAGTTTATAACAAGCTTGGCTGCTACTGAATTTTCCCCTAACTCGGCAATATCCTCGTCACAGGCAATTAGCATCTTTCCAAGTCACTGGGCTGTCCTATCCATTCCACATCCATCAGAGTAAAAGCCAGATCAATAAGCACCACCACCAACGCCAACCGAAACTTCGGAACAACTTTGCTCCATTCGCATTCTATTTTCCATCTGACAAACATTGATTGTTTCCCAGTGTTTCAGCTGAAACTCAAAGATCTCTGATGCTTTAACTGGCAAAACAATTTCCACTTGTATACCATGTATAACACAGTAAAGCCCAGTCATCTCATCCAGGAGCAAATACCTTTGACATTTACTCTCTGAACAATCCTGCAGACGTCCATGCAAAAATCTTGACTTCCGATCTTTGTGAACATATAAAAGAGAACATGATTTGAAGCTTTTCTATTTTAAGGTGCTTGCAATCGTGGGGCAAATTTTTCAACGGCTCTCACAGCACGCTCAGCTTTGGCTCCTTTCCAGGCATCTGAATTTTCCCTCTGGCTTCACAAGAAGCAGTGCAACTGGCTGATCGCTTTGAAAAGTTCCATTCTTAACATTTGCATTTATGCTTGTGATTACTTGTAAATTTGACAATCAAACAGCTTTCTAATTTCTTTTCCCCTTGTTTTCAGTTCATCAATATAACTTAGTAAAATTAGTCTTGTATGAATTGGGGCAAAACTTTCAAAACTTAATGGATATAGCCATTAGCCTAGCTATATTAGTATAACACAGTACTAAGTGCAAAACAGTAGGGGTCCAACTTAAACACACATGTAAAATACAGCTTTCTGAATGTGCAACCCTTCTACACATCAGGGTCTTGATGACCAACAGGCTAGGGTAGGTCTTTGCTCCGTATCCACAAAGGCCAAGGCATATGGAATCGGCAGCATCTGGCTTCCTACGGCCAGTCCTGCTGCAAAATGGCTCCATCCTCTAACCTTGGGAGATGTGAAGAATGGTGAGGAAGCAATCTCGGCCAATCCGTCGTAAAAAACTGCTTTAGAAATACCAGTGTTAGCCAGTTTTCCTTCAATAGGCCACATTATATTTTTCAAATGCACAAGCAGTATTGATGTTGGCACAGAGACCAAGGGCTCATTGGTCTTCCAACAGCAGATTTCCATTTTATAGAGCTAGGGATCTACCCTGTGGAATCAGAAGGGGAAAAAAAAAAGATACCTGAATGCAGGTGGGTACATGCGCAATGTCTCTGCAATCACCATGTCCAGATAAGGGAGTTCTTGTACATTTTGGTAATCAGGGACCATCTGAAAAGGCAGGAAGAAAGGAACAATTACATTTTCTCACATTTAAGTGCCAAACGCATCTCAGATCAGCTTTTAAATCATCTATTTTTTACTGGGCATTTTTCCTGTAGAAGAACTCGATGTCTCATCTAAAACAGTAAATGATAAAATTATACAAAAATGTGGGCAGTAATTAAATGTGTGTATAACATTCCTTTCATCATCAAAACGCTTTGGTGCACAGCCCAGCTGAAGATATAATAATAAATCAACTTGCTAGGAAGTATTAAAAACAAGGCCTTACAGAGAGCATTAATAGCTACAACAGAGCTATTGTTTTATACAAGCGCTAAAATCTGCACAGGGACCCTTGTTTCTTCCCAAAGTCAGGAGTGTGGCAGACCAGGAGCACTTTGCTCACAAAATACAGCAAGTCCTTCGGTTATTCTTGTTGATGGTGGAGCAAACCCTTTGCCCTTTCCCAGTTATCCAGATAAAGCAAAGTGCTCGTGCTGCGATGCCTGCAGAGGAGTGGGAGATGGCACTGGGAGAAACCGGCAGCCCGATGAGGAACGGCACGCAGCAGCAGATTGCTCTGCCGAGTAGAGGAGGCTGAGGTAGAGCTCAAATCCCAAATATTGCAGGATTGCAATAGTGCTTGGGGAGAGACGCCTGTTTCCTCTCGTGGCTACCCCTTGTGTAACGCTGCCTAATTTTGCACGGTGGGCAATGCCTGAGCCCACATTTTCAGAAGTCTACAAAACCACACGGCCCTTGAGCGGTGGGCATTAAAACCCAAAAAGGGCTGTAGGTCAGAGGACTTTGCCCTCCGACAGGCAGCAAACAGACAGCGAGAAACACCAAACGGCGGACGACCACCACCAGCAGCGACACGACTCAGTGCGTGGACGAACAGAATTTCTCCCACGGTTATCTTCCTTGGGAAAAGGCCATTCTCCTTGTCTTATTCAGTGCTCTCAGCAGAGGGCAGCCAAAGTACATCTAATAACCTCGTCAGGAAAGCAGAGTTTTGTTTTAAATTAGAGCATCTCCTAAAGACTGACACAGAGTAAATTGGAGAAAAGCACAGACGTCAGACTAGACTAAACCTTTTATGAAGATTTGGGGCCCCTGCCGTTCACAAAGGGGACTGGATTCCATCCTTCCTTTATTTACTACAGCACTTTTCATGTATAATGCATATTTTATTGAATTTTCATGCAAAAACATATGGTACATACTGAAAATACTAAGCAGAGAACAACTCCAGATGGTATGCAGAAAAGGCGTACAATAGAACGAGGATACCTTGCTGGATTAGGGTATCCCACTTATTCAGCACTAAGCCACCATGCACCATTTCACATTAACTGATCTTTTCTAGGAAGGAAATAGATACATTCTATTATCCCCATTTTTTGGCTCGGGAAAGACAAGCAAAACCAGAGAAAGTAATTTGCACAGGCTGAGCAGAACCAGTGTGTCTGCTCCTCTCTTAGGGAAAAAGATGCAACTCAGCTCGAAAATAGATGAAGTATTTTGTCAGTATATGTCAAATATTATCAATACAGGAAGTATAGACTGCACTGACAGCCTTTCAATGTTGCTTTTATATTGCACTAGTGCCTACTAACTCAAACCTTTGGCTCAGGTCGATGCTTCTCAGACAAAGGACTAGGAGACTAAAAGCCACAAATGGCCGCAATGTCATGAGAATCATGGCTGAAGGCTGTGTGAGGAGCTGTGCTCCAATAATTTGAATATCTAGAATCAAAGACAGGAGGATGAGTTTTATCATTCTTATTTTGCAGAAAGGGATCCGAGGGCTACCTGATTTTGTACGAGAAATCAGTAGCAGCGGCTGGAAATGAACTGTGATCAGACTCAAATTTCAGGCCTTTGTGGCAAAACTGCCCTTCTCCGTGACCACACAGGTGCTCCACGCTTCGATGCAAATGCATGCTATGGTGTGTATTAATTTTTTTTCTGCTAATTTTGCATCTCTTTCAGAACTTTCCTCTGTCCTTTTTATACAGCTCTCCTCCATCTCTTTGAATCCTGGGTCGGCATCGGAGTCCTGTCCCTGCAACCCCTCCGGATTTCATGGCTGAGGGAAGAGTTCAGGCTGAGAGTAAATGAGTGGTGGAACCGAGAGCACACTGTGATGTGTTCGATCCTCTGAGCCATGCTCTTTCCACTGGGCCTTCCTGTCTCTCTCATAATCCCTCTACTTAGTTCTGGAGTCAATAATTAAGATAATTATATGGTAACCTGATATAATAAGTAGCCACTAAATCAAACCATACATCAACAAATAATATAACACGAAATTATGGAAGCTTTGATTTGCTCTTTCAAATAGCTTCTATACCTTCAGGGGTTTAGCAGTTCAGAAAACAAAGCAAAGGTGCGAAACCAGCTGATTTTCCTTAGAAGAAAATTCTTTTTGCTTACATAAAGAAAAAGGGGTCGGTCAAATGGCAGCACAGTGAACTCTGCTATCGTGAGCATGGCAGACACATCAGTCATTTCCTACATCTGATGCAACTTAATTATTGGCACTTCTACGGTTTTAGCATCAAAGTAGCTGGACTTAATTTAGTAGTTGTTTGCAAGGTCTGACCTACAGCTGCGTAACGTACACACCAGCCAAGTATCTCTATTTAGGAAGGACATTTTGTCGCTTTTTTTTCCTTTTCAAAGAAAATATTTTCCATTTGTTTTTCCACTCCCTCTCTTCAAAATATTCCTTTAGCCAAGCACATTTCAAAGGAACTTAAATATGCTTTTCTCCCTAAATATCCCTATTTATATCTTTCAACTGCTGGCAGGTTTGCTGGGCTGGGGGGTGGTGTTGTGCAAAGATGCCACTTTAACCCCCTGCAAAAAAAAATATGTCTACATTGCTTCTTGCTCAAGATTGGGTGTTTTTTCATTAAGGAAGAGATTCCTTTCTGTAACAAGCAGAGATGTGGGGGGAGAAAGGAGGCATCACACTGCGTGTAATAAAACATCCTACATTTTAACTCTGCAGCCACTGCTTTGCACAGCCTTGTAGTATCTTTTCCTGTTGACATGGAAGCAAAATGGCCATGGAACATCTTGTGGCACTTCTCTGCACGCGTGTTTCCCTGGTTGGATTTCCACAGGTGTGGTGGTACACTCTCACCCATCCCAGCCCTCACCTAATCACTTCTGAGGTCCGGAAAGCATCTAGTTTAGCCACAAACTCTCCTTTATGACTGACAGCAAATCCCAGGCCTCTATTCCTTAGAAAAAGGTGGGAAATTAATTCTTCACCCCAC
Organism: Aviceda cuculoides; assembly: GCA_035590195.1. Lineage (NCBI taxonomy): Eukaryota > Metazoa > Chordata > Aves > Accipitriformes > Accipitridae > Aviceda > Aviceda cuculoides. Next base: position 21,759,828 of record JAVJGG010000024.1, on the reverse strand, counting down.
AGAGCACTGTGAGGTAAAATACCAGCAGAGATTATAAAATTGCCTCTGCGCTACAAGGATGATGCTTGTTTTAATCCCCGTATAAATTCCAAGAGAGACAGCTGCCTTCAGATCCACCTCTGCTTTTCAGTATTGGCTTTAGCATTTTCTAGGCAGGCAAACCTATTTTTTGCCACCACCCTCAGTTAACTTTTAATTCCTCAATGAACACCAAGGGAATCCAAGTGCTGACAGGAGAGGTCTGGCCAATCTTTCTGCTGCAGTTTGAGATGTTACTGTTCCCAGTTGCTCGCTCCTCTTTGCTGGCTGTGGTTAGCGTCACCACAGCCAAGTCAGCAGAAGGGAACATATGCCTGCACCTCAGTTGCTGCCATACAAGGTCCAGCATGAACCCATCTTCAGCGACAGTTTAAGACAAGATACTAACTCTTCCCCAAAGTAGCTGACGAGTGAGGCACAGATCCTCCTCTACCACCTCTGTTTTGGGAATGGAAATCCAAGTACACATCAGTGAATAAGAGATTTCCACTTACCCTATTGGTCATGGTCTGGTGGTGCTCAGCAGCCAGAAATGAAAAAAAACAGAGAAAATTTTGTGTAGCTGACAGAGTGTGACATGCACCTGAAATCAATCTGGAAGCAGCAAAGGCTGCAGAGACCACATTCCTCATAACTAGCGCTGCTGAGTCATGGCCTGAGACTGAACCGGCTGCAGTTTCTGAGAAATTGCAATCCAAATCAAATGCCTCAAGGGCAGGTGTGACTGTGACAAAGCCCATGTCAGAGAGATAACGTGCAGATCTGCTTAGAGTTATTTGTGTATGCATAGCTACACAGCCCACATCGGCTCTCTCACAAAATGTAGGCTTCGGATAGCAGTAGGATAGGAGGCAGTGAGGCAAAACCAAGCCAGCATCATCCCCAGTGACTCTCACCCAACCCCACCTTCAAATTGCCAAAAGAGCTATTCAGACCACAGCCATAGCTAGGATTCACAAACAGGTCAATAATGTTTCTTGATCAAATGGATCAAAAGCTGCCGATAGAACAAAGAATCTGCCTGGGGGTTTGAGCTCTCTTTGGTCACCTCGAGGAGCTGCTCGTCCCCTAAAAGGACTAGAGCCTGTGTGCCACACTCAGCCGGGGAGAGGGGGACGAAATGCAAGAATACTGTGTCAAGTTAGGGTTGCCCCAGGACAACCTTGCTAACAACCATATCAAGAGAGGAAAGGTTAGAGACAGGACAGCACTCAAAATGCAGATCAATGAAAAAAAGAGGTGGGATAGTTCAACAAGCACCTATCTTTAACTTGCTTAAAGAAAGCTTGCTTCATGTTTTACCACTTCCACAACAATGTGCTGGAATACCTGTAAAGCACCGAACTGAAACCTCCCTACAAAGCCAGGCAGCAAAATAGGGACAAAGTTGATGAAGTCAAATTTCTTGGCTTTATCCTCAGAACTTGGGCCAAATACTAAAAAAATGCTTAAGGCAGTCCTCAGGCGATACTTAATGCAAAATCTTTCTCTCTGCTGTCTGCGGCCCAGCCTGCGCCTGCCAAGTGAGATGTCTCTGTGAGGCATGGCACCAGGCAGAACCAGCCATGGCCACTGGGGAAACAGGACCCTGAAGCTCCAGAGTCCCACTCATCCCAGGCGGCAGGTCAGGGCAGAAGGTGTTGTTTTAAGATACTGTTTTAAGATAGAGAAGAGCTTACCTAAAATTACCAAGTGTCTGCTGGCCATTTCCAGTGACAGAGGCCTACAGAAGGGTATTTTCTAGCAAAATATTCATTCTTGACTATAGAATTGAGAACAGGGTTCAGGAACAAAAAACAGAACAACAAGCCTGATTTCCAGATTAAGATGCAGCAGCAAGAGGCTTCCCGAGCTGCCCAGCACCTCTCCTCTGGAATCCTTACAGCATGCCTTTGTAGCACTAAAGCCTCACCAGCAGCATTGTGCCTTCTCACGTGCTCTCAGAAATGAACGTTAAAGCAAGTCCTCACCTCCATCCCCTCACGCTTCTTTCCCCAGAAACAAGCAAAGGCTACCCAAAACGTACTCCCAAGCTTTCCCTTTATTTATTCATTCCACATGGGTTACCTGCCACCTCTCTCATTGGCTTGGGTTGTCATTCAAACAGAAACGCAGCACGCAGGCTCTCACCCCCACCCTGGGTGGATGCTCACCGCGTTTGGGAACATTACTTTGCTCATTGGGGCACTTCCCAAGCTTCAACAGCACTCAGAGCTTCAGACATCTCAAATAAACTCCTCCCGAAGACTATGCGTGCCAAATAAATTCAGCATTACAGCTTTCTGTTCAAATCTCCTGCCAGGCACCCTCACGCCTCCTCTAACTCCACCCTTCACGTTCCCCTCTCGACAGGTCCATCGCCACGCAAGTCCCGCGAGCGCAGGCAGAGGCGGGCACCGATCCGCAGGTGTCCTGGTTTCAGCTGGGATAGAGTTAACAACAGCAGGCCAAATTCAGGGGTGGTGGGAAAGGCCAACGCACCAGTTAAGCGCTGATAACCACATTACACGCAGCCCTCGCAGCCAAATTCCCTCCGTTACTTTGGTGCAAATCCACGCAGCTCCCTGGGGTTGTATCAGTGTAAGGGAGAGGAAAATGTGGTTCTAAGTATGTACCCAATAGTGCTGGGGGAAAGAGCCAGAAAGTATAAGGTTACACCAGCACTGACTCTCTTTAATGTTACTTTGCTTTTCGAATCAAAGACTTTAGGTCCTGACAGAAGACAGACCTGCACTACCTCCAGTAGCTTTTGCGGTGCTAAAACAAGGTCTTCGTAGCATCACTGTTCACAAGGAAACTTCCGTGAGATAAAAATACTTCCTGAAACTGAACAGTGTCCCCAAACCAAACAGATAAACACAAAACTGCAACCAAAACAGTCAGAAATTCTCTTCCACCTACATTACTGCTGACACATGGTGATCAGCTAGAACAGAATGAGTGCCATCAGGTAGAAGATCTGGGGAAAAAAAGGCAGGAAAAGAGAAGAAAAACACTAAGGAAATCCTTTATAAGGCAAACTACAAATGAAAAGAAAGGAGAAAAAAAACCTGTTTCAGTATCAGATTTTGTAAATTTGTCAACTCCACCTAGTCCCAGGTTCCCGTGCCAAGAGAACTGGGTGCCTTTAAACGAAAAGCAAACAAATAACTGGGGGTGAGACTGGGCTCCTGGGGCGCTCCACTGTCACGAAGGAAGAGAAGGGGCAGGTCCCCAGTGTGCTGACAGTGCCCGGCCAGACAGCTTTTAATACACAAGTACCCTCGCTATACTTTTTTTTTTTTTTTTCACTTGGGTTTGGTGGGGAAGAGTAGCTCCTCTCCAGAAGTGGCTCCCTACCTGTATGCAATGCGTGCCTTGCTCCAGCTATTTGTGGATGTGATATAATCCCTGGCCGTGCACTATAGCCAGCTAAGCCCATCAGAGGCACAGAGACTGCCCGTTTCTCACCTCCTTAAAAACCCCTCAGCCCCCAGGAAATCTCCCCCAGTTCTCTCCTCAGTCCACCGAGGCTCGAGAGTCTCTCTTTCTACACTTGTCTGACACAATCAAAATTTCTACTTGGGTGGCAGAAATGCTGAATGGTGAAGGATCCCAGTGGGAGGGAGGCAAGGAGGAAATTAAACAGGAGAAAGGACTGCCAGAGGCCCAAAAGGCTGAGAAAGAGAATTATAAAACTGGGGTAGGTCTGTCCGAAGGGCATGTCACCAGTCCAAAGCACATTAAGCACTGAAGTTCGTGCAAGACTTAATCCTTCCTGCTATAGAAGTGTCCCTTGGTGGTTGCTGCAGATCTACAGGAATAAAGAGGAGGGATTTTTTTCCCCTCTCAGCAGACATTCATGGTATCACATAAGAGCCAGATGATTTAATATAATCATTCCTGCTCCAGCTGCTATTTTCTGTATGGAGGTGACAGTGCTTTAAATTAGGGCCTTGCATATAAAAGGCCCGTGTGTTTAGTTTAATCAAATGTTCTTTTCCTCATGTTACGTTTATATTAAAAGGCATCAGCATGAATTTTCATGCTGCAAATAGAGGCTATCATATGGGCTACGTAGTGAGGTCCTCTTCGGTTGTTCTTCATCTCTATGGCCTCGTATGCTTGGCAGCCTAACGGACTGAGAGGTGACCCAGCCCCAGGTATGCAGTTTGGGGAAATACGCCCTAGAGAGCACAGTCCGACTTATGAGGAGAGCAGAGCTTTACACAAAATAAATTACTTTGGTAATTCGCCCTTCTGCAGATACTTAAATATGGGCTTGAGCCAGTGGCTGCTTAAGTCATTGGCTTCAGCAGTTGCTGGATGAGACCTTTTCTGAATTAGTAAACAGGCAAACATTCACAGCAAAGAAATGGCAAGATTCTCTCATCACTCAGCGTAATTATTATTTGCTCCGACAAGGGCAGGTCAGTTCTAATACCACACAACATTTAGGTAGTACCTGATGCCTTGAAAACATTTTATGTACATTAGGTGCAGTACAACAATAATAAAACTTTGCCTTTCCATAGTTGTTTTTCCCCTGAGGCTCACGAAGCGTTTAGCAAACATTAATTAGTTGGTCATCTTCCAAATGCACGTGTGAGGTGCTCCTGGTAAATACTCCCTCCCTGTACACAAGGGGCCAGCAGAGGTGTTGAAGACCGAGGCCAACAATTTACAACCTTAAGAGTTGGGCACCCACCAACTCCAGCCTTCATAAGTAGCCTGATATTTTTTTCAGCCCCAGCATGACTCCTGTGTGTAAATAGGCAAACACTGCTCCAACTGCATAGACTTAAAATGACAAAAAAGGAAAGAAATCTGTTGCATGGCATTTAAATATGTCTTAAACAAAAAGGAGCTTTGTTTGGTTTTAGCTGCCAAGATCGTAACTCAGGGCTCAGCCTGTCCTTCAGAAACCGATGGTACTAAAAGTACAGAAAGTAAAGAAGCTTTTCTGGTGTCACAGCTCCAATTCCTTGCTGTAGACTTCTGCATCTCATACCTAATGGGTAAAAATCTACAGGTAAAAGCCACAATGAGTCCTAGCTCCAAATTTTAGCATATGGCCTTTCTACAAGGCATGAGGGAAAAGTTTGCTCCAGTTGAAACTTCTCACCTTTTAGCTGAAAATATGAAAAAAGGAGAAAGAAAGGGGAAAAATCTCTTTTCTGACCAAAGCTATTCAATGCCTTTTCCTCTTCTGCTCCCTCTGGAAAGTGCTGACTGCCTTGGGTACAACGAAGCAATTTACAATTGGTATGTGAATAAACTTGATAGCACTTGAAACAGCTTTTGTGTTTTCTCCCTCCAATGCAGGAAGAGGATCTTTTAAAAAACCCCTACGTGTCAGTCCAACACCCACTACCCCAAACTCAGTGGGGAGCTGGCTGTGAGCAGGGGTGTCTGCTACCATGACACTACACTATAACAAACCTCTCTAGATATTCAGATAAAGCTGTCTGCGACGAATCCTGGCAGACTCCTATTCAAGGATTTCTTTCCTTTTCTTCCCTTACTCTCTCTCTTCTCCATCTGGGAACAGAGAAATTTCCCTAAGCCTGTTCACGCTTAGATTTAGTGAAGCCATCATGGTGTCATGTTCTGGCGCTGGTTTGTGTCTTTGCTTTCCTCTACCCTTTGTAGAGCAGCATGGCACGGCTGTCCATCTGTTTATGATTTACTTCACACAATGACTTGGTCCCGATTACACTGATAGGCACAGTAGGTTATTTGAGGGCCAACTGGACCTCTGTAATGACACTCAAACTGTACACAAATCATGGGAATACTTCCAATCAAAAAAAGGCCAGTGGAAAAACTCCACCAGGACCTCCCCCAGGAGAGCCTTCCTGTCCTTAAGCCCAGGAAGAAGAAACATAAATTTAATTTTTTATCTGGACTTCTTCTGCAATTATCACTGTCCAAGTGATCCACAAAAACTGAAGAGGAGAAAACAAGACCTGGGTCTTTCTGATGTTTAAAGATGTATATTGGAGAAGAGATTCTAAAGAACAGCATTCAATTCAGGAGACCGCATCTTTCATGGTCTCCTTTAGCAAAGACCTGAATCACAGAGTTGGAGGAACTGTACGGATTTGTACCAGCTGAGGACGGAGCCCGGGAAGCGCAGCCGTTCAGGGGGCACTGGGTCCTGCCACGGATAGGAAGCCCCTCCATGCGTACTGGATCACTGGCCCTCGGGAGCACACCGGAGTGAGGGGGAAAAAAAGCGCAACTCAAAAAGCTGCAGGATGAAGTCACAGGGTCAGCAGTGAGAAAATACGGAATTCATTTGTAATCTGAACAAGGTCATTTCTAGCATGGTTTAGGATGATATAAGACTTTATGGGGAAGGCAAATGGAAAGCATTGCTCACGATTTCTTCTGCTTTATGAGTAAGCTGCTTTGGCCTTTATTTATTTATTACCTCACAGTCCCACAACGATCCTGGTGTGAAGACCAATTTGCCGTTCTTTCTCTCTTGCTTCTCAAGGATATTTTTGCTTCTTGAACCTGACCCTTTCCTGTCTCAGCACCTGGCCACCTCGCTCATTTACCTCTCCGTATTTCCAAGGATACCCTTATTTTTACAATTCCCCACACCTCATCTCTGTGCTGTCATTTCACTTACAGCCACACTACTTTAATACCCAGTATTTTATCCTTCCGTCTTCTTTTCCAAAGCTCTATCCTGCACGAAGTCACAAAAGCTCTGGGGTGCAGGGGAACCTGGCCAACCCGGTGGTACCTACCCGGATTGGAGCCAGCCCTGACGTGGAGGGCACTTCATCCAGGAGCCACCGAGACGCAAAGGTGGCACCCACAAAGTGACACATTTGCTGAATCATTCAGCACAAAAGAGCTCTTTTAAGAAATGCATAAACCATAGCGTTCTGCAGAGGGGTCACTAGCAATTTTGCCCATATAAAATACCTAATAGAAAATGGCATCCTTTGCTCTTTTTAGCATGAGTTGTGGCACAAAGATCTATAGATATCTATAGATGGGCTAATTTGTGGGGAGGGATTTTTTGAGAGTACAGAGATGGAGCACAGCTGTAGGCTTCTCCTGCAAAGGGCCTGTCACACACACAAGAGCTGCTGGGCATAGTCAGAATATCACCAACCGCAATCGCTCAAACATTATGAGCGAGGCCCCAGCATACTTAGAAACTGGCTGGAAAACACATGAGAGTTATGACAAATAACAATAATTTGAACTTCATTTGCCTTCTGGCTTCTGAACTGGGATTCACGTTTTCAGTCTTACCCTTTCAACTAGAAACCCTTTCCCCCTTTTTTTTCACTGGTTGTTTTTTGTTCTAATAATGAAAGATGAGATTCTGGTTATACACCTGACTTCAGCGTCAAGTGACTTGAGAGAATACAAAACAAATACCAGAGCCTTGCAGTGCGATGGCAGGATGCTGGTAATATTCCATTTACAGAGCACCATGGGCCATCCCTGCCTGCCCTTTGGCCATCTGCTGCTATCGCTGGGCTAGAATCACACAGACCTTTTAAAAAAAGAAAAAAGTCTACAAGACGGGGAACTTCACGCGAATAAACATTACAGAAGCATAAGCTGCCCCTCAGAGTGCCCATGGTTTTGTAGCATACATTTTTTTTTTGGGGGGGGGGTAGGGGCTGTTACTGCAAGAGGGGCCTTGGGGATTAAGCATCCAACGTCCTTATGAAAATGCCAAACTTGGTACCTTGGCAAAGCTTGACACAGAACAAAATTGAAACATGCAGACAAAGTAATTGGGGGGGAAACTGTGCTGAGTCTATAGATAGTATTTTGTTTCTGCTGGGTACTAAGGGGGGCGGGGGGAGGGAGGAAGTGAGGGGGAGAGAGGGAAAAGAAAGATAAATTTTGGTTGCTGCTGTCATACGCAGATTCACTTATCTATGGCTGAAGCCCAGACAGCTGTGTGACTCTAAATGAAGAAATTTAATTAAAAATTGAAAAATGAAAATCGGCAAGAAAAAAACAGAGAAAAAACAGGACTTCATGCTTCCCACACCTACCCTGACGTATAAATAGAGACTATCTGACTGATGAAGGGTGCTTATTATTTCTTTGACTTCCGTGTGTGTAAAGAAACCTACAATTCTTTCTAGTGAACAAGCAGGATAATTACAAAGCCAATGGCACATTGCTCCTATTCCAACTTCGCTGCTCTAGTTTAAACGACATCATGCAACACCTTGGTAGTCCCAGTCGTATCATACCTATGATGCACTAAGAAAATGGGGTTTGGATCAATTATGAAGGAAAAAAATTTGGAAATCAGGTTACTTGAGATCATATTCTGCCTGAGTTACACCTCTTGTAAGAAACATATTGGGAAAAACTGCAAGTGGATGTGATTCCTTTTTGCACTTCTTGCATACTTAGACCTGCCTTCTGCCAGTGTAACTTAGAGCAACCTCACGGTTTTCCCTGCCTTAGCTCCCAAGGCATTTGCAATGCAGCTCAGAAGAGCCAGAGCATCTTGCACTTCTGTCCATATCCACTGCTTTTCCTAACACATTCACTTCCCATTTCACATTATGGCACAATAAGAGAGGTTGGTATTAGTACTTTTGGCCTTTCTTCATGTGCACACACATGTATGCAAGTATATTTTCTGTTACACACCCATCAGTCTGAAATGGTACAAAAAGTACTAAAAAAAAATTATGATCTTTAAGTCTCAGAAGATTCAAAGCGTCAGTGCTGCGCAGTCAGAAAATTCATCTTAAGTCCTATTTATCTAGGTCAGGATGTGGGAAGGCTTTTTTGCGTTCTGCACATGCACGTCACCGCTTTTGCTCCTTGGTACTACACAGGCTGGGAGCTGAAGAGCCAGGGAAGATGACGGCTTGCTCCCTGCTTCCAGTGGACTTGATAGAAAAATCCCTTTTGTGTTCCTTATAATGGAGTCTTGTCTCATCTCTACCACAAGAGATGCTTCGGCCAGTGTATTACAAATACCGTGCTGACAGTGCGCGTACATCTCTCTGCCTCAGTGCCACATCACCACTGGCTCTTCTTTAAAGCAGAAGAGAATAGCAGCCTGCAAAGCAAGGAACAAGTTAACAAAAGACTTCATTTATCTCCAGCTGATACCAACGTGACAGCAGAAAATGCGGGGTCAGATTCCAGGCACATTATTGCGAGGGCAGGAGGAGCGCGGGGAGTAGCTGCTGCGTGGTGAAGCCACGGGGCTCGCAGTCAGGAGGTCAAGTCCTGACACAGCTTTCCAGGCAAATTTGGGAAAGTCTCTTCCTCTCCTCCAGCACTTCTAATAAGACCGGTAAACCTTAATCATGAGATTGTGTGGATACGGCTGGCGTGCTCAGAGGCAGGCAGCATATGATGCTCCTGTTCAAAGCCTGGTCATTACATGGTACTAACAGTAACTCCCCTGTTGTTTTTTTTTAATTTTTTAAGTCATGGGTAAGGTAAGTCTTGGCAGTTAATACTGATATTATACGAAATAAAGGTAAATCTTGAACAGACAACAAAATTGTGGACAGACTACCAGAACAGAAATTTTACACATTCCTTCTGTGTAAATAAAGAAGTGAACTTAACCCGCCATTAAAGCTTTGCTTTACGACGTGCAATCACTGGGGGAAAAAAGTTGTAGTGGGTGTTATACACTCGCCCACACACCAGCAACAAACAGGCAAAGAAACTCACTGTTTTCCTACCTTTGCATGGAAAAAATAGCTGTAATTTGAAGTTTAGGGGATCTGCTTTCAAGATTTACTTATCTACGATGCCCTTGGGTCCCAAACAGAGGTTGGGATCCATGGGGATCCTCCCTGCTCCCTGCACCTCTGCCCTCTCAAATTATGAAGAGAGAACCGTGCAGGGAAACTGCTGCTGCTGTGGGACCTCTGGAAGAGAAGCTGCACCAAAAGTGCTCCGCGAGCAGACACCAGGACGGGTTCCCGCAGCCAGTGTCAGGGTGCAGAAGCCAGGTTCGTGCTGCTCTCACGTCCCGTGCTCCCCAAAATGCAGAGGGGAGCCTGTTGGGACAAGGCAATGCCGCCCCACTGCGTGCAGCACTACCAGCACATCTCTGCTCCAGCCTGGATGGTGCTTCCCTATTGGATTATTTTTTTCCACCATGCATTTCTTATTTCATTAAGGGGTGTTATTAATCAGGCGACCCAGGAGTGGCAGAGCTTCCCGCGAAGCCGGCGTTACCGCAGTAAGGGATGGAGCCGGCGCTCTGCTTGGTGTCGGTGCGTTCCCTCCTTGCTCGAGGTGAAAGATGGCTCGTGTTCGGAGAGTGCTGCGCGCGGCCAGGCTCCAGACAGGATGCAGCATGCTCGGCTCAGTGGGAAATGAAAAGGATATAGGCTTTTTTGTCAGCTCGGCTTGGTCTTAATAACGTTAATAATCTGAAGGTCACTAAATTACAGAGTGCAGAAATTTGGCACAAAGGCCTTTCTATAAGATTATCTAGGTTCGCTGAAGTAAGACAACAAAAGAGAATAAACGGAACTGAGCAAAACCAACAACCGCTGCTAAGATGTTATCCTTCTCGTTAAGCCTATACGCTGAGCCTATAGAGGAGGCAACATTTCCTGTCCCTCTTGCTGACAGTTCAGTATTAGGGCACAAAGGCAGGTCACTGTCCTTGGCGATATGGTAAACAAAGATAAGTGCTGAAAGCAACGGAGTATTTTTTTAACCCTGATAATTCACTCAGAATAAATTCCACTGTGGAGGGATTTATTGTTTACTTAGCACTCCTCAAAAGAGCTCCTTGGGAATGCAATCTCCTTCCCATGTGCCGGTCACGAAACACGCGTTTCAGCTGAAAGCACTGGCCAGGCCGGCTCAGGGCATCTGTTACTCACCCCCGGATTCACGTGTATGAAACATGAGTGAACCTGCTGGAAAAACGCAGCCCCAAACGTTTACCCAGAGCTGCTTGTTATCCTGGGTTGGGAACTTAAACAGATGTCTTCAACGGGCAGCCGTGCTCGTGAAAACGCTTTGCCAAAATGCCGAGAAAAAAAAACCATTGCCTTCCTTTTCTGCTCGTAGAACATCTGCAGCAAAGCAGCTCAAGAGTGAAAAACATCTGTGTATTTTCTGACATTCTTAGTAGAAGCAAGATCAGTCTTCCCTCTACCTGCCCCACCTAAAATTGCCCCGTTCCCTCCCCCTTCCAGCACATCTCCCCAGGTGCAGACATACCACACCACTGCTGGGGAAGCATGCGAGGAAGGCATCGCCGACGACTGCAGAGACTGATTTTTTCCATGTCATGGCTCAGCAGCTTGAAGTAAGGCAAGAGTTTAAGCATTTGCTGATTCGGAGCCTAGGGCATCAGACGCGAATTTGGGAGCTGTGGGTGCTGCCACAGAAGTGGGCGTTTAATCCCACCGTGGCTCCCCTCCCCCCTTGGGGAGCAGCACTAAACCTCTCCAGCAGATTCCCTGGGACCTCTCTGAAAGGTGCGCTTGGCAGACTGCTCCTCGCAGTAGCAGGCACAACTGCAAACCCAACTGGATTAGATTTAGGCACGCTGCCCTCCAGAAGAGCAGAGAGTCAGCACTGGAGGAACAACAAGGGATTTCTCATGGTTTGTGCTCTACATTTGACCTTCCCTACTTTTTCACAGGGCCTCTGGATTTCAACAGAGACAGGAATCTCTCTCAGGACACAAGGAGGTTTGTTGCAATGCACTTCTTAGACATGTGCTTGCTGGGGACATCCTAGGATTGGCAGAGATGGATTACCTATGGCCTTGGGCTGTGCTGTAAAGTGGATTTGAGTTGAAAATGTTTCTGTTTCATTTTCTGAAAGAGGTATAAGCTTAGCTGTTGCTAAAGTTTCCAACAGCGTTCTTGGGGATAGCTTTCGAAACCTGATCTCATCTCCAAAACCTACATTACTTGTCCATTCGGACTAGTCCCTCTATATTTCTCTGAGCAGTTAAGAACGCTCTTTGGCTCTCGCAGCACTGCAACACCCATAGGATGTGCATGTCCCTATTCCTCTTGCGTGTTTTCAGATCACTGCTACTCCTGCTCAGTGGGTGCCAGTTGCTCTACTGATTGCAGCAGGCATGTACTTGCTCTTTTTCAGCTGTTCTCATAACCTCTTTTTAGCAGTTCTCTTGCCAGATAATCTGGCAACTCGAAATACAGAAGCGAGTTCTGCTATCTGTTCCAAGGAAAGTTTTTCCAGGACCACTCAAAGAAGCCAAAATCACAGAGAAATTGTTTACAAAGGTCTGAACACACTGTACCAGCATGCTATCCAGTTTCTGATATTCAGGTCAGTCAGGGTTTATCAATATAAGCAGTGGTTCATGTTGCAGGTATCTTATTGCATTGAGACCAGTCGGCCCACAAACAGAAGCTGGGTGGTTATGGAGTCCTGAAGAAAACAGCAGCAAAATTAAACTATTCCTCTGTATTGTAGTGCACTCATGGAAAAGGAGAGGTATGCCTGCCTGTGGTCATCACCCCCAAAACACACTGAGGGGTTTATCTGCTGTCTCCTAATCCTCATTTCATGTGCTTAATATCAAATTGAGTCCCTGCACCCACACACCTGTACTCTGTGCTATTTGTACAGCATATAGCATATTTGTATTGATACGCTATTTTGATAGATGTTAGAGCGGTATGTACTGACTGGTAGAATGGTGGTGGGGCTAAACCTTGCTTTCACAGCTGGAGGTAAATTCAAGCATAGTCTACTTGAAAATGTTACATAGCATAATAAATCAGGAAAACCCATGTCAGTACAAGCATTTTTACTGACTCCTTTCACTGGACCCATTTATCCCAATATAGTGAGGAGAAGAAACAGTATTACCAGGACACTTTTGCCAGGGAACTGTATGCTATAATACGTCTCAATGCAGATATGCAATAACTAAAGCTCTTAAATGAGCATTGGTGGAAGAACCACACAATACGTCTGACCTGTGTAAATGTGAGGCTGCTAAAAACAGCAAACCATGTCCCATCCAGGTATGTGTATGGAACACACTCTACACAAACTAATGTGCTAGGTAGGAGCCTTAGCAACTGCCAAGGGTTATTGCTCCACCAACGTCCACTGGTTCCCATGGATCAACACTGAAACACATGCCCATGCCTTGTCTACAATTCCTCAGAAAGAACTTCTTTTTAAAAAGAAACAAAACTACAAACTTCAGTGCAGCATCTGAAAAAACCCACAGTAAATGGATTTCTTCAACCTGCATAAGTCATTAGTCTATCTAATGACTATGTCTATCTATAGGAGAGAAAAAGAATCAGACCCCTTTTAAACAGTGGTCACAGAAAAGAGCCACAGAGCACATCCCCTGATGGTAGACTTGCCTAATTTGGCTAACAGCCTGGTTCAGAATTTGTATAATTATATCAGATGAGAAACCTTTGTAATTAAAACAAAATTAAAGTATAATGTAAAGGCATTATATCAAACTAAAGATGCTTGTACAGAAAAAAAGGAGTTCTGCTGATAGAAGCAGTTTTATACTTGTATACTTGCATGTATGCTAGGAAGTTGCATGGCATTAACTGCATTGCTTTCTAAATTAACATAGCTATCAGCTATAGCTATATGGTGTGTATAGATGTGTACAGCTATATACACATGTGTACACCCACCCACATCCTGTTCTCCCTTCAACACTATACACAGAAATTTACTGTTCTTTTCTGTAAGAGCAGCCATTTCAGTAATCTGCAATACAGAAAGGGCAATTTATACACTGCAATTTATATACATTATTTTTCAACAAAGATCTAATTCAAAAACAAGACCAAAAAAAGGATAGATTAATAGAGCACCCATCCACATGGTATTGACTAAAGTTTTCAATCACAAGCCACTTCAGAAATAAGCAACAGAGTCCTACATTAAGACGCACACTCACACAAACACACACGCGTGCACACATGCACACACAAAGGAGAGACTAACAGTTATTTATACTTCTTACTTTGAGAGACAGGAAACCTCCCTTTGCATCTGCTTTTTTCTCACTAAGAAGAATAATTTTAATTACAGTCACTTGGCAGAAAGCCAATTTTGATTTTTTTTTTAATGACATCTGTCTAAGCATTTTTAAACTTCCTGCTCAATGTAACTTCCTTCATTTTATAGACCAACACCCAGTTACAGCAAAAAAGAAAAGGGAGTAGCAAATGATTTATTCATTTTTCATGTTAACTCTTATCAGGTATATCAAGTGGCTCATTGTTCTGAGAACTGATGGTACAGAAAGCAGATTTACAGGGGGAATTTAGGACTCAAGCAGTCTGGGAAAGGAAAAAAAAAAAAAGAAAAACCATGCATGGAAAAAACCAACACAGTTGTAACTTAACCCTAAACCAACTCTACAGTTCCTGTTCTGCAGACCAATTTTCCTAGGTTCAGCTAGGCTTTTTTTTCTTTCAGAAAAAAAAAAGAGTTGAGAATAGGGCAAAAGTTGGGGCAACATACTTGAAACTGAGGACATGAGGTGTCACAGCTAGTGGATGCCACCTACAGCACCTTAACTCTGGGCAAGTTTCTGCGGCATCAGTGAAGTTCCTCTGGGTTTGGTCGGTGAAAGCGGAGGCACGGTCTGGACTCCAAGTCCACATCCCAAGCCGGCACAGCCCCCTGCTTCAGGTAACCAGGACGGGAACAAGAACCCCAGAGCTCCTCTAACAAAACTGACCGCAGAAAAAGCAAAAAATTTAATTTTCGGATGCTGAGTGCTAAAGCTGCCCTCCATCCCGCCGTTAGCGGCGGCTTACGAGGCCGTACGGCACGGCTTGCTGTTTTCGTCCTGTACGAGGAGCGCGGTGAGCTGAGAGGCGAGAAAGAGGAGGCAAACACACCACCAGAGAAGGAAAGCTCAACGGCGCAAAAGAAGTGAAAACAGGAGAGCTGAATAAAAAGCGGCTGCCGCGGGATGGAGAGAAGGAAGCAAAGACACCAGCAACGGTGGACGAAGTGGCAGGGGAGCTACCCCGCCAGCGGTCACGGCCTTTCAGGTACCTTTCAGGTACCTTTCCCTCAGATTTAGCAGGTTGCCACGGGCCCGGGGCCAGGGGAAGACGGGGGCCAGGCCGCGCCGGGGAGCGGCGAGCGGGAGAGCCGGCGAGCAGCGTGGAGGAGCAGGTTCAATGCGTCCTTCTGGCCACCGTTCCCTGCTCTGCTGGAGCTCCAGCCACGGGCTGAGGGAAGTCCCAGAGGGATGCGATTTATAACACACATCAGAGACGCAGCTGGCGTTGGCTACCAGAGTATCTGTCTCTTGGCTGGCCCCACTGCTGGGACGCAGGTACGCCTAATGAATTGTTAATGCCCTGACACCAAAGGAGCGTTTTCATTCTTTGCTCCAGACAACCTCCATTTTATTCTTTCGACTTACATGTTTTCTCGAGCAGGGGAAATCATCTTTCAGGGTACGTGAACGACACAACACAAATGACCTGGGAAAACTAAGTCTCCCTCCTGCATTTTCTGCCTCCGTGCAGATCTAACCTACAGGCGTCCTGACAGTGCTGCAAAAGTTTCCATGTGATTTTTAATTTCCTGGTCCTGGCTGGAACCAGAACTGTGAGTGCTGGAAGCCTCCAGAGGAAAAACTGGTATTGTCAGATTCTGCCCTAATTTTCCAAGATTCAGGAGTTTCAAAGAATATCTCAGCTCTTTAAGTGTTTGGAGACTTCACTCTCACAAGTGGCTGACTGCCTTCTGACTTGAGTCAACACAGCTGGAAAATGGAGTTAAAAAAAACCCCCTGAAATCTCACTGAAAACCAGATGTTGCCATTGAGCAGAGCTACTGTGTTAATAAAACACTAGCACCCCTGCACTCCGCGAAACAAAATGAATAGCTCTAATAGATTTCCCAAACTGTGCTTTATGCCAGAAAGAAAGTAGGAGAAAAATATTTTAAGACTTGAAGCAGACTGTGGAGAGGTATGGTTCTGGTGCTGGCACTGGGATTACTGCACAGTAAGAAAGATCTCTATTTTTAGGGAGGACAGGCTGTGTTTGTTATTTGGCAGGAAGCGATCAGGACCGGTGATTGCAACATTATTGCTGGCCCCGTGGTCAGCTGGATATGAATGATGTGTTATAACACATGGTTTGGTACGGTGGTGCCAAATACACAAATGTTGCTGACATGTGCCCGGTGGTGTGTGCCACACAGTTTAAGCAGGGTCAGGAGTTTATGTGCACCCCCGGGGCACGCATGGTTCCCCCAGTGGTACTCACATTGTAGCTGTAAAAGAAAACATCTCAGCGCTGTCGGCAGCAAGGCAAAGTTTTTGGGGCAGTTTTCCTTAAAAAATAGTGGAATTTCTTTGCATACTCCCACCAAAGATATTTTTCTATCAACTAGATATGCCTCACAGGATGTAGATGCATTATGTGACATGATATATACACAGCTAAGCAGGAATGCAAGCAAGAACTGAAAAACAACAGTGGTTTGTTTAAACGCCCCGTTTCATCTCATCCAGCCAACATCCCATTATGAGCCACAGGGGGCCAGCTTTCTGAGGCCACCAAGATGTCAACAGTTGGAGAAAACGTTCACTCAAATGCCCCTGGGGTTGCTCTGAAAGCACTCACTGACATGACATCCACAGCCTCCTGCAACAGAAGCAGCAGCGCAGATTTGTTAGCAGGCTACTTGAAGTTGCCACAAACTAGAGAAATCCCACGTCTTTGGAGAAAAAAGCTGACACCTCTCTCCTTCCCATCACGCACAACATCCCCGTCTTTCCTTCTCCCTCCGCGCAGCCGATAAAGGGTCTTTGGGGCGCATGGATGCGGCCCGTGTCCCTCGGCCGCGGCACAAGCAGGCGAACGTCGGCTTGGGCTGAACCAGATGCCAAGAGCAAAACGGGTTTCACTCCTCACGCTGCTTTGCTGCGAGCGAGCCCTAAGACCCCTGGCAGGACCGACTGGTTATACCACTACGTTCAGGCTGAATCACTGATATGACTTAGGCTACTATGAACATCAGTGCCCTTAATCTGTGGGCAGTTTATGTTTAGCAATAATAGCAAAAGTAAAGCCAAATTAAAAGTACAAATATGATGAGGTGTTTCAAATGCGGAGCTGTACGTTATAAATAACGCATTGAATGTATGCAGTGCTCTGATGCTTAACAAAATAAAAATATGTCACCTTTCCCCTAGTAATCTCCAGCCATTTTTTAAAAAACAGATGGGGAAGCTGACTCATGAAAAAGGTAAAATGTTTTGCTTAAGGTCACAGATCACAAATTCAGTGCTGGAAAAATCAGTTCCTTAAGCTAATTCCCTCGCTTTGTCACCAGATAATATTGGCTACAGTACACTTCAGCAATCAATTAGACTTTTAAAAAACTCAAGGGCATTAGCAAATTATAATTAAGCACACATTCTGCAATGAGATGAATTGTTTTTATAATAAGAGGTAGCAAAAACTACTGCCTATAAATTGCACATTGTAGGAGAGTATTACTCCTTCTTAGAGACAACAACAAATACTTTTGCCAGATATTTGATGATACAGATGTGTGTGTACGCCTGTGCATGTTTAGAATACAGTAAAAGCAATAACAGCCTGGCTGCGTGCACTGCTGTGCACCTTGATGGGGAAGATAAGTGATGCTAGATCCAGAAAACACTTCAGGGCCTGGTTTAATTCAAAAATACACAGTATTTTTTACATTAACACTGCTAAACATGCGAATTGTGCTTCCTGGAGTGGATGATTTAAGCAGAAGCCCCAAAGAGACACCAACTGTCTTTGATAACTACATAAACTGCACTGACACTTAGTTATTGCTTCTTTGCAGTTAGATGCTGATTGCAAAATCAGGATGACAAAATCAGTGATGACATACCATATTCAAACTTTGATGCTTAAAATGAGATGTCAGATTAGGACAACCCTCATAAATAAATGTTTTGGTGTTAAAGGGCACTGAAGACCTAAAGCTGTCATTGAAGTTGGAGATTGCTGTTGGTTAGTCCCTCTGAAGAACTTAGGCACCTATTTAGGTGCTTAAATATAGAGTTAGGAGCCTAACCTTAGGCACTCGTGACTGAAAATACCACTGCTAAATACTATTTGTGAAGGCTGATGCTGAAATACTACTATGAGCTTTCCACAATGTCATGAAAAAGTAGGAGATGTAATAAAATTATAATAATATGTTCTCTTTCCTAATGCCCTTCAGCTGAGAATCTCAAACATCCATTAAGAGAAATATAAGCATGCTCCATTTACCACATAAACAGGCTGTGGTCTTAGAGCAAGTTAGAAGTTAAGAGAAGTCAGAAACAAGGAGTTCAAGTATTTTAGCCAGCATCTACTCCCCAAACAAGAAATCGGCTTTTCCCTCTCTGTTCAGAGGAGGACAAACAGCACGCCTCTCAGCATGTTCCTATGGTCCTTCTGAGAAGCTCAACATCAAGCACTGGAACAGGCTGCCCAGGGAAGTGGTGGAGCCACCGTTCCTGGGGGTATTTAAAAGACATGTAGATGTGGTGCTTAGGGACATGGTTTAGTGGTGGACTTGGCAGTGTTAGGTTAACGGTTGGATTCGATGATCTTAAAGGTCTTTTCCAACCTAAATGACTCTATGATTCTATGAATTTATTGCTCCTAGTAAGAGGTCCATAGCACTGAGCAATGGGGATCTTCAGCCCCTGCTTACAACTTCAGATGCTTCAGTTAACCATTATACCTTCTTATTACCTCCACCTTCTGGGATGTCTGTTCCACAAACCCACCTGATAAAACATTTATGGCTAAGGCTCCATACCAGCACAGCAAACAAGGCAAGAAAACCTAGTGCAACTTTACTTAAACTTGTCAGCAGCTGAACATGTCAAGACATCATACTTCCCCTGAAGTAGTCTGATGCACCTCACTAATTTTCTAAAACTAATCAGAAAGTACTAAATATGTGGACACTTTCACTGGAAAGACCATTTAAGTAAACAGACTTCTCTACCCACATACACACACTCAATTCTTCTGTGCATGTAGGTCCATGTTCCCTAATAATGAAATTTTAACAGTGGTGTCTTAAGGGAGGGACAGAAAATACAAAACTGCACACTCAATAATGACCAAGTTAGCATCTTTCGACTAAGGTACTAGTACTGAATTCAGCACTTTTTGTGTATTACTGCTTTGACAGCATTTGCAGGTCAGATCTTTTTGGTTTCACAGAGTATGGATAGATAGGGTAGCCACTCCGCATACCTTCCTGCTGGAGATGCAGATCCAGTAAGTATCACTCTACTCATTGGTGAGTACCTGGGCACATGGCTGGATATGCATCTCATTTCTGCACCTAGAGTTGGAAAACTTCCCACTGCTTCCTGTCCATCACTAATAGAGAAGTGGAGCAATTCGAGCTTCCAAAATGCTCTGACAGCTTCCATTTATGCCAATGCAAAGAACCAAAAATTCCTTCTACCACAGGTAAAAAACCACAGTCAAACACCTCCTATGATCTAGACAAGAGAACGCTTGCTTTAAGACCATAGCTTGAACTTATCCACAAACACTGTTCTCAACACAAAAGGCCCCAGATAGCAATCTGAAGACCCAAGGATTTTGTCCTGCATTTGTCACTGTAGAGACTGGACACAAAGACGGATATAACTCCTCAACAATATCCTGAAACATAGCTAACCATCTTTGTCATAAACAATGTTCATGTGAATTACTTCTAATATGAAATATTTGGACAGTACAAGTGGGTTTTTAGGTGTATTCTTGATATTAGGCACGTTGGTTATCATCGATGAACTGTAGGCCTTTGTAAAACAGCTTTACCTGGACACTAAGAATACTTCTGCAGACATCTCTTACTATGAACCTTTTCCTGTTGAACCTGAAGGCTTGCCATCAATAAGATAATGCTTAGGATGAAAAAAAACCAGTTTTTCTGGTGTGCTGGGCACCTTGTTGGCTGTCCTGGGGATACGCAGTAGGGACCTGGTGACTTTGCCCTCTTTCTCTAGCTCTCTTTGTTTGTTGCTGACTGCCAGAAACATTTTAAGCATGGTATAACATATTTAATCAATTCTACCAGGTAATATTTCCCAGCAGTATCTGGGACCTCACTCATTATCCTAGCATATTGTCTCCTGTTTAAAAGACTTACATGGACTACATCTGTTAGATAGACCTGCCTTAGCCACCTGTAGTCCTCCACATGACACCTACTCCCACAAAAATCAAACACTCCTAACACAATACATTGTTTAAAAAAAAACCCAACCAAACAAAAAAACAAAGAAACCAGCCACCCAAAAAACCAACTTTGAGCACAAACATGCTATATCAAAAAGATGTTCCTTCCCTTACCATAGTTTTGACCCACAATTCCTCTTGGAAATAGCAGCAGTGGGGCAGTGTATTACCCCACTATTCCTCTGCCCAAGACTGCTCCTGTAGCAGAAATGCAGAAAGAAATGTGCCAATTCCTCAGCTGTTGCAATGTGTGGCCTGGAGTATTCACTTAAGTCACCTTCATTAATGGTTTTACTCTGATACACCAGGCAACAAACTTGGGCAGCTGAGGCATGGACATATTTTTCCTTCTGCTGCCTGAAGGTTGCAGTAGGGAGAAAGAGCAAGGTGCTATGTGAAACAGGATCTGAAATCACTAAAACCAACTTAAATCCTCCAGAAATCACAAGCCAGACCCTGTTCGTTGACCATGGGGATTTAAAAAGTGATTCTTTTGAACTAGTAAGAAATTTGCTTTACTGTATATAAAAGGCAAAGAGATTGTTTTATCAGCTCGCCCTTTCTCCTTTCTACCCATCAGTAATTTATGTGAGTACAGAAGAAACAAAACCAGGTCATTTTTCAGATTATTAACCTGGACATCACCTCCAAGAAAATTTACCTTCAAGGGTAATGAAAAGCTTAATTGTTCTAGAACACTTTGAGATTCTTGAACACATGACCTGAAGCAAGGCAAAATATACTACAAACAAGACAGGAACAATTACAGAAGAAAAGGCTGAAGAGGTGTTGATGAACACAAAACGGAGAAAGGTAAAACTAGAGAGTCACAGCTGACTGCACTACACAGAAATCTAGATTTCCTTAGAAAGGTTTAGCTTTCATGAGAGTTTGATGACTCTATGTGTCTGATTTTCCTGGATACAATGTGACTTGCTGAGACTTCAAAGGAGAAAAGGAAGGGTTTGAGCACAAGTCAGACTTCAGCTTCCAAAAGCATTTAAGGATTCAAATAGCTGGAAAGTTTTATTGCATTTTTAAAGAGACTGATCACATACCTGTCTAAGTGAATTCTTCTCAGGAATGATCTTCCTAGGGGGCTCATCATTATTACAGTCTTCTCTCTCAGAGGAGTTCTGTGAAAGAAAGTAAGCTTTAATTCAGTTCTTATCCCTAATATTACTCTGCGAGGAAAAAAGAAACAGAGTATTTGTACTACACAGACAGTAGTATTTTACGCATACATATACCGGAGGCTAACTTGTACTTTTAAGCCAAATAGCTTGTTATGGCAGAGAAAGAATTTCTCCTCCTCAATGCAACAGTGCACCACTGTGCAGGTATCTACTGAAGAAGTTTGTGCTTTTGGGATTTATTCTGAAACTACCAATAAGGGCCACTTTGAAAAGCTGAAATAGTGGTTGGATCAGCATGGCAACACCGGTGCTCCTGAACACCCCAGAATAACTATTTAAAACAGTGGAACCTGTTGAAAACAAAAGGTTGTTAATAGGTGCAACTGTTGTTCTCTGTGTCCCTATGCTTTTAATCTACTTAACAGTTATTAATTGCACTGAGTTTGCTTAGCTGCCAAAAATCATAGAGAAATGATGCTAGAGCTAAAATCTGGTGGAAAAGATTGTCAGGATATCCCTAAAAAAAAAAAAAAAAAAAATAGTTCCATAGGTAGTGTATGATATCATGGCTATGTTTTGCACTCCTGCCCCCAACTCTACATACACGTACAATTTCTAGAAAGACTGATGCTCCAAAAGTTAAGCTGAAGGTGGACAAGAAGAAATACAGAGGCTTTTCTAGCATGAGTAAGAAAGACCACCAGCAGACTTTCTCCTGTTAACCTCATGATTAAAACCAATTATTACTTGCTTTAGAGTAAAGACAGGCTATAGTTTACCTCAGGACACGCACAGTCAAACATTCAGTTAAAAACTGCTGGGTACGTGGTGGGAATCCTGTCAACAGTGCCAAGGTCATCTACTCTGGAGGTCAGCATTCCTTTGCACAGGTTCCGCCACCACATTGACAATGACAGCCAGCTTTGGGGGAATCCCACACACACATCTAAAATCAGTTTGATCACCACAGTATTCATAGCCCTAGGCCACATTCCCATGCATTCAGTAGCGAGCAACTAAACAGGTTTTAAAGAGATACAGAAAAACTGCTTAGGGAGAGCTCTGCCAGGAAAAGGGTGGTTTTCCATTTACTCGCAGAGAAGCTCAGGAGTGTGTATGTTAAGGCAGAAGTTTGCATTCTGCACCTCTCCCCCCTTGTCCCCCAAATAACCTGTACTTTGCTGAGCAGGGCTTTGCCCAGTTTCTCGCAGAGCCAGCTTCCAGCCCAACACCTCAGGAGACAGAAGTGGCATCTGTTGGCAAAGGCGGAGCTGGACCCTGTGAACAGCCAGCATGGCAGAGCAGGGCTAGCAGAAAGCAAGCTGGCTGCGGGAAGCCATCAGAAGAGCAGTGTGCTCATGTACCCACTGCAGTGCTCCGTGATCAGCCACCGTCTAGGCAGCTCAGGTTTGCTGGTCTGGTGAAGGGGAAGAAAAGGTACAGCCAGGAGGGAGGGCAGAGGTAGAAGCTGTTTGCTGAGAAATGGCAGATATAGGCCAGGGGTGGGGGGGAACACAACAAAAAAAAAAAAAAAAAAAAAAAAAACAACCTGCTTCGGATTTAATCTACTGGTCAGGAGGATTCTGCATAAATCAAGGCTTGCACACCAACTAGTGATTTGGGTTTGTTTTGGTTTTTTTAAACAAGATACAGAACCTGCAAGGCACCATGACATCTGGGATGCTGTAACCAGGGTTTTTATAATGGAAATCAATCCTAAACAGGCCTGATAAATCGCTGTAAGAGGCCAGCTTTTAGAAGTTTTCATATGAGGTCTCAGCCAGGACCAAGTTATTACATTAAATCCAGCTTAGAAAGGACTGTGATCATAAAAACATACAAGCTAGAATCACATATCTCAAAAAAGGAAGGTCAGGCATGAAAGCTGCTCTTTTCTGCTTATGAAATACAGCTTAGTAAGAGGTTAATTCAAGTAAGGATTTTAATTTTTGCACTTTTGAGAAACAGACCAAGTGCAAGAAATGTAATAATCTGAGGTGAATTACCATACATTTCCAGGAAATGCATTTTGTTGGGAGGGCTGGGGGCGGGGGTGAGCGCATTACTATTTCTGGATGGTTTTTCAACATCCACCCCCTTCCCTACGATAAGTGCCAAAACGATCTCCCCTTCCAAATAACCTTTCTATGACAGTGAAATCTTATATTCTTCTCGCCTTTCAAAGCCATTAAGGATCCTCCTTCAAAAAATATCCAAAAGCAGGAAAATCAATGCTGCTGATGAACTGTCAGCCCTTGTTTTGAAATTTCTAGTTACTGCAAAGCATGAAGTTATCTACTTTTTCTTTAAGCTGAGCATCTAATTTTAAGAGCAAGCAGAGGACCATTTTGCATTCATTATCTTTATAGGTGGCAAGGCTAAGAGGTTGGCTGAACAAAGACCAGACAAAGACTGCCAAGTGCATATGGTGGTTCACAGCTTGGCGTCTCACCATTCTACAGCACCAACACAGCAGCTCCGATAACAGACTATTAAAGAGGAGCGCTGCTCATGCACTTTTGTCGGCAAGTAAGTTACGCTTGGTGAAGACAGAATGACTGGAAAGCGTTACACTTAAGAAAAAGCACAGATGTTTATAACTCCCGCTCATTTCTCCGGAATAGGAAACCCATCAATCCAGGTGCAGGTACAAGACCCTGCACACTTCAGAACTAACTGTAGCTGTATGGAAGTGAATTTCACTTGATAGGGCATCACTTAGCCATGGCCATGGGAAGGGCATAATGTAATCGACTGAAATGGTACATCTATATATTTCTCCTTGCTGTTGAACAAGGTGGGAGGAGGGATAAACATATGTTGAGGTCAGAATAAGGTTTGCTTCAACAGGACTTCAGTGATGCTCTTGGCCGCAAGAGAGGCAGACAAAGGGAGGAACCACTCTGAGCACCCTCTCGTGGTTACTGAAATGCACATCTCGGGCACAGACCTGGAAAGAAGCATTTGCTATCCAGACGGTAAGTTGGGTGTACTCACTGGGAATATTAAAGATCTGCAGCAACTGTACTTGATATGATGGAAGTTGTTAGGGTGAAAGAAGTGAAGAAAACCAGTGCATACAGAAGCTGAAAAGCCATACAAACTCCCTTCCATCAGGGAAAAGTTTTAAATCCCACAGGCAAGCCTTCCTTCATAGACTAAAGCCAGACTGGGCAAAAGTGTTTGCACTTGCATGCAGGGGCCTCCTTTTGAACAAATACAAGCAAGATAAGATAAGAAGTGCTGATGTCTCCAAAGCACAGACTGATCAATCTTGGTGAGATAAATACTGCCGCTCCCCCCCCTTTCCACAAACATGTAAATTTTTTTTTATTATTTGCCCAAGGTCACACAATGACAGTGGAAGCGTTAGGAAGAGAAGCCAGGAAACCCAAGCTCATAGTTCTTGTAACCTTCAAAATTTCTCTCTAGCAGAAGGTTCCTGTAAAGGGGCTCTGCCCTCAATAGCTCATTTTTCCTAAAATGGCTACTGTCTGTAATGAGATCCTTTTAAATCTGATTTGCATTTAAAACTTCAGCCTGTAATTAACAGAATACAACTCCTTGGCAGGTTGTCTTAAAGACCACTACGAAATTATTACTATTTAACTCTCCCCATGAAGCCTCCTCCACCACTAAACACAACATGCTACAATGCATACAAAATCCCTAGACTGAAGCATTTGACAGGAGATGACATGCAGTATTTTGTGTACACAGCCCAGCAAAACACTGCTGGGAATGAGATATAATACACAGAGAAATGCACTCCCAGGGACTACCAATTGGGCAGAGCTACCTTTAGTACCGCCTCGCTCGTCGTGGTGGAAATCAAACCCCTGCCAACTGAGGGAGGCTTTCTTTGGTGCTGTTCTGCCCTGCGCTAATTATAAAAGAGTACAGACGCAGCCTTTTTCCAAGCGTGGGGAGGTGGGGGTAGGGGAGAAGTGTGTGTCTATGCGAAGAGCACAACTATTTTTTATGCTTTCAAATTCTTAATCCTGTTTGGAGCTGTCAGTGGGGGTTAATGGAAGCCTTGGATAGGAGAATTCCAATCTGGTTGGCAGATGGATAGGTTGGTTATAGCTGCATAACTATGTCTTGCCTGCAGGCACAATTCAGAACACTGTTAAAGCAATATAAAGTCTCTGTCAAGCTGAACCATTTGGATCAGTAGCAAGGAGAAATAATAATAAAAAAAGGAGTTCATTTCTGGGCCTTGTGCGTTTATGCTAGTATGCAGAAACTGATTAATTGTCATCGTGTGCTGGTCTGCTATACCTCGGATTTCTACTTCTGGAGTAGATTTTGCATGCTAATATAATCATTCTCCCTCTTGAGACATTAGCAAATAATCAAATGAAAAACAGGATCATAATTTACTGAGATTCGGGCAATTCTCTATGCAAATTTGACTTGTTATTGCTGCTGCCTCGTTAATCTGAATGCCTTTGACAAACTCCTTTGATTTATGAACTCATGACAACTCCAATGTGTATATATTTTGCTAGATTGACATTATCATTAAGAGTGGGTGGACTGAGCTCACATGAATGGCTGATTTTATTCGCTGGTGTCTGCTGCTCAACAGCTGAGCATCTCCTTCTCACAAAGCCCCTGAGCGCCAGGCTCTTCCCATCTACCCATCCATTCATCATCTCGATGTTAATTGGCCCAGGCTTTAAGCAAATTTTCAACACGATTTAAAGGCACGATGACACTGATTACTGACCCTCTGCCATACGGTGCCTATTGATTAACCTGACAGAGATGATGAGCTTGAGGGAAACTAGGTGTATGTGGACCTCGGGGTGGGGGAGAATAATATATTGTTTATGCAGGCAAAACACTTGTCATTATCCCAAAGGCCAGAATTTGTGCTGCACTGGCCCTTAAAACACACTATTGCTTTAAACACCTGCATCCAATACAGAAAATGCTTGCTTGCTGCGGAAAAATGATTACAAATTTGATGTCATGTGCAGTCTGTATTTTAATCGAGTTCCCTGATAAATAGACCCCCTCAAGCCAATCAAGTCTTGCTCTAGCCATTGCGTGTGTATACATCAGTTCAAACAGAAGCCTGGGCAGGGTGTGTTTTTAGTGGTATCAGCAGATCCAACTGCATGTAGGAAATCTACTTGGGTATTTCAGGTCTCTAAGCAAATAATACAGTGGGAACACAGTGTCCAAACAGTTACAGTAGAGTAAATGTTTCAAGGGCAAACTGGATGCCAGACGTAGCTGTCTCGCTATTTCTGTTGCCACATTAAAAAAGATGCTTTAGCACACACCAGTGAAATAGTGCATTTCCCCTTTTCTACTGCAAACTGTTGATACGACTTGACCCTCAAGCTCCTAGGTGCACTGAGTGAACATAGCATTTTATCAGAGCTTGAAAATAACTGACAACCTCTTTCATGTTTCTTGAAGTGTCCCTGCACTGCACTTGGTCCTCCTCACCAAGGACAGAGGGGAACTGTCTCAGCCAAGAGGGAGCCACTGAATAAAGCAGGTACATCAGCATTCTGCCTGCAGACTGGTGCTATATGAAAGGAAAAGGAAGCAGAAGGCCTGTTTAACCCCCACCCAGCCCCAGATATAGTCTGTCAGTCAATGCACACTGTTCTTCTTCCCCAATTCAAGCCAGCAGCCTGCCAGCAGTCAGGATGTTTCTTTCAGGAGGGGGGGATTTGGGAGGGGACATTGCCCCAAGATGCTACGAAGTTAGCTGTCTTCTCGTTTGCATCAATTTATTGCAGAAAATAGGACAAGGAATCACTGGGTAAAGGTATGGAGAAATTAGCTGCAATTGCCTGATGCCCACGTCAGCCAGAGTGGACTGAAAAGTGAAAAGGGATGGAGGGAGGAGAGAAAAAAGAGAAAGAGAGAGACATGTGTGGAAATAAGTGACAGTCTAAGACTAGAGGCACATATAAGCCTTACGTTCCCTTTCCAATAACCTTTGTAAGTGATAGATGAGTCTAAGCCCATTGTTATCGTTAAGGGACTGTCAGCATCCTGATTTTATAAATGCTGTCTGTCAGTTTATAAATATCTTGGCCATTTCGAACAGTGCTAGGATGAATCCTGGCATAGCCAATGTCAGCCTGAAAGCAGTATTACCGTTAAAAATAACATGGGGTCTAACATCCACTAAAAACATTTAGATAGCTGCTGCTTCTTTTTCTCCTATCATGAGGCCTGAAACATTCAAATTCATGCTTATTTGGTTAGTCACTACAATACATTACATCGGTAACGTTCTTTGAGAAAAACAAGCATGAAAGCTGCAAGTTTGAAGGCAATTCTCTGCCTGTTCGGTAGATAAAACAAAAATGACAGCTGTAACACACAGGGAGATCCACAGCAATGAAAATGCAGAGATAAGTATCAGACCCCATTCCTCCTTGGCATTTGCTGCTCTGAACATTCACCGAGATTAGATCCTCTTCGAGAACACCATAAATTGCAATGTGTAGGCACAAGGGGGTGACTTCAGCCCGGAATGAAGACACAGACAAGTTTCCCAGCTCTTACAAGTTTAAAGTTAAATGGTACTTTTGCAAGGGGTTTATGGCTAAGCATTAGAATGATGGAAGGAGAGGGCAGAGAAACTGCAGCCTGCCTTGCAGTGACTGATATTGGAAAAGGAAAGAGAATAAGCTAAACTGGCCTTCCAGTTCAGTGCCTGCTTTGCAGACTGGTGTGCACATGTGTATCATGTTTATATACCTATTACCTTGTTAGCTGCACAGAATCCTGGCTTTTTTTCTTCCAATACATTTATAAACTCCCCATGATAGGGACTTCTCCACCCCCACCCTGAACATTTGTGTGGTGCCTAAAGAAATGAAGTTTAAATTCATGCCCAAGCAGCTCAGGTACCTACTATAACCTAAATTCTTAAAACTGAAGTTCTAAAAGCAATGAAAATGGAAAAGTACAACACCGCCCCTCCAACCAGACACATACACGCATGTTCACACAAGTCCTAGTTTGGTCTGCATCTATGTTAATGCTGTCCACAACAACAAAAGTTTCAACAACCTTTTTTGCAGTTGAAAAACAGGACAAGATTCTGGTTTTTACTTCTGTAGAATGGTTCCTTTGTATTTTTCCTTATTTTTCATTCAAATCAGAAATATACACCTTTTCAAAGCAATGAGACTTGATAATGGAACTTCATGACATCAAGGAGAGTTTCTTACCAAGTTATCTAACTTATTAATTATTAGTTGGTTACGAAGGGTAATTTAAGGGTGTGGAGAGTCTTAGCATTACTAGAAGAACAGTAAATTCAGTTTAATATTAAAATACCAAAAGCCAGCACAAATACCAAAGATCTGATGAACAGAAGCATTTTGAAGAGCACAAATCTAGTCATAGTTAAAAAATAAACAGAAATCCAGATGCTTGGAACAAGCCATTTAGGGAAATTTTTAAAAGCTAGCTTCATTTCATATACATTTCTCAAATGAGAGTGAGAGAGACAGAGAAAGAGCGAGAGAAAAAATATGGCTAATGAGAACAGTCTTTCCACGTTCCCCAGGAAGCAGCTCTGCTTAACATTTCTGTTCTGTGAATTTAAGAGAGTCAGCAGTGGTAAATTTGTTTTTAATATTCAAGCTTTCAAGCCTTGCAAGCTAGTTGGCCAATGGCCCTTTCTATTCCAATGTTTGTTGGTGCCTTATTTACACAAGCATTACATCCAGAGAGCCTTTGAATATAATTTCACGTGGATTAAGGGAAGAACATTTGCTTCTGCTAATCAGGACATCTGGTTATTTTTGTAACTCACAGACATCTGCATTAGGCAGTTTGACTTCCCCATTCCTCATAACAAGGTTAGAGCTTAAAAAGCCTCAAGGACCTCTAGTTGAATTTCAGTATTTGCATTTTCTCACAGCCAGGTCTGTTTCAGAATTTCTTTTCCTAAATGGCACAAATCGATCAGCACCTTCACAGGTATACACATGCTTTTATAGCTAGCACTTTCTATGCATGATTTTATAGCATGTATCTTGTACTCCACGATTTTATAGTAGTTCAAAGCTATCTACATCTTTTTAAGGAACAGAAAGCACATATTCTCAAAAACCATGGATGAAAACATCCAATTAACCTTATGATACACATAATATGAGTGCACTTCCAAATATTCAACCAGGCCACTTACGTAAGACTGGTGTCAGGACTTGTTCTGAATCTTATTATCACTGTGCTTTGGTTTGTCTCTTACTAGCAAGTTATCCTGCAAATCTGTTCTCCACACTGAACAAAACAGTATCCTTCCCTTTCTATTCTTCAGGACAACCTTAATGATTTCTCCAGTCTTTTAAATTCATGCTCAAATTCTTCTTTAAACAGTTTCAACTGAGGTTAAATTTCTCTGCCAGACATTGTGCCACACATACTTCAGAAAGAGGGATTTCACATGCAACAGAAACCTTTTGGAGAAGAACTGAATCAATCAAGGCTTGACTCTCACTTTTGCTGCTTTCATTTTGCTACATTCCTTTCACAAAAATTAATTTTCAACACTCATCCCAGAGTGCTAAAGTACTGAAGTTTGAAATCATACACTCTCATTCTCAGTTTGCAGGATTCTTCTCTCCTCACCCACAAATCATGGCTTTTATCAGTGCTTTTGTTATGCTGACTAAGATGTTTTCTTGATTTTTAGCCCTA
>JAVJGG010000024.1:21703648-21729631 GCA_035590195.1 Aviceda cuculoides | reverse complement strand
GGGACATGGTTTAGTGGTGGACTTGGCAGTGTTAGGTTAACGGTTGGACTTGATGATCTTAAAGGTCTTTTCCAACCCAAATGATCCTATGATTCTATGACCATGGATGCCGTAGGTCAGGGCTGAGTGCACACCAAAGTTGAATCAAAAGGGAACAGTATCTTCATCTTAGAGTTTACTAAAAAGACCCCACACTGATAAAGGAAGCAATTCCATTTCTCACTGTGCTCTTTACTGATTTGTTCTCCTTAAATCAGCCCGAGCTACCACCTCCCCCTGGCAGGAGGGCTGGTCAAACATATGCTTCTGCAGATGATCCAAGTGCCAGCTGGCACAGGGTAAGAGGGGCAGTCATGCACAAAAAGGCTGGCCCACATCTTCTTCTGACTCTGAAGATGCCGTTATCTCTGTCACCCACTCCAGCTCTTAGGTCCTACAACTAAGCCATGGCATGGTGGCTCTAATTTTTGACTTGCCACTCTGCTGCGCAGCCATCTCTCTTCCTCAGGATTAACCGTTTAGCTTCTAGCAGGGTGCAGCTATTAGGACAAGCTTGCTACATCTTCACAAGGAGTACTGTTGATTAAGCAGTTACACTACATGCTGCTATATCAATCTAATAAACAAAGCCCTTGTTGTTTGTTGATACACCAACAGCACCAAAGTGGCATGCATCAGATAGAGAAGAGAGCTAAGGGATGTCTCAGCAATCATTAACTTTACAGCTACATGACTTCTTCCGTATTCCAGAAACCCGAGATGCAGGGCTTTACACCCCTTGAAATCTCACCCTCTTCCCCGCGGAGCCGTACAACAAGAGTTTGACTGCCAGGAGCCAACGGCCAAAGCTGCGTGCAGGCTCCCGCTCAGGGTCATTGCTGGCACCTTCCTCCTGCCAGGAGGAAGGGCCGGCTACGATGGGGCTCCTGCCTGAGGTCCCCGGGACTGTCCCTAGGTCAACCAGGGGATAGCTGCAGCCTTTCTTCATCCCGAACCACCCGGGCTCTTCCTGCGGGAGCTTCAGCCACGGCCGGTTCAGGGAGCGAGAACGCAGACCTGTGAGTTTTATTCAGCCCGTTCACGGGCAGAAGATCTGAGCAGAAACAAACCCAATGTCGGATGCAGAGGCACTGCACCCTCTGCAAACACCTGCCGCTACAGGCCGGAGAAAGCGTTAAGCCTTCATTAACAGAGCGATGAATACCATCTCATCTGGGAGGCCGTTGGCATGATAAACACGAGGAGTCACTTCCTCCCCCCCTGTTTTTGCCAGTAGTCACGTTGCTGCTGAGCAGGCCCGCTGCCTGCCACAGAAACGGCGGGACCGAGCTCCAGCAGCCCTGCTCCTGGTACCTACCCCCGGCAGCACGGGGAGCGGGCTGCACACCCACCCGGGGGGCTCTTGGCGAGCGCAGGGCTGCCCCGCATGCCCACCTTTAAAGCAGGGCGGGCTGGGGTGATGGGGACTGCAGATGGAAACTGGTTAGCCCTTCCTTTTCCCCTCCCCTCTTTTCTGCTTCCCCCAGCCTTCTCCACGACCGCCTGTTAAC
Source organism: Aviceda cuculoides (assembly GCA_035590195.1). Taxonomy (NCBI): domain Eukaryota; kingdom Metazoa; phylum Chordata; class Aves; order Accipitriformes; family Accipitridae; genus Aviceda; species Aviceda cuculoides. The sequence goes on along the minus strand of JAVJGG010000024.1, from coordinate 21,728,081 downwards.
AACACACACAGACCCCGCTCAGTGACCGAAACTGCTGTAGCAGAAAGATTGAATGAGACAGGGAAAAACTGCTTTTGCAAATTCAAATACCCATCTTTTAATAATACAAACAGCTTGCCTTGCTGAAGCAGCAAAGCTGGGCGTTGACGGGTATGTCTACTTCCATTCCACAGAGGAATTAAAAGATCACCGGCACCAGCCTTCGAACAGATGACCGCCTCCTTGTCTGTGCTGCTGGGGCTGATACCGTGGGCACCGGGCAGCTGGCGCTGAAATCTGGGGGCTCAGACCCAGGCGACCACCGCTCGACCTCTAAGGCCACCTCACCCGAATCACCGCCTGAGCCCCCAGGTTATTAAATGCCGACAATCCCGCACGAATGCGTCCTTTTTCTTACTCCCACCCTCGAGTGGCTCTTACCTTGGGGAAGGTGAGGTCCAGCCCCACCACAACTTGGCAACCTTCAGTAAACTACGTGTAAGCCCCACTTTCCCCCTTGCGCTGAGCGGGGACGGTGCCGCCAGCAGGGATTTCCCTGGTCATTTCCAAGCTTGTAAAGACAAACATATGGCAACACGGGCTGAGCGTGAACATGGCACATTGCAAAACGTTACAAGGTCCTTTACAAGGCAATGGGCTTTTTTTTTCGTGGTTGCCAGTATATTAGAACAAAATATTCTCATCGTTTGCACTGTTTGGATAATGAGTAACTTGTACTGCTTTTGCTTTGCACAATAATGCTCTCTCAAACCTCCATCGCTTTATTTGTACACACATACAGACACAACATCTGCTACAAAATTTTCTGGTGAAATCTCCACTAGTTAAAAATATTAGAGCCACCTCTGCTCCCACATGGAACAAGGAAATGTCACATAGCGGTTGGCTCTCCCAGCTGAGCTTTATTCCAGTTGTAAATAAAGTTATTAATACTCGCAACAGCATAAATAGCTACATATCTATTTTTAAACATCTGTAATCACCAGTCTTCTAACTGTTAGTTTGCTTCTTTAGACCTTTCCAAACGGGTTTAACTATGAGACAGACAGTATTTATTTCTCATTTAATCCCAGCTATTTCAATTGGAAAAAGGTGGCTGCAAGAGGGTGACTTATCTGCAATGCTACAGTATCTGTCAGTGTGACATTCTGATTTAATACGGAGGTTATAGGGCATGTATGTTTTATTATGCTCTGGCCATTTCATGACACTTGCAATTACAGAATTAATAGTGTTGATGTTAGGAATTAGAAATAAACAATAGTTCATTTAATGATTGATATTCACTGAAAACAAGATTATCTTTAATATAATTGAATAATTAGTTATTGATGAAGGGCTCATGATTAATTACAATTTACCTGCCTTAGCAGGATTTTAAAGATCCAGTATTCATTATTTTCAATGACAATGAAGAAATAAATAAGGAGAAATCGCAACTGTTAATGTCATGATTTCAACACTATGATTATCAAAAGTAGTTAAAAGATCTGAAAAACCTTCCTAATACATTAATATCAAAACCTGCCTCAGCAGAGATGGTTGCCCTCTGCCTCTGGGCTACACGTCCCTCCCCATCATGAACCCTCTGGATTTGAGCCTGAGGCTTTGGGCTGGGGTGTCAACTGGCGCAAATCAGAGCAGCTCCTTTGAAGCCAGTGACACAAATAGTAAAAAATTCAATTTAATTGGGTATTTGTATAGGTCACCGAGATTATTTACACTTGGGAAGGAACCTGGATGCTGAAATTGCGGGATCAATTGAAAAATACCAGATAAATATTTAACAGATGTCGTGTAATTGATCAACGATGGATGCATAAGGACTGGTTCATACGACATCACATCACAGTATCACAGCTATGTTAACAATATCCAGGAAGGGCATACGGAAGCGACCATGTTTATGCAAGTAAACATCTTATGAAGACAGATGTTGCTAAAACACTGACTAGGTTTTAGCCCACTGCTTTCATTTCTGCTTGCAAAAGGGTGTATAAAGGGACTCCGATACTGGCTAAAGCAGCTGCTAAGAAATGTTTTCAGGCTTACAGATACTACATGGACTTTTTTTCTTAAGGCATTCATTCCTTCATTTTGGCTTGATAATCAGTATCCCCAGTCTTACTAGTCCTCAACCAGCTCAAAGACCCCAGTGTGTTTTCACGAGAGGGGAGGAGGAGTGACAGATTCATCACCACACAGATTTCACCACTGACAGCAAAGCAGTTCCGAGGTGGATCAAATCATTTTAGCACAAAGCATCACTGGTTTTCTGGCTGTATTCAGGAATGCAACGGGTGATGGAATCCCTCCTAAGACTATAAGAAAGGATCAGCTAGGTGGAAAATAAAGGTGCAAACACTACAGGTTTCCAAAAGCACTTAACCTGGCCGGCAAAAATAATCCCAATGTAGTTGATCCAAGACCTCTCCTAAAATTCTTTTCTTCTGCATGTCTCTGCACGACACTTTCTCCTTATAGAGCCTGCTCTATTCCCTACATGTGGATGGAAAGGATTTCACTATGCTTCTTTCTTCCCCCCACCCCCTAAACCCTAATTCAGAGGAGTACCTTGCCCTTTCCCTCCCCTCTCCTCCCCAGAGCATAATTTAAAAAAAAAAAAAAAAAAAGGGAAAAAAAAAAAAGGAAGAAAATGTAATTTACAAGGTGGAAGTAATATAACAAATGATGCCTTATGGGGAAACCCCACTGCTCTAATAAAGAACTAGTAGGATCCTGGGATCATTCCTTGTTGGGGAGGGTTAATGGAGGCCCTGCTCCTTTGCATCACAGTATTAAGCTTGACATTTTTAAAGGAGAAAACCCTCCCCACTAAAACATAAAAGGCTTTGCCTACAGCACTGCCTATATGTACCACTTCTCTTACAATGCAAAGCTAAAGCATGGGAAGCCATAAACCACTCTGCAGTCACCGCCAGCAGACAAAGGACTTTCTTTAGCGAAAGCCAGAGACTGCAGCAAGAGTTAAAACAAACAGTTAAGATTATACAGCTCACTTCATTTTCCCTTAGGAAACTGAAACATCCCTTTCATTCTACTCCTGCTCCCCCTAAATCAAGTTCAATCCACTCATATGAAAGGGCCACAACACAATACCCTTAAGGAAAACATAACCCAACTATGATGTACACTGTTCCTATGTGAAGACCTTGGAGGTCAAGGCTGTACTAAAAGAGCAACCAAACAACACATGAGCCTGGAGAAGTTAACCAAGAATCCTTTGCAGCAGCTGTCTAAGGGAATCCGAGGGAAACCTTGCATAAACTGATGGCTTTGGGGAAGTGACCCTGGGTTGTGTGATGGCAGATTCAACCACTGCCTAATGGGAGAGTCCTGAGAAATTCAATTTTCAGAAAAATTAGCACTCAGAAAAGGCCCCCTTTTTATGACTTCCTCTGACATGGTAAGCTGTGAGAATATAATTTCTTTCTATAGTTTAGAAAGATTTCACTCAGTATTAAAAGGTTAATGTGAAAATGAAAACCATTAAAAAGATATCTGTGCTCACCAATGTACTAATAACAGCTTTGATCATTAAAGATGAGTTTTATTTAACAAATGCCCTGTTACTGCCAGGACTTAAGATCTTGATCTCTCTCTCTTTCTTCCTGTGATACATTATAATTGCAGCTAGTGATGTTTTAATAGAGGTTTTGAGTTGGCTGCGAAGGCCTGGGACACGTTCCATGATCCACGATGTGTTGGTAGTGTGTGGAGAAGGAGTTCTGTGGGCCCTTTCAAATGAGACTCCGAGCATCTGCTTCCACGTGCAGGTGCGTGGTGTGATGACCCGTGTGGTCTCCCTGGGTTCTCAAGAAAGGAGTGCAAGAATCCAAGATTGCATTTTCCCTTTATGCAGTTTCTTTAACTTTCTGAATTTTACTCCGAACGGACAGCGGACTCATCTCAGCAGCCCACGCTCACACAACTGCACCACGAAGGTGCTGGAAGCGGCTCTGTGAGACAGTCCTGCCTGGTGGTAACATGTTGGGCAGGTCAGCATACGGCTGTGTCGTAGGGACACTATGCATTGTGCGTACATCCGAGCTGGACAACGTTCCTGCTTCCATTGCTCATCACCACCCACAACCACAAGCTACCAACTCCTCAGATACCGACAGCAGATCTTCTCCGGTAATTGCTCTCCACTTGTTCAGTCCAAAATCCCTGCTACTTTATGATGAAGTCTTACACTAAATTCAAATTTCTTCAGGATAAATAGGGACATTTCAACTGAGGCAGGTGTGGGGGGCAACTACTCGGGCTTGCAGATTTGAAGGGAATGTAAGCTATGGTGCAGGCAAAAGGCTGGTTGACCAACTGTTGCTGTCCTGCATCCAGCTCAAGTGTATCTGGAGGGCTATAGGATTATAGTCAGAAGCTTTGATGGTGACCTTAGGAAACATCCAAGCTCTAGTACCACAGAGGGGATGCTGGGAACCGGAGTATTTATTCGGGGTCCTAATCAGTTCAGTGGTGCTTCACTGGAGAGCAACGGTCTACCCATCTGCAGTTCCTGTATTAGAAAAGGAGTCAACGTCTCTAACAGCAATATACAACCTTAAATCCACCTTGTTTTGTCAGTTTAAGTACACACTGTAAGCTTTTAAGAATCTATGTCCTATTACATTTTTTGAACATTGTATGCTCCAACAAAACCCAGATCTAGGGTGGAAATTCTCAGCGGTACTTTAGCAATAATCACAGGAATAAGGATTGCAGCAACATTCCCTCAGGAAGTGTGCTTTGCTCTCTGGTTCCCATGCAGCAGGGATGTGTAAATTATTCAAATGTACTGTGCAGGAAAAGAGGGCTTGTATGAAAATAAGTACAATTGTTATTTAAGAAGAGACGGAAATAATGAAGAAGGAGCTTTTTAAAACACATCCGTAATTCTTCCACAAAGCAACAAGTGGAATTTGTACACAAAACTACTTACTGTGAAAGTCTGGATTGTCTGTTTTTTTAAAAAAAATATGTATTTTCAATCAGAAACACCAGAAACAGGAATACAAAGCAAGTTTGAGGGACTTACAAGGAAAATAGCAGCTTTAAAATATGACAGTAACCAAGAACCTGTTCAATTATTTTACTAACAGAAAACTCTTTAAATTTTAAAAGTTCATTTTACTTACAACCAAGGCTTTGCAACCTTGGGCTCACACACATGATATACATTTCTCTGCTTGTTCAGGCACGCAAGAGAAAACCAGGGAATTACAACTGACCTGGCACAAACCTTCAAACCAAGTTCGTGACAGCATTTACAAAGCTAATGCTGTGTGACATGGTTAGCAGGTCAAATGAAAGCAAACCAGCAAGTGGAAGTAAATGATGTAAGAGAATTATGTTTAATTTGGGGAGGTAGAACAAAACTTCAATTGCTGTGTTGTTGCTTTGAAAATAATGCCGGATGGATTCAGAACTCTAAATGGAAGAAAAAAACCTGCCAGCGGCAGCTGCAATTTACACTTGAGTAGCCGCATGGGGAAACCAGGGGCAGGTCCTCAACCAGGGTAAATTGCCTTAGCTCTGAATGGGACCTGAATTCAGTGGGAGTCTATCTGTTCACCGACTTCAATGAGCTGTGAATTAGACCCGAGAGTGCCAGGTTTCCACAGTTTCAAAATGCTCTCTTCCTCATTAAAATGTACTTAACTAGTGACGGCAGCCAATGTTAACCTAATGAACAAAGTTCATTACTGACAAAAAGTGCTAATGCATTTTTATGCACCACTCATGACAAAATCATCTTTGAAGAAAGCAGGGTGAGATCCTCACCTCTGGCTGGCTGGGACAAATTTCTCGTCCAAACACTATGGAAGATCTCCAACAACTGCCACGCAAGCCTAAATGCAAGGACTACCTTGGGCTGGGGAAATTTGGGAAGCATCAGTGCTGTGAAGGCTTTAGCAAGCCTTTTCCTGAAGATCCTGCTCTCACTTAGATTTCCCAGGGCTCTCAATATTAAAGGAGGTGTAGCCCTTGTCCCAGGGAAGCTGACACAAGGACAAGGTGCCAAAAGGACTTTCTCTGGCTTTTTTACCTTATAATTGTTTAAGACTTTTTGATCCCACCTTCTTTGTCCTGAAAACCACACCAAGCTGCTTAGAGTAAGTAACCACAGTTAAGGCCACTAATATGGATGTACCTGCTGAGCTAGCTTTGAGCCAGCTAAGAGTAATGGAAACCACACCAGAAGCAGAAAGGTCAGTGAGAGCTGAAATTCACCTGAGAAAATAGGTTAATGCTCAGATAATTAACTTGTTCTGTGATCTGGGCCAAGGTTACTTAGCTAACCAAAAGCTAAGCAAACCCGTTATCTTGGTTATGCCGCAGCCATACTGTCCAACAGAGTGTATACATAGCAGGCCCAGTCCAGCATCTTTTTTTGTGTCTGGGGTTGGTAAAGGCATGCCCCTTTGAATGCTCCTCACTGGTTTTCTTTCTCCTGTAGGCTGTTGGCTTCTCATGGCAGAGAGATTTTCTGCCATGAAACCAAGAGTAATGTAAATTGCTGGCCCTCGACACACGCCATACACAGCCGTAACAGTATTTACAGCAGCGGCAGCAAGACCCCGCCAGCTTGTTCAGCAACAAAGGGAGTCACTCAGCCATCTTCAGAGAGAGAGACCAAAGCGGACATTTTGAAAGCCAACACCAGTATGCAGGTGCCCAGTTTCCACCAAGGGACAGTGAGAGCTCGGCTACAACATTGCAGGGGATTTTCCAAGGCACAAGTGGCAGTTAGCTTGACCTATTACAACTTCAACCTTTGAGAATTATCTGGTAAAAAGTCTGGCCTGAATCTTCTCTGTCTGGCACCCTGCCGAATTAGTCGTACTTTTACAAACTGAGCACCTTGAGGCGCTTACCTCGGAGCTGCATAAGGAGTTACACAAAAGACAGACCACGGGGCATCGGACTCACCAGCTCCCAAATGGAAGGTGAGTCATAACAGAAGGCAGCAAGTGAACCTCAAAAAGAGATTCAGTCACCTTGGGACAACCCAAATCCAATGGTCCCTGAGAGGCTGCAGAAGGGCTGCTACATCCAGCCACATCCTTCAGGTCTCCAACACGCTTTCAGCATGGAGCATACTGCAAGCAAAAGTGAGGAATAATGGTATTGCATCGCACACGTCCCACCCAGAAGCTGGAGCCACCTTTGAGACACTGCTGGCTGTATTTTTGGCCCATGTACCAATAATTAAGAACGAGAGATAGGACTCTCTTAAATACAAAACAACAAACCCAAACCCTAGCTCCACCCTCCCAACACCAAACCCTTAAGCAATACTGGAAGTATTAAGAGTGTTAATTGCTCTACAGCTTCAAGAACTCAACCTCCTGAGAGCGCTGCATTAAAAGATAATTCTGGCTGCCATCTCACAGCACTGCGCCGAGCAGGGAAGCTCCGTAACCTGCCATAAATGCAGACAGGAATACAGTATTGCTGTAAATACCATCATGTCTCAGAGCAAAATCATAGTGACAGGCACTCTGGTCTGCTGCAGTTTACAATTGCATGAAATAGGGGTGTGGGTAGGGTACAGTAACAAATAACAGGTATAGATTTCAAAACAGAGAAACCCATTATTTGTAAGAAAGATGCAGGCAGAAGAACTGAAAGGCAAAGCGTATTGATAGAATCTGAAGTCTCTGGGTGTTGATCTTATTATGCTAAAAAATTACTTTATCCCCTTTTCCATAATGCCATGTTTACTTAGCAGGCATTAAAAAAGGAGGAGAGGAAAAAGGGTAAAAGAACAAAACCTACAATGACTGAAGCTAAATTTATACGCACAACAGAGACAGATAAAGCATCCCAGGGGACCTTATCAGTTTTACACAATAACCAACAGGCTGTTTCCTGTATATAGCAGCTTAAGGTCGGCGGATGTTTATTAGAGGCAGAGGGGAAAGGAAATGCAGTATCTTTGACTGACACAGCATGGATATATGAGAAGTGCTATTTATGCTTTTGACTTGAATAAGAACCACAGTGACTCATAGCTGTCTTATACTTAATATTCCCATTAGTGCTCCAGGAACGCTGAGCACCACTGTCCCAAAAATGCGGGGCTTGTTTACTGTTCCTGACAAGAAATATTAGAGGGTAGGAAGAATTTAGGCTTCTTCAATCCATTACCATCTCTCAGTTAAGAACTGCTGGGATAGATCAACCTCTTTCCACCCCCTTTGATTTTTTAAAAAGAGACATTAATTATTAAACATTTGTATGGTGTCCAGTGGGAATCCAGTCTAGGTTTGAGGCCACACTAAATACAGCTCTGTGGTGTGCTAGAGAAATCGGCTGGCTGTGTGCTAATTCTTTTCATTCCTGGAAGCCCTGTAGAAACACGAGAAGAGAGGTAGGCATTTAGTCCACAGTTTTTCTATGAATCGAGCTAATATATTATTGAATCGGGAGTTTTGGAAACACAACAGGCATGGGGGGGAGGGCTGCAGGGAGATCTTGTTTAACCACAGTTCTCCCTGCTATCTGGCTATGACGAGGAGCTTTAACTGGAGGTGGGACAGCAAGATGGAAAAATGAGAAGTGCACACAGTATTTAAGAGACCCTTCCCTAGAGAGGCAAACAGGTATTCGCCCGGCATCATTACGCTGCAGTGAGTTCCAAGAGGAGGTCTTCAGGGCTCCATTGTGCTGATTTAGCTTCGCACTGAGCCTGGGGTACAGGCACGGGTGTAACATTCTGGTCTCAGAAGGGTAACAAAGCACATGATGCTTCATGCTTCATGAGGAAACAAAGCATACGGAGCATCTCAGGAAAACGAGGCAACTTGCTTCTTGGTTGGAAGAGACAAGAAGTCGGTGTCTGCTGGAAACTTCGGAACTAAAGGAACAATATTTCACGTTAGGGAACATGAACTACCCTGTTGTATGTAACCAAGTGTTTCCTTTGCTCTCCCCTCCAGTGTGAGACAGTAAAGCACCATTAAACTTTTCTTACTTGCTCTTTAAAACACCATCATTTTCCACAGTGCCGTACAGAAAAACAGTGATCACACTGCTCTCAGGGCTTTACCTGCCTTAGCGGTGGCGACGACTTCTTTTGTGACTCCACACAGAACAGACTTAGTCCCTGAGGTCAATGGCACACGGGATTTTCTTATTGCCAAAAGCCTCGAGAGGGACACAATGATGAAAGCAGGGACAAGGGTGAAATGGAACAACTGCTCTTTTTCCCCACCCCCAGGATTATACAGGCCTGCAAACAAGAAAGGGCATGTGCCACTCTACTAGAGGGGGTGTGAAGCTGTACACATTGTGCATAATCTGAAAAAACCTGCTCATGATTGTTCTCTCCAGAGAACAAAAAAATCTCACTCCATCACTCTGGACGAAAGGACAAATATTCACCCTTTGCTCCGACTACCTTTTACCAAAGCTTGTGTGTAAAACTGGATTCGGTTTAACCCTATCCAAATACACATTGGTGCAAACCTATCCACTGGACATGAATCATGCCTTCTCACATCCATCTGGAGGTGTGTTGAAGGGAGGAAAGCTATAGCTGGACATTTTAAAAATATTTGAAGTAAAATCTCCAACAAATTGGATGGAAACTTACCTGCCTCACAAGAAGGGCCTCTGCTCTAGTTAGGAACACTGACTTCTAATCATGGTTTTTCATTACCAAGCTGCATCTTGTACAATGAGTCTTGAATGTTCCGAGGGTTTAATTTCTGCAGCAGATTTCCAAGGAGAACTCACCTCCCTCCTAGATGTCATGCAAGGGACAGCCAAACATCTGAGATTCAAGCATCTGGGTGCACTGGTATCATACTGGTACTACTGTGTGCTAGATGCACACAGCCATCCTAAAAGCCCAAGTCTTATTCACGTGTCTAGATGAGGAAAACTTTCAGAGGCATCAAGTGCAGTTAGGCACGTACCTTTCTTGCTCTGCCCCACAAGCTGGACTTCATCTGGGTAAAATGGCAGCAGGACAGAGCTTCAGGCCAGCCTGGAAGCAGCAAGCGTGGTCCATAACCTACTCCAGAGATCCAGTACTCCGAGAGGCCCTGCCACCAGTTACGCCCTCACAAGCCTCTTTAGATTTAAGCCTCACCTCTATACTAGTGTCCTGCAAGGATCGATTCACGGACACCTCTCTTAACATTTAGGCAAGTATTCGTACCGTGGAAAGTCACCGAACAAATGTTTGGAAAAAAATCTATCCTCAGTTGCAGATACCAAGCACTGAGCTGAAGCCACCTCCACCGACTGTTTTGGGAAGGGTAAGCAGGTGGAGACCTTGAATCACTGAGCAGTTAGCTTCAGCTGCACATCTCCAGCTTTTCAAACAAGGGAGAAGCAATGCGTGTCTCTAGCTATGTCCAAGAGCTCAGTCTTGAGGAATACGAGTCAACCAGTAGTAACAGCACGTCTTGCCCCTCACCGGCCTGCTCTGAATAAAACCAGGGATACACTGAAATGAAATGATTGAGACTGGAGATGGGAATGAGTTCACTGTGAATCATCTGGCTACAAAAAGGGTATGACATGCACAGTCTTCTGTGTGGCACAAGGGAGGGAAGACAGGTGTCTCATGAATTATGAGTAAAGTGGGACAATTTAGGGAAAGTTTTAACTTTAAAAAAAAAAAAAAAAGAAGAGACCAAAAGCCATTAGATACATAACCTTGTAGTCTAATATGGCCATAAATTAACAGCTGCACTATATTATGTAAATTTATGTTAAATTATTCACTACCTGTCACCATATCCCCATAAAAAATCTACGTACTGACATTTACGAAAAATGACATCTTCTGATAATAGTTTTGCTACGTATTTCAGTGGCTGCAATTGCCTTTTAACCATCTTGACTGCTGCTGAGGCAAACACTACTGAAACAGAAATGCTTTAGGAGGTTTAATGAATTCATTACTATTCACGGATTCACCCTCCAGGAGGGCACTGTCCATGTAAGCCAGTGTCCTTAGGGCAGTACACCTCCTCTAGTTTCAGAACTTGCTGGAGAGGAGCCAGGAAGGATCCCACAGGTCCCTCCATCCGTCCAGCTATGAGCTGAAATCAGACACCCCATAAGGGCCCTGGCTGCGCCCGTTTAGTGTCAAATGTGCTGGTCACTGAAGACAGCAGGGCCATGTTCAAGGGATGCACAGCCCAGCTTGTCCTCCTTCATCCACGAGGAATCAAAGCGATCATCCAGTTGTGGAGACCTGAACCAGAGCTCTTCTTGAGATGAGATGCTTCCCGAATCACACCTGGGTTGAGATTTTCCAGCTGTGTGCTTCTGCTGACTGTGACTGATAGGCAAATGGGATACCCCAGCAATGTTGACTGTAGCAAGGCACAGCACACAGGGACGTGTTATCCACACTTATTCTAAATAGGACATACAATGAGTTTGGGAACTCACGTGTGTCTCATCCTCCACAGCCTCTGAAGCAGCAAGGCACACACAGCTTCACCACATCTGATTTTGGCACCCATGTTAGAAACGCAGCTACCTTCGGCTCCCTTTTTGCCTAGCCCACAGGGGAGCATTCGGACCTCAGGACAGGACATATTTCCCTCTCCACGTGTCCTTCCCCACCAACTGCAAAGGGAGCCCACGACGTGGGTTCACGTGAGCCTCACGTGGGTTTCCTTGCCCCACGCTGCCACTGCAGAGATGGTGGAGCCTGACAAGCAGGCTCTGGCTCTTGGCCTCCTCCTTAAGGGTCTAGGCGAGAAGCTCTGGCTCAGCCCTCCAGTCAAGGAGGGAATCTGACTGGTTTTACTATCTGTTTGCTAGCTGACCTCTACCCTCCAGCACAAACGGATCTGCACCCACAGAGCAGCCGTTTGCTAGAGGTGACTGTGCGTGACATCAGGTGGCAACAGCAACTGGAGTTCACCGAAAGACGCCTGCTGATTAACTTCGGACCAAGCCAAGGATAAGAAGGAAAACTCTGAAGTTCACTGTGAAATGGGAAAGAAGGTCAGCTTCTTCTGCTTCTTCCTGATAAATTCTGAGTATAAGCTAAGAAAAGAAGCAGAGGGCAAAAGATAAAAGAAACTTCAGGCGCCCTCCTATTAAGCCAAAAACCATGCAATAAACTACTAATGTATTTCCAGGGCCACTGTCCCTAATTTGACCTTGCAGTTCTGCTCAAAAACATTAAGCCAACATTTCAGAGACAGCAGAAAGGGAGCGGGGATATATGTTAAAGAAAGAAAGAGTGGAGAGAGGGGGAGGGAAGGCAGAAGAATAAACAAGCTTTTGCGACAGCAGGAAGCTCTCTCTTAATTCTGAGATAATGAAACGCTTCTAACCAGGCCCAACTGCTGAATATTACAAGAGCCATCATCTCGTGTGGATTGCATGCAGCTTTATTTTCTACTCCCCTGCATGGACTGAATATGATTCACAGCACAGTCACAGGAAACAGTCATTACTATTTATTTGGAGCGAGATGAGTGACTGCTCTAAACAGCATCAACTGCACCTGCGATAGTGCAGAGAATCTTTCTTTATTAAGCACACCCATGCCCTCTTTTTTCCCCTTCTTCTCTTCAATATTCTCTTTACAAAGAGCATTTTATTACAGTGCTGGCTGCGTAGTTCAAAAAGGGAAGAGGCAAATTTACAGCGGTCATTAGAGAAGATGCAGAAGCATGGCAGCAAACACTAGCTTCAGTACTTTGTGCGCACAGAAACATCCCCACACCGTGCACATGCCACACAAACAGTACGTACACAAACATGAAGAGACAATTCATAAAGTATAGCCAGTTACAGCACAATTATAATATAATAATATGCCTGGCTATGGGCGAGCCTCCTCATCCCCATTTCGTATTTTTGCTCTGGCTGGAACATGTCAGAACACCCTGAACTCTGCTCCAGACAACCCAAAAGCCAGCTCATCCCCCTCAACTCCCAGAGCAGGTCCTCCGTTTTCTTTACAAGACACTGCTCGCAATTTTGCTGCAGCAATTTATCTCTGGCTACACAGAGAGATGAGCAGCCTGCTGCTGCTCCTTCTCCTGCCATACTTTAGCGGCCGACGCTGAAGCCTCCCTGGCCCCCAAAACACTGCACCCATGAGGTGACAGAGCCTCAACTAATTCCCACCCCACTGTTATTCCCCCCTTCCACAGCCTCTGCTGACAAAGGTATGCTTTCAGACTGCTATTTTGAATTTAATGTACAGCTATAGAAAATTCAGAGTGCTCAAAGCACAGACCTCTCTCTCGTCTATAGGCTTTATTGCCCGAGTGCATGCACCTGATGTGCTTACAAAAAACGTCCTTGCTGGCAAAATCCTCCTAAAATGGCACAGCTCTGTTTTCTGCTGGTTTCAGGCCAGCAGTAAGGAGAAGCTAAGGCCATTTCATCCCTCTGCTGTAGGTATCAGTGTCTCAAGTACCTGCATCCCGTGATGCCATTAAAAGCTTCAGGAGATTAAAAGTGTGGGTTTTCTTGTTTGTCTAACAAAGTAAGGTACTTCACAGTATAATGGATTGCTCTTGAAAACTAATACTCCTAACAGCAGCAAACAGATGCACAGACTGGATTGTTTTTTCAAGAGTGAACTTGGGTACTTATTTTTTGTAAATTATGCGTGGCCTCTGGAGCAAGCGTCATTTTGGATCACAACATTTAGGGGAACATCCTATTTCTATATGGTCACCCTGAGGCCACACGTGCCTGACACAAAGCAAGCTCCCTCCCTACACAGGGAGCCGTTCAGAGCCAAGCACCCTCACGCACGAGGGGCCATGGTGAGACCAACACCACGAAGGAGAGGAAGAAGGAAGCACAGAGCGTGGAAGAGGGGATATGGATGGAGGAGAAGGGAGGAGCGATGACTGTGCAGTGACCTATACTCCATTTACACTACGGCAGTGTGGTAATCACCTGTACATCCGATGGCCAGATGCTAAAGCAATTGACATAGATAAAAAGATGGTGGGGAAAAAAAGCAAATTAGTAGAGTTAATACGTAAACCACTACAACCTGCTTTTGACTGGACTACAAGAGATCGATGTTCCTAGCCATTGCATTGCATGTGGTATGCTTTTCCCCAACCGGTTTTAAAATACCTCTTAATACTGCTTCTCCTATCACCACCCAGCAAAGGATCATTACAAGACAACTTACATCCCAGCTGAGCCGGGGCTGCACCCACCTTGGGTCTCAACAACCGCAATTGCTGCCCTGCGAGGGGAGCAGCACGACACCCTTCTCCTCTACCGGGCTGAGAGCTCCGCTCCACCATCCACAGCAACAGACTTCATCGACCAAGAAATAAGGACTCTCATTTCATTGTTGCAAGAGCACGTAGAAAAGTGGAAGCAGTGTCCTATCAGGCAGGTGAGAAATACATCATTCGCAGCATTAGGTCTTTGCCTGATTCCAGAGAGAACGTCTTAAATCCCAAGGCAGGAGGACCATCAAAGGCAGTCCCAGTTGTGGTACAGTTTGTTTTGCAACACAGACACTAGCTCACTAGGAGCTGATCCCAAACTATTATCGTTTCACTTTTGCCTTTGATAGCCATTAGCCAAGCAGTCTCTGAGGACAGATTCTCCTCCTGGTTACAGCACAGTAACCCCCCAAGCTGCTAAGGTTATTCTGTATTTATACCCCCAGAATTGAGAGGCAGGTCTCACATTTTATTTTTTTGCGGCCAGAGATAGCTGAAGCACAACGTGGGAATAGCCTCACGGGAGCTGCGAGGGAGCAGCCCGAGGAGTAGCACGAGGCCGTCCGTGCTCGCAGGGCCACGTGGAGGGGAACCGGCTCTGACCTGGCCGGGGAAGGAGCTGCCCCACATCCTCGGTGATGGGGGCTTCCCAAGGGACAGGTCACCGTCACGCCAGCACGCCGAGGGCTTGAGCATCCCGCGCACTTGCCGTTGCTGTCAGAGCCTTCCCTCCTCAGCACCGTCAGGGTGGTGCCTTCCCCGCTGAATTATTTTAAGCAAAAGCCAGGGTTTGAGACAGAAAGTGCTTCTCGACATGTGAACTCTCAGCCCCTTGAGCAGCGCGAGAGCTGCAAAAGATTCATGGGTTCCTCCCTGCCCCCAGTGTTTAACTGATTAATTAACAATTTCTAGAAACCAATTCACAAAAGGAGAAAGGGCAGATTTTCAAAACTATCAGCTTGTAAATGGAGCAGAGCCGATTCTCTGGCAACTCTTCTAACAAGGTTTCTTTTTTCACAGTATTTGTTTTATGCTTCCTAAAGATCTGTCCCTAGTCTAAATCCCAGCAGGGGGAGATGCCAGTGGAGTTTAATTACATTCCACCTATGGGGAACATTCAAGGAACAGGGCTCTGAAAAAAACCCCACAACTTGGTCTAAAAAAAAAAAAAAAAAAAAAAAAAATAGGAAAAAACTAACCTGATTAAAGCAATGATATGAATGTGCCGCATCTCCTAACTATAGGTTTAAAACATTCTCTTCTTACAAGTCTCAAGGCAAAGAGCCAAATTCTCTGCTGAAGCAAACAAGGAATTTATACCACCAATTTACAACAGGCATTCAGCATTCACGCCTATGGCTTAAGTAAATAGTTATGAGAAGTGGCATTTTAAAGGGTTTTGGCGCTTTGATTTGTTTTTTTTTTCTTTTATCTAAACTAGACACGCCACGTGCTGTGGTGAAAAACCTTGTGATTCAGGACAGGTTTTAGCTTGGACATGAACTATTGTTAGTGTTTCAAGGGATTAAAATGTGCCCTGTGCTCTGCTGGCTCGGGGGGGGGTGTGTGTGTGCACGCACTGTACAAGCGTCCGCCTGTACACCCGCGGATGCTGGAGGCACATCTCACCCCGGCCAGGAGCGTGGGCAAGAGTCGAAGACGTGCCCAGTAAACGCAAAAGGGAGACTCACCCATCTGCAGGCGTGATGTGGGAACCCGCTGCCCTCAGCACAAGTGTGAAGGAGATGGAAAGAAAACTGCAGGCAGCCTCCTCCAGGTATAATTCTTTAAATCTGGAAAACCCATCTAGCTGAAATATCTTTCTCTGCAGGAATCAGGCAAATGTCTCCTGTGCGTTCAGCTGGGACACCTGAACGGTGGACTAGACAGCAGAGGAAAAATACTGCGTTCAAAGCTGAGAGGGAAAACTAGGCTTTTTTACCATTCCCCCTTCTGGTACTCCTAAATCAGCCACCTCGGTGTTCCGCAAGCGGCTGCGATGAGACCCAACCCCAGCTCAGGGAGCAGCTCCCGCGAGGGGCTGCAGAAGGGACAGTGAATACCACTTCTCCACTGACTGTCTGGAGTCGGTGGTATGTCCTGCTGTACACAACGGAGAGACTTTCCACCAAACAAGCACTGAAATATTTAATCATTTGAAACGTTCAAGTGCGACAAAATTATCAATGAAACTAATTAAGAATCTTGAGATAATAAGCACTGATGACAAAATGTTCCACTCTAGTGCCTGCCATCAGGCAGGCAGGATTTATAAGATCTGTCATTTTTAAAACTTACGCCCTGAAGGATCTCAGTGCGCTTTCAAAACGTGCGCTTCCACATCCAGACAGTCCTGCTCCCCAAGGTGACCCGAGCTACTCGTGCACACCCAGCAACGGTCCCCAGGTGAGGGGGGAGGACTTCAGCTCACGACGGCAGAAATGCAAGTATATAGGGCACCGCAAGCGGGGAAGCTGGAAAGTGCCAGCTTGGACGTCTGCGGGGCCAGGTCCTGAGGTCCCGGCCAACCCTGCTGTACCAGGGACACCCAGCAGGGCAGGCCACGGGAAGGTGAGCCGAGAGCACGCACAGCGCACGGCAGGGAGAAGGTCGCGGATTCCACAAAAAGCCACGCTGCCAGCACTTTATGCGCTGGGATTTTTCAGCAATTTAGGACAGGAAGTGAACCGGTGTCAGGCGATCGACGCTGCAGATGGGTCTTTAAGCAGCCAACATGTAAATGGGGTTTGGCAAAGATACCGCGACTAACAGCCTTTTTTTTTTTTTTTTTTTTTTTGAGAAATTCCATTTTTAGATACAGCCAGAGAACTGTTGCCTTCTGCTTGCTAAGAGCAGGTGTACAGATGTCGACAGCGAGTTCAGGCAAGTGCCAGGTACTCGAGAGTTGTCACTGGCTATGTAAGCTGCCTAACACCATCTCCAAGCTTTCGCTAGAGGCGGGGGGGGGTTTTTTTCTGAGGTTTCCAACAAACTGCTTCTCTAGCAGACCCTGTCTCTGGGCTCGACAGCTCCGCACGGCCTGATTTTTCTTTCGTCTCTGTTTCCAAGTTAAGCCCTCTACGCCAGGCCAGCTCCTACGAGAGGAAAATGGTAGGTCTCTCTGACTCACCAGCGCAGCTCCCGATGAGCTGCCCACGAGACAGGTACAACTAATCTGAAATGACGCCTGGTAACTGCAACATGTAATTTCAGATCCAAGGCACCAATTTCCCAGTCAGTTTGTAGGTACACTGTGTTACCGTAACGGGTTCTCTGCACAATTATCACAACACTTAGTAAGTTATTCATTTCCAAGAGAGCTAGGAAATGTTGTAAATTATTTTCATGTTAAAGAAAGCAGGCATATCCCCTGCTGGAAGAAACAAATAGCAAAGTTTCTCCCCCATATTTTGTTTATTATTAATGTTTCACAAATAATATTATTCCATCATTAGTACTAAAACATTTTTCCTTTAAAAAAACGTAATAAGCAGGCAAGAATTTAAAACCGAGGTGTGTGCCTTTGTGGCAATGGCATGCATCAGGCACAGGCAGTTTGAATATTTTATACTTCATAATTTTTTTCTTAAATAATTAACTAGCTTTAACTAGTGATTGTCCAGTCCTACCAGTGCTGTGGGTTTAACTGCACATTACATCTCTGAGTGTTCGCTTGGCTGCTCTGCTTCTCCCTACTCTGAATCCAGACAGAATACATGCATAAGCCCTGCTGGATTTTTAACTTGGAGATCTGTTTCCTACCTCGCTCTGAAGAATAATGTAAATCCATTCCCTACAGCTTCCCTTCCTGCAGCAGACCCAAACAGCTCCAGTTAACATCTCCAGTGCTCACTGCATGGACCAGCATTCATCTCTTAGCACAGCAGAGAAACCTCCTTGCTCCAGCTGGTAATGTGGGTGCATTTGATTCTCTGTTTGCCTCTTGCAGTCCAGAAATGAAGAGGTTCAAATGCCATATCTTGGTTTGATTACTGCATTGCTGGCAGAAATGCAGAGCCGGACCAGGAAACGAGGTGTACGGCACCACCGAGGGGCTGTACCCTTTGGATAACGCATTGAGATTAAACCCGCTCTCCCCATCGCTGCCTTGGAAAAGAAAGTTCTCCCCAGAGCTTTTTCAAAAAAATCTACCAAGAATGACCTCGTCTATAATTACCAGCCCATAGCATAGTCCAGTGCTGAAGGATATATAAGTGCACATATATTTGGATGCATAAAGATGCACATGAGGGCTTGGTAGCATTTGCCAATGCACTGCTTAGAATTTGCGTATCTGCCTATGCACAGGACGCGTCTCATGGCTACCACATTTCTCTGCAAAGTCTGAGCATTAGTGGGATTAAATTATTACTTCCCCAATCTGAAATGCTAAAAATATAAAAGACAGTACTGAAATTTCAGTTCATTTTCAAGCAACCATTCCAGCAATTAGTTTTGACTTGGTGGGAGTTAAGAGATCTAGTAACATTGTTTTCCTACAAAACAAAACCTTACCCCCCACCTTGTGACAACACTTCCCATCTAATTTCTCTTTGTGTATTCATAGCACTATAGAAACAGGAAAATTAATACATAGACAAAAAGATCTAACAACACTTAGAAACACTTAGCTCCAACAACTACAACACTTCAAACGAGCGCTCTGAGCAAACCCGGGTCTGTGAGATAAGCTTGGTGAGATTTCACACTGGTGGAGATAGCTTTTAGAATACTCTATCCAATTCTAACATTCACATTTTCCAAAGGATGTTAAAAACCCATAGGTGAACCTCAGAAAACAGGCACACATACTGTCCAACTTCTAAAAAAAAAAAAAAGAGAGAGAAATAAAAAGGAATGATTTTAGGAACTTACAGTTTTAACACAAGAAAACACTAACAGGTGATACCACTGCAGTTTACAATTATAGTCACACAATGAGGAGAGAATACTTTTCCTGTGCAAAGGGTCTTTTGTACAGCAGTCTAAGAACGATGGAAGTTCAGGGAAATCTGAGAGCAATAAATTGAAAATGGAAACAAACCTAATCTTTATTTAGGAGAAGGATAATTAACTATGGGAATAGATGAAACAAAATTGTGGTAAATTTGCTGTTGTCAGAAAGGTTAGGGTAGAAGCAGGAGGACTCCTTGCATGACATTCCCGGCTATATTTATGCAGGATGTCAGGACTGGTGGTGAGATGAACCGTTACGGCAGGAATGGGGATGAAATCAGAGCCCAATTCCAAATGCTGGCAAACATGGAAAAAGTTCACGTCTGAATGCTATGACCTGGATGTACCTATGGTTTTTCTTGTAAAATCGGAGCTAGGAAAGAAAGCAGGAAGTTCACTTTGCACCAAGTCCTTGCATTGTTCTCCATTTAAGTGCACTGCGAAGGCTCCACTGATAATAAAAGATTGATTTAAAAGACCATTCTACAACCTAAGCAAACACTGAGCCTGGTTAATGTTACATATCATATCCCCTTGTCATTTACTGCTACTCTGCGTGTTTACTGTGTCTCTCACTCCCCCTCAGCACCAGCCCCAGTTTACAGCAGAGCAGCTGCTCCTCTGGGCTGAGCGTACAACTGCAGCAACAGCAGCCTCTCCATTATAAAAGCACAGCACTGATCTCATTTAGCATCTGAACCAAATCAGAACCCTTCCAGGGTTTGGGGTTAAGTCTTCGCAGATTTCCAAAATGACAGGCATCTCTATGTCACTACTCTACAAGCTGAACTTAATCTCCGGTAGATCCAAAATTCAATCAAATTATGTGCATTCCTATATCAAGGTTCCTACTTCAGTCCAACAGAGACTATAAAAGAAGGTAGTGTGGACAAAAAAGAATTAAAACAATTGTGTCCACTCCATCTTTAACTTTTAGAAGAAAATCTCTTATTTCGTATGGGCTACACTTCTTATATCAAAGTCAGTACACAGCATGACAAAACCATCCATGTTCTTCCCATTAATAAAGAAGGAAAACTTAACCGAGTCTGTCATGTTTTGCCTTTTCTTTCTCTTACCATTTTCTGAATTACTGGTTTTGCTTTGCGCTCCTTGCCAGCGAGATGAATATTGCTCCTTCCCTTTAAATAACTGGATTGTGAGAACAAGAGATGTGTCTTTGGAGCCTGATTCTCCGTTGCACTAAGGTCCTACCACAGCAGCATAAACAGGCCTTGCCATAGTTGCAAGCGCTTGCTTGTGTGTTAACAAGATAGTATCACGCAGGAACGAGGCGATGATAATACTGCTGCAGATAAAGTGTGAGGATGATGTACACACACCCTGACAGTCCATTCCCATTACAGGAGCGGTGAAAGAGGGCAGAAATGTAAAGCGAGAATCAGGCTCTTGGTTTGCAGTTACCCTGGATACAGTTTGTAGGATTTATATGTTTAATTAATGCAAAAGGTGGAAGGTTCCACAATCCTATAAAGACAACACGTTAAAGACAGTTCTGCCCAACATTTCTAGAACAGCAAAACTTGCAACAGCGGAGCAGGGATAATTAAAAAGATTACTAAAGCATTTTGCTTCTCTTGTTCTTTTGGGGATCCTTCATTTTCAAAGTCAGGAAAGACATTTTATGCCATCTAATTAAAACAACTGGAAGGGTTCTTTTTAAACAGATATACTAATTTAAACAGAATTAATTCAGTGAAGTCCTATGCCCTGGGTTGTACACAAGATTAGACTGCGCAGCAACAAACTCCTAAACTTAAAATCTAAGGATTAATGAATTTCATAGACGATTCCTCTTTTTTTCCCCCTGCAGAATGGAAAGGAGCATGCTTTACAGGGACTACTCAAAACACTAGCAAAAAACACAATTTGCATTTCTGTCCTTGCACAGGGTGATGCATGCGCATCCTTTAATTTGTGCACACCAGCAGACCTATTGACTTCAGTGATTTGGATCTCTGACGAAAATCACTGTATTTTCACTTAAACCCGTGGGGGAAACACCAGATGCTTTTACAAAGGATTCCTTGTGGGATGTAAGTTAACCAGAACATGCAAACATTGCTTGATGAGTTCTTTATTTCCCATGCCCAAACTTTTACATTCTCGGTGCCTCACCCTGAAAAAACAGGATCATTAATATTACAAGCCTTGTAGGTACATTTAGTGGCTAGTACTTATGTATCATTTGAGTGTTATCATATGAAAGTGCTAAAATAACCTAAAATATTTAGAAAGATATGGTATCTTGCTGCCACCAGCAGAAGTCTGCTGTGCTGAAGTGGCAGAGTGCCAAACCTAAAGAAAAGAAGGTCATTTGCCTGACAGTTACTGTTTGGGTTAAACATTGTTGAAACCTGCAGGTAAAGCAACCACTTGTCTTTCTGGATAAATACAGGAAACAGATAAGCTCCATTACAGAATCAAGTAAGGAGGATTACAGCCCCTGTGCAAAGTCGCACGGGCGACTGTCGCGATGCAAAATGCCAATCGAGGTTACGCACAAGGCATCTGCGGGCAGAGTGGTTTCTCCTGGTAGTTCTCTGCACTGACCTCTGTGTTCAGGAAAGAAGGAAAGGGATCAGAAGAGGAAAGCAAAGGAGGAGATGAGGAAGCACCAGGCACGGTCTCAGAAGAACGACAAACCCGAGGGACTGCCACCGTCCACGCTGCTCCACGGAGCTGTGACCGCAGCAGCCACGTCCTGCTGCTCAATTCCTGCTGGGCTGGGCAGAAAGAGAGTTTGCACATTCCTTGTAAATAAGCAGGGTCACTTCAAAGATATTTGGATCCTAGCGCTAAGCCAAACAACCCAAAGGCTCTGAAATTTCAGCTGGCTGCTCTCCTCAACACAGGTAATCAATGTAAACAGCCAACAAATTATGATACGGCACAAAAGCTGACAAAGGTTGGAATCTTTCTCGGTTGACGATGTGGCCACATCCACAGAGGTATGGCTTTCGGTACTGGAGCTCACACGCTCCTTTGGCAAGAGCTCAAGCACTCTCAGTTTGCATTCAAATTGTGCATTTTGTCTCACATTGAGCTTGCTCAGGTGCCAGGCAGTACTTTAGGTAACAACCTACTGCTTCTTGCTCCTCGTATCTCCATAGGAAATTGCTGGCAGTCAAGACTTTCTTATTAAAGAAGGTATCAAACACATACAAATGTTTCAAAATAACAAGCCGCTGGGGGAAAAACCCACAACCTGTGACACTACCTGAAGACACGCACGCAACTGGTGTCAAGCTGTGGCACTTAAAAGCACTTCTGCGGCACCCACCTATGACAGCCCGGCAGTGCATATTTGTGAATTTCTCACAGGCAGGGAGTAAAATGCTTTTAAACACCACCTTCTTCCCCCCGCTTCTCCTCCCAGCAGGGGTCTCTGCTGGCTGGTTTCTACCAGGCAGGTAGAGTGAGATCACTTTTAAATTCAATAACCATTTCTTCCACTACTTGATTTCCACTCTCCAAAGCTCGGGGGCACATATCTGAGCGCTGGGGTGCCAGCACCACAAAGTACCCGCAGCGCAAAGCCAGGGTCTGGCAGAAAGTCAGCCGTGGGCTCACCATGGACCAGAGACTTTGGTGGTGAAATCCAGGGAGTTTGAACATTTCTGGAGCGCCCATCGCAAGCAAAGCTGTCTGCGAAGACATAATCTTCAAAGGTGGAGGGCACCAGCGCAGAGCTGGGAGAGTGCCATAACTTGACAGACCACGAAGGGGTAGCTGCGCCCTCCTCCTTGGAAAAACGATGGAAAAACTCACCTTTGGGTGAAGGGGCATTCATACTGCCGGCAAATTATGAAGTGAAATTCACGTCAACCCCTTGCAACTACTCCCCCCTCCCTCTCCTCTTACGCTGAAACAACATCAGAGCTATCTGCCGGTGGTGCTTAAATGCTTGTGTTTTTCACATCACAGAGGCAGGAGTTTTGGACCCCCTGATTCCTATACTTACATACCTTTGGAAATTAGCATAAACATCTCAGCTGGCTACCGATGTGATTAAGATGTGCCTCCACTTGGCAATTTTTCCTTTGAAACAAAGCAAAGGCTTTCATTTGTTAAGTGAAAATTCCCCGGTGGAACCCCCTCTCTCTTTCCCTCCCATTTCTGACCCCATATTGGGCACTTTAATCTAATTTTGGTTTGAGGTTTTAGAAGCTGAAGGCTGCTTCTGAAGATCACTGAGGGAAAAGAAATCAGTGGGAGGAACACCACGCTTTGAACTGAACGTCCCTGGCACAATGCATATTGGAAAAAGCACTAAGAGCATTTCCCAATCAATGTAGCCGTATTTTTCACACTCGGTTAGAAGAAATGGAAACCTGTGGTAAATAATGCTGCTTTGCACAAGTCCAATTACCCTAAATGATAAATTGCCTAATTATTTCGGCTCCACAGTCTTTCCCAAGTTCTTTATCCTTTTCTTTGTAGTCACTGTCTGCAGAACAAGAGTGTTTGACTGTTACTAATTAGCAAGAGAGAAAGATGCAGGACATTTAGTAAATTCACTTCCCTTTAAATCCGTCTTACAGTTATTTTTCCCCATCATGGAAAAAAAAAAGTAATCATTTATTTAAAAGCTGCTCTGCTGGAAGAGATTTTTTCTCCATGACTACTCTGATATTAAAACAGTCAGCTTTTGTTTTTTACATTCTCCAGAACGCCAAAAGATTCAACGCACACCAAGGTTAGATTAACACCTTGAAATTATCTGTAAGGTTCTCTACTTATCAGGCTATTAAATCTTCATTCCTGACTGCACAAAATCTTCTTCATATCGTATCCTGAGTACATATGAACTTGATGCATCTTGAAAACAAATTCCAAAAAGCAAGAGCTCTTAAAAGTGTTTTGTTCCAGCTCACAATACGACTTTCTGACATCTTGTTACTTCCTTGTTCCTTCATTTAGATCAACAACTGCAGCAAGGGGCTATGGATAACTGTCCAACATTCAGAACTTTTTCACTTCTCAATTTTCTCCTTTAAATTTGAAGTGTAACTAGGAGTATTGAGAAAGATATTAAAGTTTATTCAAAATTTCTATTCCACCCAAAGGTCAGAATCATTTTAATGCATTGCTTCTTTGGACCTGAGGGTGTGTTAAGTATTAAAAAAAAAAAAAAAAAAAAACCAAAAAAGGCGCATTATGTCTTTTTTTCTCCCACTTATTAACAGAAGCTTTTCTGAAATTCAATTTTGTTTAAGATGCACGTAAAATCAAAATGT
>JAVJGG010000024.1:21659107-21702563 GCA_035590195.1 Aviceda cuculoides | reverse complement strand
CCCCCCCCCCCCCCCCCCCCCCCCCCCCCCCCCCCCCCCAAGGACACACGCAGTTCATTCTACCAAGAACTGCTTTACATAATCATGAAATGCAAACTAGTTTCCATTCCTTCTGGCACAGGCTCATTCAGCCTTCACTTTGAATGCTTATTGACAAATAAATGGACTGGTTACTTCCTATTAATGCTACCTAATTTATGTACATACCTGGAGGAAAAATTCCATTTTGACCCCACATGCATACCAGCTAAGATCATTTTTAAGCTATGAATATGTTGAATACAAGTTTAATTTCTTCTTGGTTGCTGCTGGGGATTTGCTGTTTCTTAACAAATTAGGCATGTGTTCCTCCTCAGCTCAGCTTTTGCACCTTATGCGTATAGTATGTGCAATTCAGGAATCTGTGCTGAACTTTCAGATGAAAGAGCTTCTTTTCTTCAGCCATGATTCATTCTCTCCCTCCTCCTCTTTCTCATATGCAGGCATGTGCGCACACACACAACTTGCTAGGCATTTTTGTTTTACGAGCTGTTCCTCAATACCTCTCCTCCTCTTCCTCTGCCCATGAAAAGTCCTTACCAAGAAAGTGATACTTGGTTTCACAAATCTCAAGAGTCACTATTGTCCTGATTGGGGAAAAGTGCTATTAAAGCAAGATTTTATCCCTGAGTCTTGAAGGTATCTCAAAAGTAGATGGGTCAGTGGAGATCCCTGCAGTAGACAAGGATACCAGGGCTGGACCAACATCTTCATCCCCTAAGAATCTGCCTTTCAATCTGGGGACATGGAGGGATCTCATTCCAAATGGATGCTAACTACCATAGAGCTTGAAAATGCTTTTTTGTTTAGTTTAGTGTTTCATATTCCCCAGGAGGCACGTTCCCACCTGATGAATGTGACTAGCTGCTAACGCTGAGACACAGTACGGGGTCCTGAGACAGAAGTCCAAGGCCACCCTCTCTCATTTTTAAGTTCTTTCAGGGCCAGATGGTTTGGTTTCTCTGATTTCTTGCATCTGAGGTCATGCCCACGGCTGGCTGTCCTCCCTTTCATTGCTAGGTATTTACAATTTAGCAGCACATACCTTACGGAAAACCTTTTGGTGCCTAACTTCCACAAAAAAACCCCAATATGTATATTACTATAATACCTTTCTGGACTTGACGCCTACTTCACACAGAAAAAACCTCCTGAGTGCTAGACAGACTGCCATCCAAAGATCAGGCACTTGCACCCCTGAAGGGCATCCCCATTCCTGAGAAGTCACGCCACGCGCACCTCTCCTCCTGCCACACATAACTCCTCTGGCAAGACCGCTGCGAGTACGTCCTCCCAAAGTTGGAGTGGGGTGGGGGGGTTATTTACTGTGGTTTGAACTTACCTCCTTACTCACTTCTGCAAGGCTCAACTGCCCAGTGCAAAACTTGATCTACCAATTCGACCTGGAACTATGCTCCACCCTGCAAATAATGTTACCTATCTCTAGCTAAAAAGTTAACACTGGCAGTTAGAGCTGATTAAACATTGATACTGGTAGGAATTTGGTTTTCTCTGTCCCTGGGGGGAAGCACGTTGATTGTCGTATAACGTCCAGAGTAGTACACAGGAGCAGTTGGGATACAAATCCTGAAGAAAACTGTAACCAGTTTCTTCCTAAGCAGTGATATTTTTCCTTACATTAAAAGCACATATGCTTTTTCCTCCATGAAAGCCTCAGATGGAGGTGGGGAGAAGAAATAGAAAGATGGGGAAGATGCATCCTTTCCTTTACTTCCTCTTTAAACAAATCTGCCTAATCGCATTTAAAGTGCAGTATTATTAACATCGTCACCATTAAATGTTCCATGTCGCTAGAAAAATTTATTCTTTAACATGAACCTTGTAGCAGTGATAGGGGGTCAATTATTATGAGGATGGCAAAATACCAGGAAAATTCAGGGGTGAAAATGAGTATCTGTGTAGCATACATTACCTGAGACTCAGTTTTGCTCAAGAATAGCAATAAGGCAGAGTCACTGAGCAACACGTGACATTGCAAGCAAAAGATAAATTAGTCTTCATGGGCAAGACACTGATAAGCTTGAACGGGACAAATGGAAAAATAAAACTCCCCCTGGTTTGTTTTTTTTTTTTTAAATTTTTTTTTTTACTTTGGTGAAGAGGGGTAAATGAACCCTGCAATGTCAACAACAACAACAAAAAGTTCCTTGAAATACGGGCACATTAATCATCTCAACACCACCTCATTCCAGGCCATGTAGAATCACCAGTTCTCAGCTGTCGAAAGGATTTTCCCAGGAAAGAAGTAAGTTTTTTTTCATACCCAGGTTGTCTTTTTGGTAGGGTTCTTGGAAAAGTCAAGGAAGAGGGACAATGCCAAACCACCGAGGTTTAAAACATTGACTCTGTTCCGATAACCTAACAGTAGACTTTTCAAAAAAGCAAACCATTCCTAACAGACACCCTGGACTTACCAGCTGATAGACTCAACTCCTTCCACATTATAAACACCCTGACTCTCCAGGAAGCACTTATCTTTTTAACACCTACCTGTGGAGAGCAGAGACCTGTAGATACAGTGCAAGAACTACAAATACATGGTAAGCAAAAAGAATTGCCCTCACATGGCTCCTGGCTGGTCGCACTCTTCCTCCTTGCCCACGCTTCTGCCAAAGGATGACTGTGGCTGCCTACAAACCACAGCTTCTGTAAAGCGGGAACAAGCAACTCGGCTCTTCCAGAAAGGCCTCCAGGACAACTTCTCTGGCTGGTGCTGTGAGCATACCTGGGACAGAAGGCAACCTGTGCAAAGAGATACCTGCTAAGGCTTGCACGGTGAGAAAGCTGAGGCTAAGCCTTCCTCCCGAGGTGCTTCCCCTCAGCATTTGAGTCTAGGAACAAGCTGGTGACAAAGTGGGCGAACACAGGGCGGGCTTCAGCTCAAGAGCTTTCTCAGGCTACCTCTCCTTATACAGCAGAGACACAAGTCAGTAAGGAGGCCAAAGCCCTGAGTCTCAGAGGTCCTTAAGTGGTTTAAAGTTAGGAAGAGTTCGGAACCAAAATAACCTCGGCCCAAGAAAAGTGACTTTGGATCTCTTGAGTCCAAAGCCTGCGTTCAAATCAGTAGATTCTAGGTACTAAGAGAAGGGGGGAAATGCAGGGAAGGGCTTATTGTCGTCTCCTAACTTAGCGGTCTTCAACCTGTATGTACAGAAGCACCATGAGACAAAGATAATTAACTGATTTCAGACACTGAGCAATTGTATGAAGAACTGCACAAATACAACCTAGGAGCATTCAGTCTCTACATGTTTAAAAGCATCTTTTTATTTGTTAACAACAAAACTGATTGCTGACAGCTGACACTCATGAATGTTGTGAGGCTCTGCAACATCTTCTTAAACAAATAAAGACATCAAAGAGGGTCATTTCCTTCAACAGAATAAACAGCAACACCATACAATATTGCTTGTGCTTACTGGTTTTATATGTTTTGTGAGTGTATGTGTATGCATGTGTAACAGCGACTCTCTTCTGTGGACTCTTTTCTGCAAACTATTTACAATTCAGTCTCCCTTGATAAATGCAAGCCTCCACCATCAGCAATATTTGCTTAGTGAAGCTTAGTCTCTGTAGTTGCAAGCTTCTGAGAGCATAGTGCCTTGAGATAACTGCATGAAAGGCACCAAACTCATGCAAATTGTTGTGGTAATTCCTTGACAGTGCCATCTCTCTCACTTTCACCTCTCATTTTCACTAATGCTCAGAGAAAGCAGTCTCTGCTACCAAGAAGATTCTCTGCATAAACAGCTTAAAAATCTAAAGTACCCAATCAGGCACAGAGACACCATAAAAATGGTCCTACCTCTCACTGCTCTCTGGGAATTTTATGGGAAGGGAAAATTTTGAAATGGCAAAACATCTTTACAAGAAGACATCTCCATCAGACTGCAGAGATACTACTGAAGGAGCTCTTCAATGTAAAGAACAGAATCATAAGCCAGCGTAGAATAGTACGACTCCACTCAAGCCGATGATGATGTGCCAAGTTACCCTGGGTGAGCAACTGCCACAGCCAGTATGTTTGACAGATTACAGCGCCAAAGTCATAAACCATACAGGAGGAGCTTATGTATCAGTCCAGTTCAACCCAGCCCATTCGCTGACCACACACAGCAGTTAAAATGGAATTAAACCGTACCTTTTCATAAATGAAACTATGGATTGCAATGACTTTGGGCTGGCATCGTTCAATATTATTGACATGAAGGAATACAGTCGAAACATAGTCTGGTCAACATTTTCAATCAGGCATATTGAAAATATTCCTGGGCCCTAGAGCAATAGAAAAGCCAATATTTATGGGAACAGGAAGATTTCTTTCCATTAAAGAAAAATCTCCATTTAAATAGTGAGAGAGTATGGCAGGACTTTGAAGTTTCTTTAAACTTTATGGGCTCTAGACAGTGGTGAAAATGTTGTTAAGTGACACCAGCACTGAACAGTTAACGCTAGTGCTTTGCGTGGATAGGAAATGGGATGAAGTAGAGACATGCTGGGGCTTATCCTGCTCTTCATTCCTCTCCACACTGAGGTTTCTAAGAATCATATCAAGCAGTGATAAATAAGAGCTGTACATGGTATTTTAAAAATAGAATGGAAAACCCAGTTGGGTCTGGCAGTCTCCAATGAATGGTTTACTGTTTTACAGTAATAGCTACCCTTTCATCTATTTACTTTTATTTAGTACTCCTGACTCCTGTGCTCTCCTTCACTTTTGTCAGGAGTCCTGAAAGTATTCCTAGGCATTAGCAGCACGGAGGGGCAAGCTGGTACCCTGTCCTCCACCAGACCTCCTCTGGCTGGAAGCCCCTGCAGCCTTGCGTATCAGCGCACCAACGTGTTTCAGGTTCTGTAACTAGCACTAGGCCTTTAATGCAACTTTTTCTTGTGGTGCTTTAGGTAATGAGCGGGTTATGTAGATACAAGCTAAAACCCAAAACTTGTAAGTACCAAGTCCTCCAATTTGTTAATGCAAGACACGGTTGTCTTTTACTGAGAATGTGCAGTAAATTATTCCTGAAGCTGATATTAGAATTTGGGTGCTCCTTGCTCCAGATTTCTCTACATTGGGCACCTTCAAGGATGCATTTCTTTATTACATGGAGACAGAGCAGTTCATTCTTATACCTCTTTTGCCCTCCTAAGCTACCCCAAAGCATACTTGCTTTCCCTCCCTCAAGAAAATGACCTCATTTCAGTGGTTTAACCTGATCTGTTTACTTTGCAACACATCAGAACCTACATAGCCACTTACCACATTTCACCTAAGGGCAACAAATAACTTCTGATGAGAAGTTAGCTTGATCACCTATGTTTTTGCAATCTATTTTGTGCCACTACTCTTCCTGTCTAAAATTGTGCAGTCCAGTAAAACAACAACAAAAACATGATTTATAATTGTGAATGACTCGGGCTTGAGAGGAGGGAGAAGGGAGGGAGGGAGGCATTTAAATGCTAAAATGGGAAGAGAGGTAAGAAAGAGAGACCTCATATTAAGGGAATGCCCAGAGTGGAAGATGCAGCAATTTTTCATGCCCTAAGCACTGTGGCTAAGGACAAAACACACAGGGCAGCTCAGAGTGCAGTGGGGCTCAGAAGCAAGCATCCATCTGCTCAGAATGAATGCATCCTGCAGGCTTGCTATGCTTTTGCTAACCACACACACAAAAATAAATAAAAATCAACTTGCTTTAACAACAAAATAATCAGTCACAAGTACAAAACCTGTTCATAAATACATGTCTTCTGAAGGGCTCTCTAACAACTCCACAGAAAGATCGTTTTTGCCTGAAACAGAGAGGGTGAAGACCATGGGTGTATTCCTTCTCACCTGGTTAATGTGGATAAAACCAGCTCTTTCACAACTGTATAGCCTCTAATAGTTTAGGGATGGTTAGCCACAAACCCTATAAAAATACTCTGGTCTTGAAATAGCAACCTCTTCTTCCCCCCTACCCTCCATCCTCTTTTACTGGTATATAGCAGGCTAGCTTCTCGACTGATGCATAACATCATACCTGTACTAATACCAAACACGCTGTGCCAGTTTACAACCTTCTGAAGATCTGACCCCTCTCTGCTGTCCTGAAAATAGATCTGTGGTCTCTGCAGAAAGTACTACTCTTTCATACACACACAGATGTAGGTGTCCTGCCCCCACTAGCTCATATTTAACTCTCTTTTCATCTTGTTTATTTTGTCTTCGTGGTATCAAAGCAAGCTGCACACCCAGCAACAAGCTTGCAGCAAATAGGTGCATCTTATTTTCAGTGAATGGCCCTTCACAGGGCACATACTACACCCCCAAGGGATTCATGAAGAGGGCCAGGTCAGAGTCTCCGCAATTTTAATTTCAGTTCCTCTGCTAGAGGAATTATGCTCAAACTTGTCTTTCCCAGTGCAGTTGGAGCAGACACAGGGATTCACAGGTAGAATGGGAAGAGGCAGTGTGTGGTGACAGCAGTCACCATTCAGTACCCTGTCTCTCTGCTTCCCCGGAGACGATGAAAAGCTGCGCACTCCCTTTCCCTACACCCCAAAGATCCAGACAGGTGAGGAGGGTAGTAACCTGCGTGTCCTGCCCTCTACAATAACTGAGGATAGAGGTTTCCCCTGCTTGCCAGACTCTGAAATGGGCCAGGTGCCTCTTCCCGTTTTCAGGGAAAGAGACATCGCCAAGCCTCCACACTGAGCTATAAGCCAAGAGAAGACCTAAAAAGTCCTTTAGCCAACAGATGAGGAAGGTCCCGCAGGTAAGAAAAGAGGTGACAACCCATGACTCGCTCCATGCGCTGTTTTCTGAGGACACTTGCCTTGAAGTGCCATCTCTGCAGTGTATGCAGGCAGCGTGGTGGAGAGAGGCAGAGAGGTCTCCCAAGACAGCTCCGAGACAAACTTGGCCGGACACAACACAGCAGTACGACACGGTCACTCAGACCTGCCTCTCTCCTCTGGGATCCCGACTCCCAGCACAGCACTGGGGCTGGACCACTTCCAGCACCTAACCTCGTATTTCTGCACCACACCACAGCCTGCACCAAGCTAGCACAGGGATCTCGAACACAGCCGTGCCTTGGCTTTCACCTTCCCCTTCATGCTGTCCCATTCTGCTAAGGTACCCATCGTGCCAGCAAGACAGATGAAGATCCGAGCAAACACGGGGGTATCCTCAAGTACAATACCCAGAGGCACCAAAATACTGCTGAACGCCCAGACGGACCAACCTTGCTCTCCTTACTGCCTATGACAAGGTCACTGTGCTTTGAGTTTTTGACTGGTGTGCCAAAAAACCTGGAACTGTGCCTGTCGTTTATAGCACCTTTTCTCAGATGACTCTGACATGTCTTTATAAACTTTAGTAAATGAGTGTATAAATCACTCTGTCCACCACCAAGTACAGCCATCTCTGGGATGATACGCAGCAGCTGCTGTAAAATCAGACTGCAGCTCTACACCACAGATTAGGGCAATAAAACATGCTGCATGAGGCAACTGAAATGGTTGGAGGAAGGAAGGGGGACGTGGTGGAGAGCATTTTGTAGTTGTAATTACCTGAGTATAAATTTGGCTGAAGAGGGTACTGTGTTTAACACTTGCATATCTGCAAATCAAAGCAGTCTTGCACCACCTGTCCAAACAACCTGACTGCACCATTCTCCATGTTTTGGCCCTTCCTTTCTGAAAATTGCAAAGCACCTTGATAAGAGCAAAGCTGATGTGCTGAGCACAAGCAATAACCTCATCAAATTTCTTAGCACCTGACTTGATAACTGTGATCCTGTAGCTGCTGTGCTCCCTCCCTTCCTCTCCCTTGCGTGACAACTGGCCATAGTGTCTATATATTCCCAGTTTTAAAATAGCTTCTGCTCCTGTAATTTGTAAATCATTCACATAGATCTTATTTTCTAGCCTAAAAGTAGTTAATTAGAGTCACCAAGGGGACTGAACTGCTGCACCCTTTTCCTTATTCTGGGATGGGCTCCTTGAGCAGTGCATTGCCACCCGCCCCCCCCCCCTCAAATCATGCACTGTTTGTAATAGGAAATATTTTGAAGGATGGGGCTGCACAGATTAGATCTATGAATTTCCTGGTATCAAGAACAGCAGATTAATTGTTATCCTTCTCTCCCTCTCCTCCTTGGCCATACAGCCATATATAGATCATCTAAAGCTAAACCTGGAAACTAGTAAACTATGAGGAAGTGATTTGAAAGGTACTTCCAAACATGGGACAACACGGTTTGGGACAAGGCCACCAGTTTAGGCCGAGGCACCACACAGACTGTGTACAGTGCCGACCTGCAAAAACCATTCATTTAATCTGAGTGCCATTTCTCTACACTAAGTTTTAACTTCTCTGCCAGGAGTGTCCCTCGCTCCACAATCTCTCCTAGATACTGCAAAAGCAAGTCTCTTGCACCGGTTCACACTACAGTCTCCAAGTGCACAGCAAGCGCTCATTTAACTGGAACTAAACCAGAACATCAGTCCAACAGCTAAGGGGAATTTGGTACACAGGGCTGGACTGGAACTAACCCAAAATAGGTGCATACAGCACGCACCCAAGAGTCCTCGCTACCAACCATACTAGATGACAAATCTGTGCCTACAGGAGCATACTACTTGTTAACGTAGACATAGCCATATACACGGTCTCCCCATGTGAAATGTCTGTAAGCCACTGGCCAGTTAACAACTGCTTGCCATCAGCTTTCTATGCACTTACACGGAAAAGTTCACTAAGTCGTATCCCCATCTACAGACAGATCTGAATGACATCGCACACCTATCGCATACCTGTCATACTGGACACCTCTCCCAGCAATTCCACTTTGGTTTCTGAGGCTGTCAGTTTTCAGAAACTGGTGAGGAGATGAACTATATTTTCCTTGGGGTTGCATAACAGGGGTTTCTATGTGCCACCAGTATTAACCAGTAAACTGCATGTACTCCAGGCCAAGTTGCACCTTCACATCTTTGCAGGCCTTAAGGAAGTCAGCTGAACTAACCGGACACAAGGGCATAATTAGGTCTGCCGTATTTGAATGAAACAATTACATACGCTCCAGCTGGAGTGTTACAGAGCTAATAACCTACGAATATAACCCAAGCCCTATAGGTTAGAACACAACACATCAAGGGTTTCATTGTATTGAGTTAATCCACACCAGAGGTACGAAGCATGCACTGAGAAAAAGCTCTGTGGGTCAGATTGCGCAGTCCGAACCCTCCACTGCTGTCCTCCATCTGCACCCTCAGAGCAAAAGCAATCTTAGACAGAGAACCACCACACTCAGAACCTTGTCGTGCAAGACAAAAGAAGACATTTTCTCTCTACACAAATCCTGGCACGACCAAAAGGAGGGAAAGGGTAGCTTTTGGATGGGCACGCTTCTGCATAGTCAAGAATTTTCTATTACCAGCAAAGCAGAAAATTATACAACTCTTTTCTTGTTCTGTAAGTACAACACAGAGCATGGAATGCATAAAAGTATGAAACTCCCAACACTGTCGCTAAGGATTTCAGCATGCAAGTCCAGCAGCTAAAATCCTGCAATACAGCCATGCCTAGTGCCATTTTATTCCTGTTAACCTCGTGATCCATTATAAAAGCATTCATGAAAAGAAAAAGATCCTCAATCTGAATTCTCATAACTAACAACTCATGCAGAGAGTGTAGGGTGGAAGAATGGCTGCTGCATGGTCTGCTAGATACACAAAATATTGTCAACGGTTATCCAGGAAACAAATGCCCTTGGTAAAAACAGATAGTGAAGGACAGGTAATCTGAGCAAAGTATAAGAGAATTAGATATTGTGATTTTTTTTTGAAGCATACACATATATTCTGCTGCTGAAGAAAAAAAANNNGTATGAACATTTAAAGCAAAACTTTGCAGTTTACGGTTTGTAAGAATGCTATTTATGTCCTTACAAAGGTCAGTAAATAAAATTGAGCACAAAACCCAAAAAAGTATCTGAACAAGAGGAAGAAAATAGAATGTGTAGTTTTAGAGTCTGGTGAGATCTGGTTTATTTCAATAATGTAAAATATTTCGTAAAGGTTAAGCTTTCACTGTGACACAAAGTTTTTGGGCCGTCTATTCAGTTGCTGTAAAGTGACATTATTTAACAGTTTCCAAAAACCCCCAAACAATATAGATTAATTTTGAATCTTTGGCTGAAGATATTAATAAAATGTTAATATATGTGTATGTAACTGAGAAAAATAGGGTTCACGCAGGTGCCGCAGTGACACGACGACATTCACATTGCCCTGCTCCCTGCATGAAGCTCCAGCACATTGTACTCACGTGTTTTGCTGAGAACTCATCAACCTCCTGAAGCACCTTCTCCTGGCACTCTGGGTTGGTGGCTAGCAAGTACGTGGCAAAGGACAGCGTGCTAGTGGTGGTCTCGTACCCAGCGATCAGGAACAGGAAGGCTTGGCCTGCTATCTCATCCTCTGTTAACGTCTTCTGAACCTTTTCCGACGGGGCCCTGCCAGCAAGAGGCACCTCGCTCTGTCTGGAAGCGGCAGCTGGATTCATCACATCCAAACACCCGGCTGCCAGGGAGTCAGCTGAGTCGCGGGAGTCGAGCATCCACTGGAGGAAATCTCTGCGCCTCTGCAGAATACAGCATGAGAAGAAGCATGAGGAATGGGTCACAGAGCAACTGCTCATGGCCAGCTCCATACAGAGCTGCTTTCATTCTCAGGGTGAGCTCCTGGCACTTGCTGGAAATAAGGGGATCGACACAGTCTGTGTGCGGTCCCACGTGCGCCTGCCAAGTGGAGGTGGCACAACTCATGCTTGGAGGAGTTGGCCCATCTGCTCAGAGGCACCATCCTCATTTGTTCACATGGTCCAAAGCATGAAAGTCACCATCTTGGTTTAGGGTTGCATCTACAATAATTTCTGTACCAGCTTAACAAGACAGGACCAAAAACTGATCTCAGTAAATTGGTGCATCTTTTTTTATGAGAAAGTACAGTTTTAAACACTTGTGCCAACATAGCTTTTTTTTTTTAATTTTTTTAAAACGTATTTGCAGAAATGCAGTACAACAGTAAGCATTCCTCTACCAGAAAACCTGTTTGGGTGGCTTGTCTTTGCAAAATGCCCACTGAATGATTCCACTGTTATGAAAACTGCTTTCTTTCACACTAGTTTCTGACAGAAAAACTCTAATAAA
This sequence comes from Aviceda cuculoides, assembly GCA_035590195.1. Lineage (NCBI taxonomy): Eukaryota > Metazoa > Chordata > Aves > Accipitriformes > Accipitridae > Aviceda > Aviceda cuculoides. Next base: position 21,691,305 of record JAVJGG010000024.1, on the reverse strand, counting down.
CAGACCCATGGACAAGAGTGAGTTGACTCCAAACCAGTCTGGACAGCAAGCTTGATTAGGCTTTGAAATATAACCCAAAAGGTTTGAATTGACTTTTAGGAGTGGGCATAATAGAATTGTGCTGTACCTAAGCCATAAGGCTATGTGATTGATTTTCAATTCCTCAAATACCAACAGAATACATGATACTTCAAGGACTTAGAAGTGACTGCAGTGCCAGAACGTGAAAACTTGTGCAGTGGGATGGACAAAAGAAGGGACCAAGTCTTTCTTCAAAAGAAAAAAAAATGCTGTAAAGCTGCACTTATCTGTTAAAAAGAAATCATTTGAATGATTTCTTGGATCTGATGATTGAGAGATAAAGTAAAAAAAGGAAAAGCCAGAGAAAAGGACAGGCAAACAAGATAAAGTAAGGAAGGACTAATTAATTATAAATGTCAAAGGACTTAATCAGATTATTTTTTTTTTTCACACAACATGGGAGAAGAGAGCAGTGAGACAACAAAAAAGGAGAAATACTTAAGTGTCCTGTGCTTAGCTCTGCTGCCAACAAACCGTTCCGACTGATGCACAGGCAGAGAGGAATGGTTATTTTGAGGTTTGAGTAATACAAGGGATTGGCACACCGCCTCTTTAACAGCTCTTTCCCTCCACCACACAGAACCTCTCATTTTGCACGTGTACATGATGCACGTTGTACCATGACCACAGTGCATCTTGCACCCTGGTACACTCAAGAATCAATGCTCCAGCGAGCAGCCAGTGCCAGTCACTGCATGCTGATGGACTCTACAAACTGGCCAGTCAGACACCATCACCTCGAAGGCACAGGATTCATGCTTTTGCCCCAGCAAGTGAAGGCATACAGAGCAACCTTATACACGTTGTGCTCAGCAGATCAGCTCCAGCTCTGAAAATACTTCCCAGCGCCTAGACTTAGGCACAACTTCCATATTCAAACTGGCCACGCTTCCTTGGTCTCTCATTCCTAATACAACAAGCCAAAAGTTGGAACTGCCCTGCTACAGTCATCCTCCTCCAGCACGATAGGATACCTCTGCTCTTTTATGTTCCTCTAGTCTGGAGGAAACAAGACTTCATGCATACTTCAGCTGTGCATAGCTAAAAACCTCATTTAACTTTCCCAGGAAGGGCTTTATTTACATTGTGGGAGTCCATGTATTGCACAACTCGGAGTCCAACTCTTTGGCACAGCCTGTGCTATGGTACATATATTTGGGTTAGGCCATTTTTTAAATAAAAAAAAAAACAACAAACAGTCCAGTTCCAGGGTGCTCATTACTGTGTGGATAAACTAGTCCAGTATAGTAACGAACTGCATCCATAGAGATACTCCCTTTTATCCGTTAAGACCAGTCATCATCACCTAAACTACCTTCATAACATAAAAATATATAATTACATTCATATTCAGTACAATTGTAACAGACTACAGTTCAAATGGTATAACATTTGGTATGGTTCTGCATTCATCCTTCTCTAGCTGTGAATCTTCTTGTAAACAAACCCATTGCTCTCAGAGAGTTTGCAGTTCCCAGTCACGAGCTGTTAGCTTAGTCTGGTCTTATATTTAGACAATACACTCTCTGGAGACCTTGTAAGATGTTTCTCCAGCCTTAGACAAAATCAGGCCCCAGCCTTATACAAAGCATCTGGTTATTGCTGTGATAGTAAAGTAATAATCATAATGACTAGTGAATAAAATTTCATTCATGAGAATTTTTGCTGAAAGCAAACTTAATGAATGCTAGCACAAGTCACTATCCCCAAGAATGTGCTCTGAAATGCCTCTGTGGCCATTTTGAGGAGCTCTTTTTATTACTCACATAATATATTTGGTTAGGAATTTAAAAGCTTGTCTTGTTGCAGAATCTGTTTATAAGGCCACCCTATCGAGAAACAACTAGATGCCTTATTTGTGCCATGTAAGTTGTTTACAGGTGAGCAGGGGTTGCTAAGAGCAATGGCTTCATAAACAATCCTTACAAAAACACCATTCATTTGTAAAAACTACTTGAATAATAGCGAGGGGGGGGGGAAGCATAAAATTAGAAAGATGCAAGCTTTTTTCCAGATAATTCTACACAGTGGAAAGAGCTATATTTTAGCAAAGCTTCTCTTCCTTATGGTTCATTCTACTTCACTTTAGGCATTGGTATAGAATGCAACATAAAAAATCGTCATCAACCCAAGCGAGAAAAGATTTCCAAGGTTATAACAGTCATAATGAAACATATTTTTCTTCCGCACCATCAGGAAGAAAAAATCACTCTGACTCAAAACCTTAACAATGGCAATAGAGGCAAACAAACACTAGCATAAAAACAAATATAATTGGATTGTTAAGTGCTGGAAATGAGGAAAAGGTATCTCATGAAAATTCACGGGGGTTTTCTCCACTTCATTTGACAGCAGGGAAAAAAAAAAAAAGGCGGCTTTTTTTCAGTTTGACAACAGACCAGGTACTGACAGTGTCACTGCACAAAAACATTTGCTGGTCATCACATACAGCTGCTGGCTTCCTTTTTCCATTGGGGACATTTGTTTGATTTTCCTCACAAAAAGCAGAAGCCCATAATAGCCTCTATCCTGTCCTCTGACACTTGCATAGTTATATTACAATGGCCTCAGAAACAAGTTCCCGCTTCAAAAGAACGGCGTGCCAATGCAACGGACTCTTGTTTTGCCCCCGTACAACACAGAGCCTATCATTAAGCCAATGAAAATTGAACGGAAAGCTACTATTCGAAAAAATCTAATTTGAATGCAGTATGGGACAGGGTGCATGTCTAACTTGGTGGTGACACAGACATCCCCTTTGAAATATATAATAAGACAAGCCCCGCTTTCAGCTTCTCCAAGATAGACACCTTGCAATATATTTCCTGACACCAGTGTTCTGGGCCGTATCATTTCTCTCATTAGTCTCCTTAAACATCACCTGGCCATGCAGAGAAATCATTCTGCGCAGAACCGTAACAAGCTATGTGCTACACACTGGAAGAAGAGATGTGTGCTATACTGGGGAAGGCCGATCCAGCAGTATGCATCACCCCTCCTCAAATCACTGCTTTTAAGTTTTGCAACTGTCAGAAGCAGAAAGATGTATCACTCACGTTTGTGATGTATCGTGACTTTTCTCACAGGAGGCAAGGGTCCTGGGGGGGTGGGGGATGGCTGCAGCTCTTTCCATCCTAAACAGGGAACTGTGTTTTCGTATCTAAGACTGACATCCCAGCTGACCTTTTGGCAAATTCACCACTGCTTTGGGGATCCAGGGGACCCTTGAGTTATGCTTTTGGCAGAGAGATTAAGCCATTCAACTTCGCTGCAAGGTGAAGTAAAAAATTACTTAAGGAAAACTACCAAATGTATATCAGTTGGAATTTCTCTTCTTCATGCTGTGATTTCAGTTGTGTTTTCTGCAAACTATACTCAAATTTTGCACCACTCTGATAGTTCAGCTCCCCATTTCGAGTTCAAAAGAGCCCAGAACTACAAAAAGCAATAGAAAGATGAATCAAGGAATCAAACTAGATGACATAATCGGTTGGTATTCTGTAAAGCACTTGCTGTGGTGCAGAAGTCATACAAGTGTGATGCTGCTAATATAATACCACTCACGATAAACTGTGCAGACCCTCCTTGCTCTGATGGCAGCTCGAAAAAGCAGAAGCTAAGCTTCAGAATCCTTACCTAACAGGTAGAAAGCTCACATCTCATAATATTTCCGTTTCCTACAAACTTGTACAAACGCTGCTATATTAGTTTATATCCAGGTCAGTTTTGTAAGTTTGATTTAGCAACCATCATTTTGGGTGAGACAAACCTGTGTCACCCTGGAGTTCCCAGTAAAGCACAGCAGTAGCTACCTAGATCCTTTTGAAAAAGAAGCACAAGCAGCAGTCCCCCTAAAACTATCATTTTGCCAAACTCCTTCGAAAGGATCAAATTCAACCTCTCCTTAACACTTGCAGGTTTCATTTGGTTTCTCAGTGAAATCACAAAAAAGCCAGTCTCTCTGCCAACACATCCAGTTCCAAAACATTTCAGAGAGATCATCCCTTTGCCTTGTGCTTGAACTCAGAAGCTGGAATTAACTGGGAACTGACAGCCCTCAAATTTGAATATCTGAAGGTTGGGGACACAGTGCTCTCACAGGTGACACTCAGCTGGGAAGGACCTGAAGTCTGTCGAACTGCAGGGTACGGCCGTCGTTCGAGTGGCTGGGAGGCTTTCAGGCTGGCAGAAAATACTCTTTTGTTTGCATTTGTTAACATCAGCTGGTGAAACCACTGTAAGGTTTTTATTGTAAATGGGCTGAATGTCTGACAGCAGGCACATCTTACAAAGCAATATAACTTGCATTAAAGCCTGAGTAAATTTAAAGCAAACAAAAAAAATTCAGAGTGCCCACTTGGAAAGTGGAGCAGCCTTTTGCCAGTCTGGCCTGATCTTAACGGTTGTAGTGAAACTCCAGACTGAGAAGATTTTGTATAACTTTGGACTTGTTCCGATATTTTCATATATTATCATCACTAAACTCCCATGCAAGTTTCTGGCAGTAGTTCACAGCAGTGAGGGAGCACTGTGAGTATTCAATGACACTGCATTTGATGTCAGAAGCCACAGCAATGACTTTGCTTTCTACTTGAAAGAAAAAAGAAGTGTCCCTACAATAATGTTGCAAAAATGCTACATGAAATGCTGAGCAAGCCCCAAAGGGGCAGGTACGTCAGCAAATTGATGAAAGCACCTGAGCATGGAAAGTATTAAACGTGGTAACAAAACATACCTTCTGTATACCACCAATGTTCTTTTGAAAAATAAAAATAAAAAACCAAAAGTAAGTGTAAATTCAAGTGCAACATGGATTTTATTGGCTGAGTTTGCCGCTAAATCTGCAGAGTGGCCGATATGAATTACTGGTTAAAGCACTGACTTCCACAGAAGCTGGCATGCTTAAAGCTGCACTCCCTTTTTTGTTTTTAAAACACAGTTAGAACTGGGGCAGCTTCTCCATCTGTAAAATCGGCACAACACACATCAAATCTTAAAAAACCCCATGAGGAAAAGCTAATGATGATCTCGGAAAACCCTTTAAGACCTAAGATGAAAACAGATTTTCACAGACTCAAAGAGTTTAAGGCAAAAGCACCATCACATGGGGGAAAGAGGCCTGGAAGGAACTCAGTGAGTTATCTACTCCATCCCCTTGCCACGAGGCAGCATCAGCCAAACCAACACTGACAGCTGTTTGTCTAACCTGGTCTTAAAAACCCATCCAAACTCCAGCTTCCCACAGCCTCCCCAGGCAGTCCGCCCCAGCACTGAACCATTTTCGTCACTGGAGAGGTTTCCTCTCCTCCAGTGAGTCACTGCAGATATTGCAAATCATCAGATTTCACCCAGCTACATCCATAATGTCTGAGGCTCCGCAACCTGTATCTGTGTACGTGTCTCTGTCTCTCTCTCTGTATTACTTCAGTAGGTCTTTAACAAAGCACGCTGAGAACAGAAAAATCATACTGCTAAAAAGTACAAAAGTATTTTCATGTGGTAGTGCCTCCATTCATGAGGTGAGGGAGAAGAGTGCTCAGGTACTGCTGGTTTCTTCCTCAAAAATGGTGCACTTTTCCGACCTTCAAAATGCAAAGTTAAAGTAAGAACATAGTAATCTACAGAGGCACGGGCAAGCCTAATTCGACCTGAAAAATAAAGCTGAGAGGAATTCTTAAAAATCAAGATTTTGTTAGGGACCCATCTCCCTTCGGCTTAAACTGCTGCACGTGGCACTAGAGGGCTCACATCTTGAAAGACAACAGGCTCCTTCTTGAGATGTTCCCACACAGTCCAGGGATGAAAATAAATTTGAATTTCAGATCTAATTGTTAGCGAATGGAGAGAGAGCAAAGAACTGTTTCTAGCTGAGACAAGCTTAACATCGCTCTTTATGGCTCTTGTAGAAGGAGGCTGTTTTCAATCTTAAGTGTGTGGACGTGTGGGCTGTGAACTGCAAAGATCCTCGCTGGAGGTCTAACTTGGCTGAAGGGATACGTGGCATGAAGAGGTACTACAATTACAGAAGAGAGAAAATAAGGCACACACCTATTTGATCATTTCATTAATTACACGGGCCCCCAGAGAAACCTCTGGCTCGCCTAGAGAGCTGGAAACCCTTCCAGTAGTTCTCCCGTGTAAAACCAAGGGATTGCCTGCAGCCTGGTCCATTTACAGCCCTCAGGAACCGACCACTGTCTCTGACTCTGGGGAGTTTCCTTCCAATACCAGGCTGAGCAGAACGAGCTGGGTGTCTAAGAGAAGCACGGAGCTTCTCCACGAAATTCAGGCTAACGGCAAACCAGTGTCACGCGCTTTGCGGCAGCTGGTTGGCATCTCTGCCGCCTTGGGCTGCCGGCCTCGGCCCAGAGCACAGCACAACAGTGTAACCACCACAGCTCCCTCCCTTGCGCACATGTGTGGGGAAGGCTCAGAAAACAGCCCAAAATCCAACGGCTGGAGAGTCTCATCCAGCTTTCCTAACCCCTGCATCATGGCGAGCAAGAGACGCTGGTAGCAACTAACAGTGGACTGCAACTTCCTTATTCTGTATTTGCAAAACATTTAGGATAACAACACTCCGATAACGACTCCTGGCATTATCGGAGTACAAACAGTAAATATTGGATTTGTGTCTGCGGTAGCTGAGCTTCTCCTGCCCCACACGTTTCGTTGCCTGGAGGTGGGGGAGTGAGATTATCAGGATACACAGTGGGCAAGCACAACGAAAGAAGAAACAACTGGGCGCTGGGGAGGAAGAAGAGCTTGGGCCGGGCCCTGCGGCTGCACGCCAGCGCGTGGAACAGGCACCCACTCCCAAACCAGCAGCCAGCTGGCCACCCTCCCGCACGCTGTACGCACGCACCCTCTCCCAAAGCTTACCCGGCCTCCCAGTAAAGCGTCCCACACTCCTCCCCTCCGCTCTTTGCGGGAGGAAGGGAGGACGCAGGAAGGGAGTGTTTTGGGCTAAGTGTCTGACGCCCAGAAGCTTGGCTCTCTGCTGACTCAAACTGCTGACTAAAGGCTGCTGTTGCAGGCAGCCCTCTGTTCCTTTTCTATTTGTCACAGATTATAATTGTATTTGCTTAACTTTAATTCCTGATTAATAATCAGTTCTGGTTTTAGCAGTTGCCTGACGTTCAAGAAAATGCACAGGAATCTCATTATTGCTTCTTTATCCTTTGTTCTTCCTGCCCCATATGCTCTCTTTAACAAGTTTGCAAAGCCCCACCACTCACTTCGAAGAACCATCAGGACATTTTGGGGCCATCCTGGGAATTTGCTGTTCACATCCTGTCCTGTCCTCCCTCGTGTCTGCCCGGGGTTTGTTCGAGATCCTCTCTTTCTGCATCATGTTACATATAGACCACATACGTTTTGAGGGAAGGAACACCTCATTATTTGGTTTTGTGATGGCCTTAAGTAATTCTGGGTAACTAAAAAAATACCTTTTTTTTTTTAAACTAAACTAATTATGGCTGTGAGACTGATAGATAAATGACATGTACTGTTACAGAATGTACAGTTTATTTATGTTCTTCATTAACGACATGGAAAAAACACTTGTCTCTTCTATTACTTCTCTGAGCAACTGCTCTCCGCTGCTGGCAGGTGATCCTACTGCTGGCTTATCCATTCATGATCACACCTGCACCCTACATAAGGATTATCCTGGATCTTTGGCTATATTAAACTGGCTTTTGCCTATAGTACATAAATCGCTTCTACACCTGACTCTCCACTTGTGTGCATGAAGGGGTATGGGTTTCTAACGCAGTGGGTGAAAGCAGCATTGGGAAGGAAAGGATTATTTTGAGCTACCCAGTGACCAATAACAAATTGTGTTAGCCTTCGCAGTTTCATGGATGCTCGGTTCAGTTATGGGTTTTATCCAATAGATGGCTCCTTGGTAGCAGGAAGGATTCTCCCCCTGCTCTCCTTTCCTTTACAGAGCTTCAGTATGACTTTCTAATATTTACACAGCTTTTATCTTGCAAATATAGGCATTTTGTGCACACTGATAAACACACAGAAGAAGCACGTGTGCGTGAATTAAAGAACAAAAGAAAAATTAGATGGCATTTTATATATTTCGTGCCACTTTGTCCTCTGCCAGTACAGGGATGCATGAAAAATGACAGTCAGGCAGCCCTGTGGTCTGGAATGCTTCCTAAAGTCAAACTAAAAAAAATACAACTTCAGAAACACATGAATATTAACAGCATGCCAGAATACCAGCTTTCTCCCCAAAAATACGAGGACATCTCCCACATCTTCCATATCCCTGACTGAGCAATACTTAAGCAACTTACAGGCATCATTACTCCTCTGTCAATGAAAGATTTTTCACAAGACAAAAAAAAAATCCTATGTGTAATTATTGATATAATGAACCAGGAGAGCGCTGTGTAATTGGCAGGGTGCAAGTTAACATCATTATGAGTAATGCTGCCATTTCTGAGATGGGGAAAGTGAATACGCTTTTGTGGTTTTCCAGAAAAACATAATCAGAATAATAATAGCAAAAGCCAAGACATTAATTACATTCAGACAAATCATGTTTATCCCATATAGGCGCTTGTGACTTCTCCAAATCAGAAGAGCAGTTTCCAGTCATTTCTGTCCTGAGATCCACCTTGCATCTCACTCAGCTCTTGTCAAGATCTTGTCAAACACCTGCCAGTAACCCCACTTTGGGGATTGTGACCCTCTGGTCAGACCATGCGATCAAGTGAAAAGTAAGAACCGAACACCCACAATAAATAATAAGTCTCACAGAAGCCAGACCATGGCTATTTAAATCCCTATGGCTTAACACTTCCATGGGGCACAACTGTAAGCGCACTATACCTGCTCTTAGCATCTAATATAATAACATTACTGATAATAACCTTTATCCTTGAAATATTAAGCTGCTTTGAAAAGGGGGGGAAAGGTACCAGTTTACTATAAATACACATATAAATACATAGCATTGTAACATAGCACAATTACAGCCACAATAACTGTCAAGAAGAAAATATTTTGTCCCTTTTCAAAGCTGAGCACAATCACTGTTTATATTTCAGTGCTCCAAAAGGACTTGCCTAACTCCATACCTCAAATCAGCTTTTTGCTAGCTAGAACTTGGAAAATTTGAACCAAATTGCATTTTGCTCACTCCAAAATAAGCTCATCAGCATGCTCGATCATGGGCTGTTACACTACTGCTTCCCTTTACTCCTGAGCAGACACCCCAAAGAGTCCTCCAGCCTACTGGGTACTGCGCGGAGAAACAGCACGTGTAAAGGTAGCCCCGTGCTCGACTGGCATAAGGGCCCTTTGCATGCCTGGAGAACAGCTGTGACACTGCTCTTAAACAGCACAAGGAGCAGATTTAATCCCCGGCCAGTCCCGATACTGGTGAGACACAAAAGCTCCATCTTTCCTCCTCTCAGGACTCTCCTTCGCGGATGTTGTAGCCAGCAGAACTTACCCAGACCCAGACCGAGCCTGCTGACTTCCACCCTCCTCCCCTTTCCAAGGGGCCAAGTTACAAACGTGCTAAAAATCAGAGTTCACAACTGAAATACTGACAACAATTTTCACCACGGAGCAGTTTAAAACAGGCAGCGGTGATATTCATTAAGCTGTTAATAATGGATTGTGGCACAAAGCAATTTATCAAGTTTCCATTGTAATTAAAATCACTGAATATTTGGGCACTTGCAATGCACCTAGCTCTCCCTGCTTCTGAAGCTTTACATTTTAATGTGAATTATGGCTCCCTCTCCTCAGAGACCTACTAAAAAGCCCATTTTAATTGGTATGTTTTTAATTGAGATTGCATTATTAAAAAGTGTACGTTTCTGTTGAAGACAGAAAGATGGTGCTCAGCTCCCCTCCAGTCTCTGCCTCTCTTAGATATAGCTTGCTTATCCCAGCGGGAGGGAAAAATGAAGGGTAGTCGCTGCAAAGAAAGCGCGGAAAGCCGTGCGCAGTCACAGGCTGTGAAGCCAGGGCAAAGCTGCCGCTGACTGAGGCGGATGCGGGATTTCCTAGGTGGATTTTCAGGGAGGGAGAGGAATCGCCGCAATAGCTCAGGCCGCTCTTTAGCAAAAGGCAGACGGAGGAACGCCACGCAGGGATTCCTGCCTCACAGCCAGCTGACACCGAGGGCACATTTTAGAAAGCCTCTCCTCAAGGTTTCCAGTGACAGACAATCTGTCATCTTCCATAATAAGTAACTCTAATGTTAAATTATCCTCAAAATCCAGATACCGTCATGAGCAGATGAGGTCAAGCAAAGGCCTCCGGCTCTGCTGGCTCCAGCAGGCTGGGGGGGGAGAGACAGCCCCCAGCCTGGGCACGGTGGTAGGAAGAGAATTGCCAACAAAGTTGGTCACCTTTGTGCATTGAGACGGTCAGATTGACTTGCAACCAGGTTTGAAAGAAAAGCAACTTCGTGTACTTGGCATCCAAACGCTGGCCACATAAATGGTTCTCCTGTTGGCAAGATGGGCTGTCGGTGTCTCTTAACAGGAGGAGTACGGATCTGCTAAGGTAAGTAGACACAAGAGAAAAGGGAGAAATACCAAAGGAGTGCAAAGTAGATACCAACAGTTTAGACAGATCAAGGGAAAAACCTCCAGAGATAAAACATGCCAACAGATGGACAAGACGGTTGAACCAGAATGAAATATCATGGAATGGCTTTTTCATAACTGCTTCAGAAAAGGTCATACTGTATTGCAAAAAGAAGGTAGTGCGTGGGGCTGAGAGAGGTCACTGTAGGCAAATAGAGACACTGAGAGACTAACAGAGACAAATGCAAAGATCACCCACTAATACCACAAGTGCTGCAACTCCCCTCCTAGTTCTGGGAGTGACTCAGGGAGGAAGGATGGTGAACCAATAACAGATTAAAGAAAAAAAAAAAAAGGATGAAATATGAAAGACAAAACTGAAAATGTTAAAACTGACAGAGAAAGGGAAAGCTCTGTTATTGCAATTAGGTCAGTAAATCTGTGATTTTTTTTCTAAATTAAGAATTTAGATGCTACGCTCTAGTTACATATGTCAGAAGAAAGTCTGTTTGTAGAGGGAAAGTACCAAAACATGCTATTGCTCTGAACAGCAAGGTAAAATAAATACATAAACCTCCCAGTCCCATTCAACACATACTTGCAGATTTAGATCAAGAGTAAGTTTAAAAAAAAAAAAAAAAAAAAAAAGGCTATGTAAATAAAGATTAGATCTTATATCCCACCTTGGCATTAAAGGCCACCACCCTGTTATGCAGAAAATTAATCTCCAGATGATTTCATTCTATGGCAAGACTCCCTTTATTTGCTGATTTGAAAACTCCACACCCTGGATGTAGACCAGATCACAGATTAAGCAGAAAAAAGGAAAGCCTTTCAGTGACCTAAAGTAGGATCTTCTGAGAAACTTGGGAGGGACAGACCGCAAGGATAACATGCAGAAGAGATGAGGAACTGTAAGAGAGAGAGGTTACAAAAGAAAGGGAACGTGCACAACTTCAAGGTGACTTTTTTTCCTTTCAGCCAAAGGGATGAATACCAAGACCGTATCACGAAGGAAAGCAAATGACAAGAAGCAGGAAAAGGCACGATGGAGAAGATTTACTTTACGCTGAGGGCATCACAAAGGGAAACTGTACTTCCCAGCCTATAGGAAAATGACCCTGAAAGACAGATGTAACACTGCTTAGGCTGGATATTTTGCACAGATGAGAACATGCAGCAGAAAGGCCAGATTACTTACTGATTTGGCACGTATCAACAGATACATGACTACATCAGATTCTGCCCCAAGTGCTATAAAAGAAGGGCAGCTGGAGATGCTTTACTCCCTTCCCAGAAAACAGATACCTTCTTCTCAGCCCTGGACACAGCAAAGTCTCATCAGGTATGTGTAACTTCTGCGATCCAACACCCAGGAACATTTCCCCAAAGACACACAGTGACCTAACAGGTTGCAGCAGCCTTGATCCAATTATTTGCTCTGATCGGAGTATCAGGAGAGATGCTAACTAACCAGGGGACAAACTTTATGTCTAAGGTCATGAAACAGCAGTATGGAGTACTAGGTATAAAAAGTATTAAAGCCTATGCCACATCCTCCTCAAACAGATGGCCTTTCAGAAAGATTTAATCAGACATTGAAATGCATGCTGCGAATACTCATTACTAGCACAGGATCAGGCTGGGACAAGTGGCCAGCACTGACGTTATTGCCTACAGGGAATTACCACAGGCATAAACAGGATTTTCAACATTTGAACTTCTCTCCAGATAACAAGCACAGGGTTCCCTTGCCATCATAAGGGAGGGTAAGGCAAAAAATTCATGTTGGGGTGGGCCAGCTCTAGGTTGCAGAGGAGAAGCAAAAGACCCAGGGCCTTATAAGGAACAATCACCTTTTTTTATTTGGCTTCCTCATCCTCTGTTTTTCACCTGTGCTGGTCAAGCCACCACAAAGCTCAGTGACACAGACCAGTGTTTGCTGGATCCCACCTTCAAAGCACAATGAGCTCTTGCTCTTCTTATTTTTATGGACACATAAAATAGAGCTGTGAGCACTCCCTCCCTTTCAGGACAGAGAACAGGAAAAACACAGTATAGCCTCAACAACCAGCACCTAGAAGGAGGTGTAAGCAGGGCTGGTGGAAAAAAAAAAAAAAAAAAAAAGAAAAGAAAATAAAAAAAAAAAAGGAGGACTTTTGATCTTCCCTTCAATGATGGGGCAGTTTCTTTGAAAAAGAGGCTTTCTTTTCAATTCTTTCTTCCTCCAGTTTTTCAGAGAAATTTTACCGCAAACGTTATTTGAAAGAGTCCTTAAGCTATATTTTGGCCTGGATTTTTGATAAACAGTATTTTAAGTGACTGATTTTACCATATAAAAACAATTTTTAAAAGTCACTAAACCCCTTGACATTACCAACAACTGAGCATGTGGGTTTATTTATTTTTACTCTGGATGAGAAAGCCTTTTTTCAACACTAAAAATCCCACCCTTCTCAATTAAAAGATGTTTCTCATATGCTGTAGATCAGCAAAGCCAAATATCCATCTTCACTTCCCACACTGGCTGGTGAAAACAGGAGGAAAATGCATGCAAACCTTATTGACAGAAGCATTTAAGTCCTTCCTTCCCGTAAGTCTGAAGGGATCCTGTTGGCCTAATGACTTCCTGTGGATTAACACTGCTATAGGGAGTGTCTGAACCTTCCCTGTTCTGCCCAGAAAGGGGCAAAGTTACCATTTTTTTGAAGACCCTCTGAACAAGCTCCACCACACATCTCTTAGAAAGTGAGGTTAGCTTTTCCTGCATGGATACCCACATTTTCCCGGTACTGTCTGCAAGATCATTCTCAGCAACTCCAGATTAATTAATGTCTCTCGGCAACTCCAGATACAACACAAAAATTTCACCAGCCTAATCAGTAGGAACATCCTGGTGCTTTGATTTCTTTTCTGTCCTTTGGTACAAGTCTATGCTCTTGCAAACTGAAGTTTGTGAGTGGTGCTCCAAGAAGTCAGTGAGATGGCTCATGTGCATGACGGCTCTTTGAATCCAGATCGTAGCTGAGGTGGGACATGTGAAGTATGAGATAGGGACACCGCTCCTGTCATCCCCTGAAGAAGAAATGAAGGTACACAGGAGTGACTGAAAAAGACTATGAGGGAGTGGGGAGAGATGGAGGTATTGGAGAAAGAGTCCCAGATGCCAAGATTATACTGGTACAGTTGCTGCGGGGTTTGCTGGAGTGGGGCAGATAACATATACATGATACCATCTGCCTGTTCCTTGTCTAGGATCCATAAAGTACACTGATCCATAACCAAGGAGGCAGTGGGAGTGGTGTGATAAGAGCAAAGGATAAGCGACAGCAAGCGGACCTGGTATATGCTTGCTGGCAGCAGGTAACCAAGCAGACATTCGCTATCTGCTTGTGACCGCGGTGCTCGTAAAGCGCCGGGCTCGCAGGAGTGCTGGGCTGCAGAACTGGGACAGATGCAGCAGTAATGCAAAACTCCTCCTGCTTCCCCATCAACCCGCCTCCGGCAGGTGAGGAAGTCACCGCTCTCGTTGCTTATTCTGCCCTCGATCTCTTCGGAGCAGAGAGACTGCGGAACTGCATTTCATGATGAAAGCACCTCAGCCAGGCACTTCAGCCCAGGCCTGAAACCAAAAGATCACATTTCGGAGGCCTGCAGTTCATCGTTGGAAAGATAACAACAGACTGATCAAGAAATTTCAACTGGTGACCAAAAGTAAAAGGGACTTCAAGTTCATCTCCATTCAAGGTTTTGAAGCCTTGGTATGTTTAAATGCCTACTTAAGAAATCCTAAGGAAGCTATAAAATTAATTACATCTTCAAGAAAAAGGAAAAAAAAGAAAAAAAAAAAAAGGACTTTTCTTCCAACGTGGGAATGAAGGAACACAATTTTAAAAGCAAGCAGCAATGGCTTGATTTTTAAAAGAAGGTGAATAACTAAAATGCCTTTTAACATAATGCCGCTTCTTTTTCCTCTTACAATCACCATATGCTGTCCAAGCACGATCACCAGATTTAATGTTCAAAAGGTTTTTAACATATTCTAGAGGAATGATAACCTTCTGCTTAAAACAGCAGAGATACGGGTTTGAGATTTGGGTTCAAACCCCATATTTAGCAAAAAATCCCTCTACGTCTTTACGACACACATTCACCTTTCTGGAAAGCCCACTTCACATTTCCTCCTGACAAAGGCGGTGGATAACGACATGATCAAACCGTGAGAACAGCCCAGTGGAGCAGAATTGCAGCATCCTTCCTACAGACTTAGAAAGACAAAAGGATCAGACTGATCCTTTCTTTTACTGACTTTATTAATCAATATAAATGGATTATTTAATATTGCCATATAGTGCCTGTCCTTAAATGGACACCACCTTTTTTCAAATATAAACAAGTTTTGCTTGGTTTTCTACAAAGGCAAGAAAACTGCACACTATTAGAAGGTGTCTAATCCTCCCATCTGCTGTTTCCTTAGAAAAATATTTACTTTTTAACATCTGTACTGCATTTCCACAGTTCAAACACACACATCGCTCCTGGAATGTACACAGTATTTAGCAAATTTTTAACTAAGTTTTCTTAGTAATTGTATAGTTTTCCCTTGACAAGGAGAGGATCAGACTTTTTCAGGAGGATTACCTCTGCTCAACTCATTTCAAGCAGCTCTTGAATAAAATAGTTCATTAGTTCATGAAAAGGAAAAACTCCAGGGAACTGCTGGGGAAGGAAGAGAAAAGAACAGAGTGCCACAGTAATTAGGTTTTCAGATTGTCCCTTATCCTCCAGAATGCAGGTACACACACACACATCCCTCTTCCCCTTAGGTAAAGCATTTAGGGGAGCTCATTGCACGTTTTTCCCTGGGAATCAGTGTTCCAGAGATTAAAGTTGTAACCAGGCCATCACTTCCCAGGAAGATATTAAAAGATACCACTTCCTTATAGCACGTTGCTATTGCTAGTCCACAGTGCAAGGGCAGTTATCTCCCTTTACAAGCATTTAAATACCTTAGTTTCAGACGTCCTCAAAATTCAGTTTCCTGACCCTTTTAGGCTCCCACGGCTGATGCTGGAACACCAAAGGACCTCCACTCACCAGGTGTCACCCATGCCTGCCCGGGTGTATGGGCAGCTCAGGGGCAGCAGAGCCACTGACTGTACCTACCTGGGACCAGGGAAAGGATTGGCCGGGAGTGAGGATTGGAAGTGAGGAAAACTGGAGGGGGTTGCAATCATTCACCGGCAATTGCTGACCAGAGGACAACCTTTTGATCCAGACCTCGCACAGTAGAGTCCAGAGCATCCCAGAGCCACACCAATTCATGGGAGGCCAGGTCACCACCAGGACCGACAGCTTCTTTGTGGCTTTGCACCGCGTGGTTCACAGCAGCACAGCCTTCACGCTCTTCTCCCGTTGCTCCTTCCGCCTGCTCCGCACTTACACCGAAAGCATTCGCGTGGTCCGGAGGTCTCCAGCCAGACTGACTAAACCGCCAACGGAGACGCCAATGGATACAGTTCTGGTGCTGCTTCTCCGTGCTTTGTCACCCTCTCATCTGAAACGGGCTTGAGACCACCGAGAAACAGCTCGTCATCATAAGGTCACTACCTGCCTGGCACGGATCAGTGACCTTGAATTATGCATTCACAGCAGACAATGTGACGGGAAAAATCAGGAGATGCCAGAAGAATGTGCTGGAGCCTCTATGAACTCTCCAGTTCTCCTTGTTAAGGGGCACATATTTTGAAAACTGGATTTTCCCACAGATCTGTTGTGATATTCCAAAAATAATGTTTTGCAATATCCTTAAATTGTTACATTCCAATTGTTGTTATTACTAGGGATTACAAATGAAATTCTGGCCTTTCATCTGCTGGGGGGGCTTAATTTCAACCCACAGTTTTAGAAAGGAGTCTCAGTTTTGAGCACCATGAAAGACTCCTTCATCTAGATATCATAATTTAAAACAGACTGGTAGGTTAAGAACTGAGCTGTAACATGGTAGAAAAACAACTCTTACACAAATAATGGTTTGCATATCAGATTATTAAATGAAAATCTATCAAACTATCATTTATTGAAGTAAACAAACAGTCTGTCTGCCCTTTTTCTGGAAACATTTTGCCTCAGGGAAAAATTTAAACCCGGGCAAATAATCAGGATAAGGTATTTGAACACTTAAATCCTGCTGGAGTCTTCAAAGTAGGTGTTAAGTGGTGCATTAAATTTGTGCTGTTTCTTCTGAGCAGGGTGAATTTGCTCTTCTGTAAATAGCGGGAAAAGCATTTTACAATAATTTGAATCCATGAATAAATGTAATATATTAAAATTTCTAAAGTACAACCACTAAATGTTTTTGTATATAAGCCAAATGAGTGGAATATCCAGGACTGAAATTATTTGACTGACCACAGAAAGATAATATATAATTAAAATGACATCTGCAGCACAAACTGATGGGATGAGAGAAAGTGACATCACAGATCTCATATAAGCTGCAAGCATGTTATTAGATCTAAACCTGGCTGTAAAATTACTATCTGCCCATGGGATTATCTTTAGGCATTCAGAAGCATTGTTTCATTTACTGATAGAACAGGGATGATAACAGGCTGACTTTGCTTGTCACACTGTTTTTTGGCCTTTCTTTATCCATTGTTCACATTAGCTACAGATTAGAGGAAGACAAGCTTCAGCTGAACCACTTTCGTGGAGCTTTTATTGTTTTACAGTTTGTTCCAAAGGCGCTTTTTTTTGCCTTTTTTTATTTTGCTCCCCCCAAAGAAAGGAACCCAAAAGAATTTTTAATGGTGATAAAATCAATGAGGAGTAAAAGATGCACACAATGTAACATCTAGGAATGTGGCAACCTAAGGAATACCCATTGGCCTAAGGCAGCAAAGGGAGACCGTAAGACTTTGCTTGTAGCTCCCATTATTAGCAGTACAAAGAACCAGTAGCTACCGGTTATATACGGGCCTTATTAAAATTCAGTACCAAAACTCTGACTGACTTCAGTAGGTACATTTCATCATTCAAGACCTAGGACACTTGACATAATTCTCCTTCAAATGCAGGGCTATCTGGGACACCTAATCTCTACAGATTACATTTCTGCATTAAATTGGACACAGCTGCATTTTGATCTGTTTCACATACCATTTTTATGTTCTTGGCAAATTATTAAGTTGCCTAAACTTGTAACGAGACTCATGTGCCACCAACCTAAAATAGTTAAGATTCTAAGAGCGCGTAACAAGACAGGCAGTGAAAAGGGAAAAAAAGGAAGCTCCAAACTTTCCAGTCGCTTTTGAAAGCCACGCTAATGATCCTGAACTGCAAAGGGGACTTAATGTGCCCTCAGAAATCTGGTCCCAAGTGTCTAATTCCCAGCGTTTGAAATAGTTCCCGTATGCCAATTTTGCAAACCAGGCAAAAGTCCAGGAGCAGGCAGGACCACAGCCAGTCATGGACTTGTGTGTACACTGGGAAGGCAAATATGGACCTTGTACTTTCCTCCACACTGCCCTGATACTGGGCAGCTACTGCCATGGGTTATTTCTTACAGAACCTCCCAGAATCCCTTCCAATATAACCTTAAACCTCTGCTCCAGGAACCACTGAAATGTGCAAACAGGCTGCCTATGCAGAGACTGCTGCCTCCTGCTTTTGTGGCTACAATCTTGCTTTTCTTTGTGTTTTCTCCTAACCATATCCACCTGCTGTCCTTTATCTTAGTCCGCAGTTTGGGGCAGTGACCACCTCTAGTCTAGTGAAGGATTTAGCCCACGATCAACACCCTCAGTGCTATGGCCACAAAAATACATTGCATTTTATTGATAGTGCTTAATACATTAACTAATTTTAATCCACATTAGTTTGTTTCATTGTCCCTTTTATAATTGATACACAGAATAGACCTCTCATGCAGACCCCTTCAGCATAAATCTTTGATTCAAAACTCTCCATACATACAGCCATGCCAGTATGCCATTAAAAATTCACACGGGATACGTGCACTACAAGTGAGATGTCTGCAAGCAGTTTAGATGTACCATCCTTGTTAGAAAATATTCCTCCAGCACTCAGCCTGGGCCAGGAACCATGTTTATGAATCGCAAATTATTTGTGGCTGGTCAGTGGTGCTTACAATCTTTTGGATGTAAAGAAGGACGGAGACAAAAACCTAAAGGCCAGTGAGGGCAAAGACTCATAAAGGTGGGCTGGAGGAAAGACAAGAAGCGTGTGGTGATAAAGTGCAACTAACACAGAAGTGAGACTTCACTGCAGAAGTCGTCAAAGAAAAAGAGCAGAACACGCAACACAGCAAAGAGCAGCAATATCTTTGAAAATCAATTTGATTTTTAAATGTGTCCTGGATGTAATGTAGGGTAAACTAAAATCCATTTTTCTTCCTGAAAAAATGTGGGGGCTAAGCTGTGAGAAGAAGTTGGGAGGATCCACTCTTATCTGTGCTGTTACCCTGACAGAATTGCTCGTCAACTCAAAAGTGGTAAGAAACATCTATTGTATTTCGATATTAACAGCTTGTTAATGTGTATGTTGTAGCATGTTGAATGTGAATTGATAAGCAAAAATTGTCTCAGTTACCTTTAAAATGGAATTCTCATTGATATTCTTTGTTTCTCACTACGCATCCATAATTAAGTGGTTAACTTATTTTTAGGGATATTATGTGCAGTCTGCAGTAAAGAATGGTCCAAAAGGACAAGCAGACCTGAAGAACTTTTGTATCACAGAACTGAAGCACATGCCTATGTTCCAAATGCTTTGTATATCAAGAATAGAGAGACTTTCACAAAAATGCATGTGCCTTCAGATACTTCATAAAACAACAGTGATTAAAACAAAACAAAAACCCCCAGAACTGCCTTATGTCCAGACGAAAGAGAAATACACAGGTAACAAACAAATTGCTAATAATGCATACCCAGTAGTTTGCATGCTTCAAGTAGAATTTACTACCTTTCTCTTTAGCCATCTCAATATCAAGTGTCTGCTCTTAACTGGACATTCAGGTTCTTTCCATTTTCAAAAGCAGTAGGAACTGTCACAGGACTATACAAAACCTGCCTCAGCTCCTAGGTAATGACTGGGTTGAAACACTCAGTGGGGACTCCCTTTTCTCTGGTCATTAGGGAAAAGTAACATAGACAAAACACCTGACTTTAAGATGAGAAAAAATCTACAGTGTGAATCCTCCCTTCTGGGTCTAGAAACTGAGTTGAAAAGTCATCCCAGATGTAACATCTTCTGCATCCTTCTTTGAACAGAAATACTAAGAGAAGCAATCTTTCTTGTAGTGTGTTAACAATTCTGCATCAACACCAAGCCTGGCTGATGGTACATAAAGCTAAAAATGAATAAAATCTTCACTAAATTGCTTTGAATGTTCAAACAGACTGAGTTTGCTTTTTCAACTGAGGCTTATGCCACTTCCAGTGTTTCCTCAAAACATTTGCTTATCCATATATTTATCACAGAAATAGCCTTACCTCAGCTGAATCTTGCTGTTGTCTCAAGACAATTGCATTTTTTATGGTTTGGATAAAAAATCCATTCAGTTCCTTTTGTTTCTTGTTCGGCAAAATCCGAAGCAATGGGATCATAATGAATGGGAAAGAAACTGTAAGAGATTTTAAAGAAGGAAACACTGAATCAGACTCTAAAGGCATACAATAACCCCCTCCTTTCATTAATATTATAAAACTCATCAAGTGGGATGTGCTATTTTGTGAAAACTGTTTTTTCCTCTTTCTCTCTTCCTCTTTTTCTTCCACCCCCATAGACTGGTAAAGGATTTTCTTTTAGAAATTCCATGTTGGCTAGGACTCCCCTGCCAGACAGATGCCTTCCAAGCTTGCTTCCACAACGCTTCAGGATTTCAGTTCAGCTTCTTGATGCCACAGAGCCACCACAACAAAGGGGAGAATTATTTCCCCTGCCTATTTAAACAATTGTCCTGGTTTTGGCTGGGATGGGGCTAATTTTCTTTCTAGTAGCTGGTATAGTGTTACCTTTTTGATTCATTACTAGAAGAATGTTGATAACACACTGATGTTTTCAGTTGGTGTCAAGTAGTGTTTAGACTAAGTGAAGGATTTTTCAGCTTCTTATGCCCAGCCAGCAAGAAGGCTGGAGGGGCACAAGGAGTTGGGAGGGGACACAGCCAGGACAGCCGACCCAAACTGGCCAAAGGGGTGTTCCATACCATGGGACGTCACGCCCAGTATTTACACTGGGGGGAGTTGGCCAGGGGGGCAGATCGCTGCTTGGGAACTAACTGGGCATGAGTCAGCGAGTGGTGAGCAATTGCATTGTGCATCACTTGGTTTGCATATTCCAGTGCTTTTATTATTATAATTGTCATTTTATTATTATCATCATTACTACTTTCTTCCTTTCTGTCCTATTAAACTGTCTTTATCTCAACCCACAGTTTTACTTTTTTTTCCGATTCTCCCCCTTCCCACTGGGTGGGGGCAGGGAGTGAGTGAGCAGCTGCGTGGGGCTTAGTTGCTGGCTGGGGTTAAACCACGACAACAGTTACATACAGAAAGTGGGGGATCTTGAATTAGCCTAGCAGCTTATGGCACTGATCCACGAAATTGTGTAGTAGTCATTCTCATTTAGAGTTCTCCAATATTAGGATATCGGTTTGCTATTTTATTTTGCTTCTCTAAACAGGCCACAGACTCTGCAATTGGGATGTTATCACAAGGATTGTCTCCGGTCCATGGTCTTCATAGTCAGGAATTGGAAAACTGAGTGAAGTCCTGCATCTTAATAAACCCCTCGTTAACTTATGAGCAGCTTAAGACTAACAAACCAGCCATTGGAAAAACCCTGTGCTGCCAACAGGGCAACACAGTGTGGAAATTCAGACCACGTAATGTACCAGCAGGAAGAGACCAACAAAGGAATCCAACCCCAAACCCTACAGAAACTTTCTTTAATGAAGGACATTATCTTAGACATATAGGAGCACATTTCTGTCCCTTCAGAAATTAGTTGCAAATCACACTTTGCAATCAGGTTAAACATTAACCCCAGGACATTTTGGATACACAACTCCAGAAGGAAGCAGTTCCTGTGCTGCTAGTACAGGTGCAATCTGTAATGCCAGCAGGATCAGATGGGCACAGGAAACTTTGCCACTGAGCCACCTGACACTACGGCGTGCAGGTCGAGATAGCAAGATGCTAAAACCTCAGCAGCCTCAATTATGCTGTGGCCTCCTCAGCTACGATTCTTACTGCCCTTGCATTAACAAGGCCACCATCACCATGAAGCCTTAGCTTTCATGCCCTAGAACTAAACGGCTTTATACCCCATTCTTGCATTCCCTATCTATTCACCTGAAAATAAATGCATTCTCTTAAAGACAGCCTGTGCTGGCACTTATAATCTTTATCCTTTACAGCCATCAACCAGGCTGCTGCTGCTATTCAAATAAGAATTTGAAGGACTGATACTATCTGCTTACGCTCCTCCACATCTTTTCTTTAGTGGATTATTAGCCCACTGTTGTTTATGGGTGGGATTTCAATCTCTACCAAGCAAATCAAGTGCACAAAAACTTTACTCTCAGGCTCCAAAGGGTAGTTACTCTGTTTTAATGCAGAAGTGTATTAAAAGAGATACCATCCCAGAAACCTTCCACTCAGATCAATCTGGAGCATTGCCTTCCCAGACTCTCAGTTTCTGGAGGACATTGCATTAGAGGTGACAAGACCTGCATAGCATATGGTGGAAATCTCAAGGGCATACTTGGCCTGTAGGTTGCATTCTGAACACCTCTGAAATAAAGTCTGCTATATATCTTCCTGCTCCAGCATGTTTTGCAATTTGAGAATGACTTAGAAAATTACCATAAAGAAGTAGGCAAAGGCAGACTATACTCACGGATCAGAATGAGGAGAGGCTTAAACAAAGACATTTGAAAGAATGTTCTGCAATTCTTAACGAAGGGGTCATCGGGATTCTTCTGAGAATCCACCTCAGTACCAAAAGCTACGCTACCAACGACATCCAAGGTAAAGCAGTTGTAACACCTGCATTGAGTTGAAGAATGATAAATCATTAGCTACAAAGTACATATCCATTAATATCTTGCTTCTACAAACATCACATAACATTAATTTTTGCCTTTGATTTTTTTTTGCTTTTAGATTTCAGCTTTGCCAACAAGAGATGTTTCCATCATTCTGACAAATGCTGATGCTTAATAATGATCACCTTCTCTCTGTCTACAAAATGAAAATATTTTCATACAGCTCAATAATTCCAATAAAAAATTATTAAAAATAAAAACTTTCACTTGTTATTACCTAGAAATCAAATGCAACAGGTCAAAGATTCATAAGCATTTTCTTAGTATGCATCCTAATAAAAGCGGTCATTCCTTTCTCATTTTAAACTGCAGAAACCACATCTACTACTAGTCCAGTCTAAACTCTCAGTGACAAGAGGTGCTTAAGTAAAATTTCCTGTTAAGGACTGCTTTCTTCTTCTTGACATGTCCTTTGTAACGTAAAATTGTGGTCAAAACCAAGATGAACTGACACCACGTGAAATCTGTATCTCTGCAGAGGAGCAGCAAATGCTTTGAGAACTACGAATGATCTGTGGACCATGATCTAGAAACTTCAGAACTTACTGAATCTCTTCCCACATATCTGACAATCTAACCAGTTGTCTCACCATCTTTATTTCTACTGGGCATTAGCAGCTATATTTAGTTTTGAGATAAATGGCCTGAGAATGTAAAGCATGCTTGAAATTTGATTCTTCTCATCTGCGGTCAAGTCTGCAATGACTGTCCCTCTATGTTCCCTTACAAAAGCCTAATATCAAATTATGTGGTATTTTAACCTGAGTGAGCATGTATTAAGAGAAGGACAGGACTCAGGCCCAGTATCTCCTGTATATACATTGTGAAGCAGCATTTCTAAACTATGATCTTTGGGCACTGTCATTCTGATGACACCAAAGCAGATTTGGAAGATAACAACAATACTGCAAAGCTAAGTAACTTCTTTGGGTTTTCAACTCCTACACACACACACAAAAGCATTATTAGAAGCTGAACCATTAAAAGAGAGGGGCACTGCAATAAAACAATAATTTCAGAAGCACTCGATCGTCTACCTCTCCAAGGTACTGAAAAAGCTTAAAAACTAAATTTTGAGTTGTTGGCGAAACACAAAATGGCTAAAGACAATGAATATACAAGATGACAGCAAGTTGCAAATAGGGTATTTACATCCAGAAAACAGCTCCCAAGGCAATTCTGGGAAACTGCAGTGCAATGAGAATCACATTTATAGATGTCAAACCTGCTGAAATGGTAGTATGATAAAACAACTGGAAGATCATATTCTGAGATGGTCAACACCATTCATTTATACTTTCAAAAGGTCTTTTCCAAAGTGCCTCTTAAGAGGGGGAACCTATCATGGATCAATAGCTAAAAGACCAGGCAAAGAAAAAGGACAAATGGGAAAAAGGGAAAAGCCTGGAAGGACTCAAAAGGTCAATTTTCATCAGAGCACTAGGCTAAGTGTAATGTATCTCAAGGTTTCATAGCATCTCTTCAGACGATTAATAAAGAGATCTCTGTGCACACACATACACTTGCATGCGCACATACACATGTACTTGAAAAGAGACAGATGAATTGTGGCTAAATATCCATTTCTTTAGATGAAACAAAATTATTTGCACTGCTTCAGTTCAGGGGAAATCATGAAGAACTTCAGAGGGTGCTGGCCAACCCAGCAAATGAAGTGTATGCAAAGTAGTGCCTATTAGAAAGAATGTGTTTGAACTACTCATATGCCACACAGGGTCCTAGAAGAAATGCATCTGCTCAGAGAAGGGGCTACGCAGTGTTGTGAACAGTTCAGTGAAGACCTCTGATGAAAGAGCAACAAAAAAGATAATAGGATATTAAATGCATAACAAATGGGAGAAAGCACAATATGGAAAATATTAAAGTGTCATTTTATAAATCAATGGTGCATTCTCATCTGGAGTACTGATCCCGTCATTTCACAAAAGGCTAGCATGCCATTAGAGAGGGTTAGGAGGAATGTGGTAAGAATGATTAAGTGCTCAAAAAAACTCATATAAAAAAAGCAAGAGGGTGATGGACTAGAGGAATTTGATACTAGATCAATTCCTATATTTGTGCATTATTGGCAGACTGTAGAGAGCAGACTGGACAGGGACTGATGCAGCTTTCCTTTCTGCTTCCAGCTGTTAAAACTTCATTAAACAACAGCTAGGAATACATTAGATGCTTTTCCAAAATTACTTTTCAAGTATGCAATGGCTGCCCCCAGGAAGAAAAGGCATCTATCAGACACATCCTCTATTAAACTATGATCTCCACTTACAAAAGCGAGGGAGGAAAAAAAATCTTCTTTTATTCAGTAAGTGCATATTTAGTATAACTGCTGCTATTGACTTTTTTTTTTTTAAATCTGCTACTAATTTCTGGCATGTTGAACATACCTCTGGATATCAAAAGCTTTGCCAGAATCTGCATAGACTTTCAAGTTACACAGCAGGACGTCACAGGCCTGGTTTATTAGCGGTGTCATCTAGAAAGGAACACACTGTATTGTAAAAAACATTAAAACGTTAAAAAAAATAATCAATAATCCTAAATTAGTTTTATCCAGTAGATGGGATGGAGCTCTCAGGATCCTCTGCAGGTGTGGTCAGACGCTTTTGCACAGGTAAGATGAAATGTTGGGACTGTCTGCAAAAAATAAACCTACACATTGCAGGGATGCCCATCTCCAGCTCTGGGCCTAAATGACGAGAGGCCCTGTCACTTACCTGACCTCTGGTTCTTGCCCAGCTGTGGCTGTATGCACAGACAGCTATCAAGCAAAGACACCCCCCTCTCTTTTTAATCATTCCCTTTTCCAACTGATGATTTATCACGATCCATATTTACAGTACATTACATAGAGGCTACATATGCTCCAGGGAAGAAGAAATAATATTTTCCATAGTCCCAAAGTCCTGTAAAGATATTAGCATCAGAGGCCCAGCATTTCCATCCTGCTGTCCCTTGGTTTGAGGGATTTAACCTGTACATTAGAAAAGCACCATGTACACCACTACAAGTTGCTAAGGGCAAACTGCTATTGCTACCTAAGAAAAGGGTTTTGTGGAGTGGTGATGCCATTAAATGGACATTCACATGAATTTGTTCAGCTAATGGTTCTTTCCAGTCACCGACACATGATGGTCAGGCAGACTTACCCATAGCCTGGCTATAGCTAACAGTGCCATAGTCTTCTCTTTAACGCTTCATGGAAACCATGACATAGGCAACCATCAAGACCTCACTGAAGTCTCTCTTTCTCTAACTTTTTACATATGAAAGGCATCAGCCACTTACACCTACTAGGGGGACAGAGGAAGGGTGTAGCAGCAATCCAGCATTGACCTTAAAGGCATTATCTGCTACAGCTCTTTCACCATATAGACTGCCGAGAGATCCTTACAGCCTACAATTTAATACCACAGTCTTGCCCCAACAATTATGCCAAGCATCAGCAGTCATATGCACAGAAACCTGCCTTTCCTTCCTGAACAACCTCCTTCAGCATACGGATGTCAACAAACATGAGAACAGACTTGTCCTACTCCTCTGACATTCTTGTTACCAAAAAAGACTTACTGCAGCCTCTCAGCACACTCCGAGAGCTATGCAGCCTGCCCAGCCAAGTCCATTTTGCTTGGCACTTCTACCTCTGTGAAACTGGCATAACACTTTGTGCACAGGCACATTGCCATCCTAACACATGGGCAAGACTATACGCAGTCAAAAGGCCAACGCAGGAGCATCCAACATGTTTTCCAAAGGCAGAAGTCTGAGTCAAGAATGTGTCTAGCTGCTCTCGAGGTCCTGTTCCTATATGGGACAGAGCAGGTTGTCGCTATTTCAGTTCAAAGCTGGGTTGATTTGGGCTTTGCCACAGTCTCACAAGACAATTCTAAAGCCGGATTAGTATTCAGTAAAAGTGGCTGGTATGCGTCTGGGAGGTGCACACCGTGTTATGTGGCAGTTTTCTTCCCCTTTTGGCTTTCTAAAGAAGGTCCCCTGCAGTGAGCTGCTTCTCAAATGGTTCAACAAAATTAACACATTTCTGTTCAACAGACTGAACCAGGGTGAAATGCTTTATAATCTCTGGGTCCAGCCCCTTGAATGAACGGAACCAGTCAAGGAGAACAAAATGAAAATCCATATTTTAACAGGTATGATGTTTCCTAAACAGATGGCGATCGTTTCAGATTCTCCTTTTATTGCCTTATTTTCCCTTTTATTCTTCATCACATCACCAGACCTGCAACCACCCAGCTGGTTGCTATTGCTTTCCAACAGCTGGCAGAGATGGCAGGGGCATGTACGCCTGGCCAGGGCATCTCACAACACCTCTGCACATTGCACATTCCACCAGCCTTTCAAAATACTGTTGCAATTCATTTCTAGCCATACGATCCTTTTATTAGCAAATCTAACCAGGAAAATGGGGAGGGGGGCACATGGATTTGATTTATTGCTAGCATGATAGGACAGAGTCATATCAATGAGACAATTATTTGCATATGAAAGCTATGGGGGATATCTACTCAGGAATCCTGGGTTTGGGTTTGGGTTTTTATTCCCCTGAGGGACATAAATTAGTCCAAGATTGCTAACTACAAAGACCACAGACTGAAACGCTCTCAAGTCCCTTAACACTTTAAACTCTTTGTTCAATTGTCAAGAAAAACAAAGTAGTGTTGGGGGAGGTGAACTATACCAAACTTTGAAAACCAGCACAGAAACAGACATGTTGATCTGCACCGCCTTGGGTATCACTAACTTCCTATACATTATCATTTGCCAGTCAGAACATAAAAGCTGCATAACCTGCCTGAGATTCAGTTCTTGGTGGGTAAACAAACCGCAGCTGCTCTGTGTTCAGATTGGCTGAGAGTAACAGGATGAAGAAAAATCTAAACAATATGGTCCCTGTAAATATTTGATCTGCCAGTTATCTAATAGCAAGAGTAGCCCAGAGTCCAAATTTCTTTGTTTCTGCCAAAGAAGAGCATTTGGGGTTAGGGTTTTCATGATGCCAGGGGCTTTGCTACATAAATCCTGCCAATATGCTATTTGGCGCATAACAACAATTAGTTTCTGATTCTGCGTATGCACAGCGCATGGGGATGTTTGCACTGTTCAAAGGCAAATCAGAGTCACATTCCTCTAGTCAGATGTGGTCCTCAGTATTCACTGTCATCATTCCCCTTACTATTAGCACCCAAGCTATAAAGTAGAAGACTGGATCACATTCACTGCAGACAGACACATTGGAGACTTTACTGTTTGCGTACAGTATGCAGAAGTTGTGTTGGGCCTCGTCTCACAAATGGGATGAAATATAAAGGAAGGAGAAGGAAAAAGGATACATCCCTAATGTAAGAATTGCTTCTGTACCAGATTTCAAGTCCCTGACTAAAACCAGGAAAAGAGCAGAGCATCAGGAAGATGTTTGTGAGAGGATTTGTTTTCATCACCTCACAGTGGGGCCCCACTATCCATGGGCACAACTTACCAAAGCAAGCAACTCAACCAGACACCGACTTGTGGCTCAGGGATGTGCACATTTCACAAATCAGCTTTTATGTTAGTCGTTTGCTTTGTCTCAGGTGAGCACACTTGCTTTGCTGAGTAGCAATAATAATTTCCAGAGACCCTTCCAAAATGCCTCCGACCAATACGCACAAGCAGAGTAAGAGCAAATCAAGGAAACCTCAATGGCTGGACTGTCAGATCTTATGTTCTAGCAGGACCTGGAAGATCTACATCCCTGAGAGTGACACTAGAGGATTTTCCTGCACTGTTCTGCCATGTTATCACAAGTTCTGCTTTGTGTCTCCCTTCATTTGAATGAAAATGCCTCAACACAAACTCCACTTCACAGGTTATTTAGGACAATGCTACATTATGCTGTGCTCTCTTCTTTAATTTTTGTGTTCTGTTTTGTTTTAATGGTTGGTTAATGGAGGAGACGATTCCCGGCATACTGATAGGAGATGACAAGACTACTGCAGCACCATCAGAATAAATAAAAATCAATAGGTTTTCTGCTGGTGTTGGCTGTAAAAGAGAGCAAAGCTATTTATCAAGTCTGACAAGGGGTCCAGAACTGCAGGATCATCACAGGCACCACAGCAAAAAGAAGAGGAACAAAATAAGAAATACTAAATAGGGAATCAAGATTGGTACAGCAAGATCACTAGCATATCAGCTTGTTTCAATACATTACGGCTGTGGAGAGCATGACAGGAACACTGGGAAATGCATCTTTTACTCAAGGGCCTCCAGGTATTTTACTTCACCACTTCCTCATGAATTACATCTTAGAACAACTTTCATTGGTCGGTATTATTCCCATTTAACAGATGAAAGTCGTTTCAGGCACAGAGAATTTAAGTAGCTTCTGCCAGATCACCCACTGGCAGTCAATGGCAGAGCTGGAAGCGAAACTTCTGGGGTCGACTGCCTCCTATCTCTCATTTCTCATGCTTAGTGCTCCCATAGCAATGGCACTAGGAGGTCCATTCGGGGGTCTCACTGGAAAGAGCTTATTAACAGATCTGCTACCAACCCCAGTAGCATCTCACGTGGGATGCCACCAAATCTTACTGCAGGATCAAGCTTAGAAGTCTATTGATTTATGCTATGCTCACCACTATAGTATTTGAATTTAATGCTATCCAGAGCCAAAACTTCCTTCAGTTGGAGTGGACTGCTTTACTAATCTTTACATACTCTTCAAAAAAACAGACAATTACAAAGGGAGAACACACAATGTATAGAAAACCATAAAAGCAACAGTAAAATGGTGCATGGCTTTTGAAGAGAAATTGAGATGACAGAGAGAGAAAGCTGGAGAAAAGGCCACAAAATCTTGAAAAATGTTAGGAAAACAATTCTCTGCGTACACGCAGCAATCACTACGCTGGCTACCCAACAGCTCTATAACCTCTAGTTTCAGGTAATTGCTCATAACTCTGCAAACTTCAAAATTTCCGGGATCAGCTTTTCCTCAGCTGGTGACTGGCTACTGGAGATTTTTGACAAACTAAGGGGAAATTCCTCAAGCTTAGTGAACTTCTCAGTGACACTACACTGCTTCCGTGGAGAGACAAGGACAATACGCCTCTGTCCCCAGCCACAGCAGCTAGATGCCTCTGTGGGGCATTGCAGGGTAAACCTTAGCAACATGCATTAGCTTCGTCTTGGGTTTTGTCCTCCAGCAGCCAGGCCAAAGAGTGGATGACCAGCTTCTTGTTCTTGCTAGTGCTGAATCTGTCTTTTAGCCCAGTAGCAGATTCTTGTGTTTCTGAAATGGAGATATCGGGGACCCACACTCAACTCTCTGGCCCTCTCTGCATCTTTTATCTGACGTGATTGCTATGGGGAGCACAGGCAGTTGTTAACATTTATTGTTCTGTCACAGGCTAATAGCTCCCTGTTCTCCCAGAGCATCCAGACAGACAAGTCTATGCTCAGAGTGGCACTAGGGGCTGCAGCGTTCAAGGGGAACCACTCTTCAACGCCACTCGGGAGGTCTGCAGTCTCTCCAGCATCACTGGGGAGTTCGCACAGGGGAACAAAGGCAAGGCAGATATCCAAAGTGAACAGAGAGGAAGACTTTGGTGGGGGGTTTTGTCAGAGCTCAGATCTCTGTGGCAAACAAATCAAGGGCTTAGCAGAAGAAATGAGGAATGTGTCTAGCAGCACCTATAAATATGTATAAAACAACATATCCAGGTTCTTGTGCAATAAATTAATACCAAAACTAGCTTATCTGTAACTCCTTTGAGGTAAAGAGGAAGAGTTTATTATAAACAGGATGTCTTCTACATAACTTTGAATACTCTGTAGTATGGCAAATACTAGAACATGGCATTTTTATTTCCAAGCTGCTGTAGAGGTTGTGAGAGAGCACTAAATACGGGAGAGTTAAAAAGTGAGATCATAATTAATGAGCATTGATTTCCTTTGAGAAGCGTTGGTATGGCTTCTAAATTAAGCAACAGCAAGAGAAGCACATGGGCGAGAACTTAAGTTGCATCAACTTCAAATCCCAGGACTGTTCATGTATTTGGGTAGAAGATGAAATGCAAGGCTGAGGAGTGCATACATTCAAAAGAGGTTCTTAATCTCACATGGACTTACTGCAAGCATCTCTGCGTAGGGATGGAATGTCTTCTGGTGAAGACATGGGACAGAGGAACAAAACTGGCCCTTTCAGAGGGACCTCCCCCACTCCTCATTATCCCACTTTCTGTGGACTGGCAGGAGAAAGTGACCATTTCCAGATCACCCTGAGGCCACACACAATTGCACCCTTTCCACAGAGTTTGGAAGAGGCAGCACAGGGAAAGCTGATTATCAGGCTAAAAACAAAGACCCCAGTTTTTGCATAGGAGATGGCTACCAGGCACTAGCCAGCCCCCCATTTTACCTCCTACCACTACTCCTGCATTGCAGCTCCACCAGCCAGCAGTGCAAAGTGAGCACCGTGACTTCTCGTCCCACCCCGGTTCAATCAGTCGAACCCTACGAACCCATGCATGCCTGGCCCCAAAGCGCGATGCCCAAGGACTCCGCCTGCTCGCCCTCGCCGCTCTCCTCAGTCAGGTCTGCCCGGTTGGTGCTGGAAGAGGTTGTTCTCTGCAAATTGAGGGGAGCGCGGCTTTATCTTTTGTTAGTCCGCCAGCAAAGAGCCGATGACCTGCAGTAAGGCAGGTTAATTTCTGCTAGGAAAATGCAAAAATCTCCTCTCCCCACCACGCCATGAGCAACTAATCGCTTGCATATTTAAACATCCTCGCCTCGCTAAAATTTCTTGATGGAGCCGGTGACAGAGCAAATGTCGGGGCGCATAACCAATGGCATTGTCAGTCGTGATTAATCAGCATCTCTGCCAGGCTGGCGGCCAATTAGAATTTACCATAATAAGGAGGTGACAGCCGGCGTTGCTAAGCGACCGCTGTCTATAGAGCTGGGAGAGCCAGACACATTTAGATGTTACTGTGGATTTCGACAGCGGCATGTCAAAACAACACAAGCGTCTGCCCAGTGGAAAATTTTACAACCCAGGACTGGGCACCGGAGTGAGGCATGGTTCCCTTTCAGAATAAAATACATAAAGGAAGAGTTGGGGTTTTGTTGTGGGTTTTTTTTTTCCCTTGAAAGAAGACTTTAACCAGTCAATCATTTATCTGCGTTTAATTAAGAGATATCGTGTCACTGAAATAGGACTTTGTTACCGGGTAATGGGTTCCCATGGCTAAGTAAATGCTGAGACATTTATACAAAATTAGCAGCAGGTCAGCATGGAGACATTTATTTTCAGTCAGAGGTATTTATCTGGCAATGACATTCTGTTCCAGTGACTTATTTTATTATATGAAAGGATTAAAGAATAACAGGGGGGGGTGGGG
>JAVJGG010000024.1:21593498-21653155 GCA_035590195.1 Aviceda cuculoides | reverse complement strand
CAGCAGAGAGAAGCATTCCCTCCCCCCGCCCCCTCCTTGCTCTTTCAGGGCAATGCTGAATGCAAGTTTTGATGATTTTTGCCCCAAATCCCATTTTACCCAATCAACATTTCATAGGAAAACCACGCTAACAGCATCTGAAGCATGAAGCTATTGATGTCCTCAGTAAGACATGTGCCTCCTCCTCAAATAAGTGCTATCACTCAAAACACGCCGATGTTTATGAGGATGGACTTAACGAAGGCACGCGGCTTCAGCCGGTGCCTCTGCCCGCCCCCCCCAGCCCAGCGTGCTGCGGCACGGGCAGCAAGGCAGGGTTTTCCGTGCCAGGAACGTGAGGCTCAGCAGGGGTGTCCGTCAGGAAGGGGCACTGCTGCTGTAAAAAGTCATCAACGCCCAGTGTTTTCTCCATGGATGCTGAGCTTGAGAAATAAATATTGAAAGGAAAAAAAAGGAACTTGGATCCTATCGGAACAAGGGCCTTTCATAAAGTTACTGGGAAAAATCTGCATAGCTCCACTGGCTTCTCTCAGCAAACACAAGACTGGGTCAGTGGAGTAGAAAGTGCCCACCCTCCTCTCATCTAAATCACATTAAAATTTGGGTCTAACAGGTGTCAGTACAGTCAGAGCATCACCTTAGGACAGTAACTAAAACCAGAATCCACAACCAAATTAAGAATAAATGTACAAAAATAACACACTAGAGATGATATGCATTAAAAAGACCCATTTACAAATATACCTTTTAGAATCTGCATCTGCCTTGGCAATGTGCAGAAGATCAGCTGCTTAGCGTTTGGATTGGAATTTTTTCTGTGAACTGACGTGAAAAGAGTGGAGCACGATGCTCGTGTTATTGATACGCTGGCCATCCCAAATTTCTCGTCTCACTATCCAAGTTGCTTGCTAAGGACCTGATCCAAAGCCTACTGAAATAAATATTTTTTCCATTAACTGAGTGGACTTTGGATGGAGCCCTGCCTCTTGCAGGGACCATTATTGAAAGCCATCGCTGTATAGGAATTGGGTCGTGTTTTTATGAAAAACTGGTTCAATAATATTCTCAGGCTGAGCCCTCAAAGCACAATGCACGAAAGAGATTGTTTTTATAGAGTTTTAATCATAAACCCTAGTATCTATAAACAGAGAAATATATTCTCTTTCCCCCACATCTGAAAGGTCAGATATCCATCACAAACCCCTCACTGCAGCACAAGCTCATACCAGCCTCGGTTTCCAGGGCGTGCTCCTGATTTATCGCTCCTCTGGCTGCCCAGGTTACGTTTACAGTATGCTGTCCACGCAGGCTATGATATAGATCCAGAAGGATAAATATTGAGGTTCCCATATGGCTGCGCCGTATCCGGGACTTCTGAAGCAGTGAATGATGTTCCCATTACTCCAGAGCACTCCGCTCTCCCAAATCGCTCCAGCCGACTGTGCAACACAAACTCACGCACGGCGCGTTGCAGCAGCGCACTCAATCACGGGCGACACTGCATACACAGCAGTTCTCTTATTGTCTACGGGAAATAACTGATGCTTTATCCTTTTTCCACCAGCGTTTTCCTTAGTCTGATTTTCAAATACAGTCCTCCTTGCAGAGTCCACGACCAGCTGCTGCACATCAAAAAGAGTCGAACCATTGTAGAGTTGAGCTCAATAATTAAACAAGTGAGACAGCATTAAAAAAAAAGAACTTTAAGGGAAGCTGGCCTAGATTCAGCATCAGAATATCAATTTGAAAGCACAAGGCCAAAACCCGCATCCTACAAGGCCTTACAGCTATCAAGGTGCATCTCTGAATTCCTGCGGATGGGATCAGCTTTCTACTTAAACTTCATCACATCCTCCTCACAGGAGATCCACTTTTAACTTGGAGATGTCTCTGACTTCCACTGTAAATGACTGCAACTGCATAGCGTAAGAGTAGTAATTGCACTGCCAGAGTTTGGCAGTTTAAAAGAACTGCATCAGATGCTAACAAATAGTTCACTCTTTTTCCTGCATAAGTTAAGTGTATTCAGTAGTCAAAATTAGTTGTGCAGAAAAAAAGATACCAGGACCCCTGTCTGTCCACGGGATGCATTGTAGCACGTAATCAGCTTCACAGACTGCAGTCTGACCTCCTCTCCCTCCTCTCCCACAAAACAAGGCCACTTGTTGTCAGGAACAGGCGTCTGCCTGAATTCCGAAGTTATGCGCATACAAAATCAAACCTACTGACCCCAGGTGAATTGGCTTTAATAACTCTCTATGCTGACATCACTAAGAGTAAGATTGCAGCTAAGCAGCACTTCAGCTGCTTACAGAGGAGAAAGAACTCGTGCAGGGAGCCCAGAGAGGTGCTCTGGGTTCGACGGAGCCAGAGGAACAGAAGGAGCAGCGCTGTGTCCCGTTCCCTCCAGTCTGCAAACTCTTTGAAACGTTTGGTACCTCTCTGTGGCTCAGGCCCGATTTCCCGTGCGCTGAGATGGGACAAGACGGTGACGTGAGTACACGCGCTTGAGCCCCCACCGTCAGAAAATGCGCCAGGACTAACAGGACCAGGAGCTCTGTGCACAGGCGGCACGGCTCCGCTGCTCGGAGGCGTCAGGAGGATGAGCCAGTCTGGCTCAGTCTGTCCTACCAGTACAGAATTTTCCTCCAGAGAAATACATACCGGCAACTTCAAGCCAAATCTGAACCTCACCACAAAATAAGGTGCACACTGGCAATTGCATTAGTCTCTCAGGGATGATGCTAAACAGGATTGACCAGAGGAAGCTAAATGGGACAGCTAGGATAGAAGTTTATTTTACGCTGTAAATATTAATAATACCAATATACTAGAGCATTAAAGGAAACATAAAACTCCCTTGGACAACGGAGGCAATATTTTCGACACTTCCAAAAGAGTGAGAATTAATGATCAAAAGCTTTCCGCAAGTTGAAAGTCTCGCATTTTCTGGGGCATATGTCTCAGGTGACTTTTTCATACCTGTAAAATGTATTTGTCAGGAAATTGGTTCCTCAGAAAGAAACACTCAAAATTACCAGTTCCAGGTTTGGGGAATCTTTCCTCCCTCTGTGAGGAACATGGCTGACTCACACAGCTGGAAGAAGGGCCATGGAGGAGAGAAAAGTCAAAGCTGATGAATCCTGTGGGGAATCACTGCAATCCACAGCGCAGCTGTCAAGGACCTGGATTTACTCTCCAAGGCCTGAGCACCTACTTTGTCTCCAGGGAAATCGGTATTTTGATCAAGCCTTTTGCTAATAGCAGGCCCTAATGCATGCATTTCCTCTCACGAACGTATTGCAGTACGTGCTTCCCAGGGTGTCCAAAATGGTCTGATAGCAGCAGGTTTTCAGCGTGAGATGTTTTAGCAGCAGTGGGAAAGGCCACCTCTCCCAGTAACCCTGCATGACTGGCTGGTTTGTCATTCAGGCTTCGCTGCTTCTTGCCTTTTTTTTTTTTTTCATTTGTCCCCTCTTCTTTACCACTCATGGAAGTTTGTCTGTTGCGTTATCCATTCCTGTAATTATTCCCATCCACAGGACAGAAAAGATTACACTGTACATCATTTTCTAACTTTGGAGTTAGAAGCAGGGACTTTTTCACACAGCATAATTTCCAGCACGATGTGGCACTTGCTCAGCATCCCTGGGTCACATACGTGTCTGCAGTCCCCTCAGCAAACCTGGGTACGCTCAGCCAATGGCAACCAGCTCTTCCCTTCTGTACCACCCTCATACATAAACCACCTCAGTCTCACCTCTTTTCATCCCTCAATTATAGTTGCAATATTTCGTTGTGGGGGAGTTACTGTGACTTCCTTTGGCTCACAGCATAACCGCTTCAGACCTGGTCTCATTTCTGCTGCCCCTCAGAGAAAGAACGGGGAAGACGGCAAACAAACTGGCTGCAGCGGGGTGTTTCTAGTGCATCTATTCTGTTAGTAACTGCTCTATTTTATGCCTCATGAATCCTCTTGTTCTGCCTCATCTCCCTGGAAGACAACTCCAGGCATGGGGCAGCGAAAGAGCCACAAATGAACACAACCACTGCTGCCGATGCTCTGCCCCGCAGGACGATGGACGACCACCACCCAGCCCCCTTGACCCTCCACCAACTGCCTGTCTCACGGCCTTTTCCCAATGCAAAATTTCTGCTGCTTTGAAATCTCCCCCAAAACGCTTGCTACTTCCTCTTTCCCCTAAAACTGCAATTGAGCGATAAATGGCTCCTTTTCTGAAAGGATCTGCCTAACCCGTTCTGTCACAGCCTTCCCCTGTGAGAAGATGCCCGTGACTGAGCGATGCCATGGGGATAAACCAACTGGAAGACCACAGCTTTGCCAGCTCAGCCTGCCGAACGCCCTTCCCGGGTCCCCCGCGAGAGCCGCGGGGCTGGCACAGGCACGCCGAGGCACGGACCCCGAGCCTTCTGCCGGCCGGGACGGGGCTCCCCGCGCGGCTGCCCGGGCAGACTCTCCGCCGGGGGCACCTGCCCTCCTCCTACAGGGGAGCTTCTCTGTGTTCTGGCACATAAGGCTAGCTGAGGTAAGCTGATACGGTAACGTTCGTGACGAAAGACGGTTCTAAGCCAGAAAACCTATAAAAGCCTATAAAAACGTGAGTTTTAATTTCTAACCACCTCTGCGTAAGAGGCGACAAAAAATTTAAGTGAGGAAATGATAAAGATGTTAACATCCTCTCGAGGGCTTTCTGTGTCTAATTTAATGGTTTTTAGCTTTTTAAAGCATTTGCCAGCACGGTTTTCTCACTTCAGCTGGGCGCAGCTTGTGACCCCCATCCGAGTGATGTCAAATCATAGTGTGATACACTCATGAGCGTGCAAGTAAAAGCCTGTCGTCTCTTCCTCAGCTTTCTGGACACCATTTGCAAACGCAGCCTCGGCATGGGAATCGGGCCGGTGGGAACTGTCGCCGATCCGGACCCTGCAGCTGCAGCTGACCCAGCATTTCCTACCCGATTTCCATCTGGGGCGAAACAGCCGTTTGGAAGCATCTGCCCAGCCAAGGGGAAGAGACGGCGGTGGCCGGGGTGGGTGCCCACCGCCGTGGGGGACACGGAGCGCAGGCAGCCGTGCTCCCGGTGCCGGGGGTCCCCACGGGCTCCCCTTGGCAGCGCTGAGCCTGCAGGCAGCCAGGAGTTTTGCACATGATTTTGCAACAGTCCTGGTGTCTAGGAACAACCTAGGCATGATATATCCCAAGATGATATATCCTAGGATAGCACGGGCATGTGGAAAAAAAAAAACAAACTGCCATGTAAAAATGACAAGGTGGGATCAAGAAGGCAAGAAGAGAAATCTCACACCCCCAAAACGAAGTAAATTACAAGAGAGACAACAAATTCCGGATTATTCATATTTAAATAGGATATTTAGATACCTAACTGCAGACTAATTTCACTTGCTGAGATCAGATCCACAGACAAATAGACAGAAAAAAAGCTTTTTTACATCTTTATCTTTAGTAGGCAAGAAAATTAGCTCCCAATTTAGGTATCCTTACAGGAGACTGCTGTGCTGAACTATGAAACTCTTCCCATTGTTATGCCTCGACTCAGCATTTTGAATAATTCAAGTATTTTGCCATCATGTGTGTATCTGCTGGGAGAGGTACCAGCATTTCTCCACCACACCTGAGAAAAATCTTACATGTGTCATGTGGATTTGGGCTTTTTCCCTACAAGGGTGGAAGAAGAGGGAACTTTCGAGACATGCACTTTTAATTTCCATCACTTAGATCGGTTTGCATCATCAGCGTCCCATTTCCAGAATTAAGAGTAAACTCTGAGTGATGAGTCAACCCTCAACACGCGCCTCATAGGAAACTGAGGGTTGACCTGCAAAATTGGGGAACAGGTTTTCAGCATCCTTTATGTTTACATTGTGTCTAATTCTGCATTGTCCTGGCAGAGAGATTAAAACAACCAAAATCCATTACAAGCCCTAAATTGTCACTTTCTCCAGAAAATAGATGTTTGTATGCATGAGTCATAATAGTCACCATTCATTTCAATGGCGTTCTTGTGCTGCTAACTTTAAATAAACAGCAATGTTTTGATAAAGTTTTCAAAAGCATAATTACTCCTACAGGCACAATATTTTCAGATTTCAAATGCTTGTTCTCCAGCTGTACGTTTTAGATTTATAATTTCAAAAACAGCTGATCACAGGCTCCACTGAAGCTCAGGATTTGGGGGGTTTGGGCTTAATGGCATCCAAAACCTTATTAAAATACATGCACACAGAGAGATGCAGTACATGTTTGTCCATTTTCTTTGTTATACGCATCTGTCACAATCTAAAGAAGTGAGAAAGAAAGAAAAACCTAATATAAACACAGACTTTAACATTCATTCTGTTGGGATTCCGTAGCATGTAATCCTTTTTTCATGCAATTCTTTCTTTCTTTAACGGACCAAAACACACTCAAGTAAGAGAGCCGCTCTTTCAGAACAGCTGAAAAGGAAATATTGCAGTAAAGGACAACAAGGCGAGACGAGAGAAGACCATGGTAGGTGCATCTTGCTAACAGGTCCCAGCTGCAATGGGGAGGAGAAGAGATTTCACCCGGTGCTCACGGGATGTGGGGGCACAAGGGCCGACGCAGTTCAGTGCTGCGAGGATTGCAAACTCCCTGAAAGCCGGAGCTTCTGTGGCCGTAAGGGCCCATGATGTCAGCTATAATCAGCCTCCTCGTGGAGAAACAGACCACTACAGTGTGCTCGTTTTCAAACAAATTCAATATTTTGCTGGTTAGCTTGACTTTTAGATTTATTTCCCAAATGACTAACTTGTAAGAGCTTTCTTTGTATACGGTGACTGCTATTCTTAGGCTTTAGGAGCAGTGCAGGTTCTGCTCAGGCTATAGTGAAACAGCAAGTAATTTTTTATTTATTTTACTCTCTTAAAATGTCAAGATTTAATACAGCTTGAAGCTTAGCTCAGCTGCTTCAGTGCAAGAGCTCCATAACTGTTTGCCAAAGCTGGACTTTCTGACAGCCCCGGCATAAACCCAACCACAGGGAGACGAGGTCTTTCCCCAGCCGGGAAAAATTCCCACAACACCGGTATGGGTGTTCGGTGATGCTGTTTGTCCCCTTTGGGTCCAGACGAACTTATTTTAGAGCTGAAAAACAGCCTTTTTCCCAAGGGTGGTAGGATGGAGCTTTTCAAGAGGCACAAGTGCATTTCTTTGCCGCTCTGTTCGCTTCAGTTGTAGAAGGAGGCACAACCTTTCCATTCCGAGAGATCAAACAAAGAGCAAACAAAGAGTAAACTCAAGAGAGTAAACAAAGTACATTTAACCATAAACTGTCTGCATTTTTTAAAGCTGCTGCTGGTATTGCAGGTGCAGTTTCCCCCCCACAGGGCTGCTACAGCAGCACAGGCAACTGCGTCTTCTGCCTGTGCCTGCGGGAGCTGCGGGCTCCACCACCCCGAGCGCCTGGGTGAGCCCACCCGAGCGGGGAAAGAAGCTGAGCAGGGACCAGCCGCGGCCCAGCAAGTGCTTCTGTCCTCAAAGGCGACCCAGGAGGATCGACTCTGACTTCACTGCAGCCTCAGTGGCATTGCTTTTATGGCCTTTCCCACCCTGCAGAACACGAGGGCAGTAAATCCTCAGCGTTCCAGAGCACCGCTCTGACACCTGAGGATAGCAGAGGGGCAATATCTGCAATTTCGTTATCGTGCACCGCTCTGACACCTGAGGATAGCAGAGGAGCAATATCTGCAATTTCGTTATCGTGCACAGAAGGTTATATTACGCACCCAGAAGGAAGCCGCTGCCCCTGCTGAGGATGCGTGGGGCTGGGGCCAGGGCAGGTTACACTGAGGGTTTGCTACGCCTGCGGAGAGGGCAGAGATCCCTGCGGTTTACCGTCCTCCCTCAGAAAACACAACTTCATTTGGGTTTCTGCACTTTAAATGGCAGCACCCTGCAACTCTTGCCTGCAACACCCGGGCAGGCTGGGCCAGCGAGTTCACGTCAGTCCAATCCCTAACGCCCAGTGTTGGAAGCGCCCGTCATTGCAGTTTAACATCAATTTTATAGTTTGTTATCTCAATCGAATCCAAACAGACATTTCTATATACATTCACCACGCTATTTCTTTCTACAAAATTATAGCAGTTTGGGTTATAGCAATTTACTGTGTTTCATATCGGGAATTCTCTGTATCTTTCAGAGAGCGAGCTCTGGGTTTACCTATGCCTACCGGTTTTTGCTTTTTTAAATCAGCCAGTGACCATTAAGCCTAGCTGGTCCTTAGTTCATGCAAGCTGCTGTTTTCCAGATCAAACAACAGAAGTTTTGACCAGACTTATTTCCTGCGCTAGCTAAGGCAAATAGCAATCAGTTTTGAAAACCAGGTATTTGCTTGTATTTATATTTGTATTTGAAACCTGCGACTGTTTTCTTTGTACCGGCCACAAGTGCCCTGGAAGGGCAGTGCTCTTGGGAAGGCTGAGCTCCTGGTTTTGGGCAGCCCCGGGGCTCTGTGCTGCTGCTGGGGCCTTAGAGCAGGCTGGGCTGCAAAGCTGCACGGGAGGCTAGCAGCAAAAGCATGCACTTCAGCAAGGTGCTGGCAGCAGCAAGGGAAGAGGCAGGCTGGAGCTGCATTCAATCCAATAAAAGCTTGGAGAAAGCAGAAACCTCAACAGATGTTACCCTAAACCAGAAATGTTCCCCTTTCCAGAAAAGCTTCCAGCTTGGACAAGCCATGCTTTCTCTCCTCTAGCTTTGATCCATCTTTAATCTGAAAAATAAGATAAAACATTGAAATTGCTCCACAAGTATTGCATTAATGTACTAATGTGCTAGTGAGGATGCCACAGAAGATTTACTCATCGTTGCTTTAAGGTTTTATAGATCACACCTAACATCTACCACCGTTCCTATACTATAAATTCCAATAATTTGGGAGCAGTTTAGCACTGCAGCAGAAATGGAGAAAATGAATGCCTCGGAACAAAAGAGCCTTAACAAACCACACAGATTTTCAAAGCAGGCTGTGTTAGAGGTTAGCTATGCGCCTTCATTTGCTATAGCAACGGACACTTCAGCTGGAATGTGTACGATGTCACAGCATTTTCGGCTTCTTTTTTTTTTTCCCCAGTAACCTCTCAGATGGCCTGGAAGTCTGTAAGCATCTCTTAATAGACTCTTGTTATGAAAATCCCTTCCTGGGAAACATCTAGAGATAAAGATCTTTCACTTGGGGGAAAAAAAACCAAAAACAAAACCAACAACAAACGGAATGGGGTTTCTCTGGTGCAACTGTAAAGCAATTTGGGATGCCATTAGTCAGAAAGAAAATGTTCTGTTCTTATTTATTTTTTAAGCTAACGAAGGAGAACCTGGTGCACGCTTTTTGCAGCCCAAGCACTTCAAAAATCAAAAATATCCAAATATTTTAGCAGACATGACCGAAAAAGCAAAGGTCACCAAAGCGACTTCCTTGTTTCCATCGCGGAGAGCTGTCCTCAGAGATGGGATCTGTTCATTTTCGGTTCCTCTTCCTCCTCAGACCGTTTCGCCGCGGGGTTCCGGCCCCCCCCGGCCGGCCCGCCGCGCGGCTCGGACACCGGCTTAAAGGCGGGGAGCCGCCACCCTCAGCGGGGTCTCTGGAGAAAAACGAGCGGGGGGGCCTCAGCGCAGGGAGAAACTCGTACCCAAAACACCGCCGGGGCGGCCAGGGCCGGGGGAAGAAGGTTCTCCGGGGCCCCGCTGCACCGGGGGTGCGGAAACCGCCCCCCCCGTCCTCATGGCTCAGCGTACCTGGGCATAAAACAAGCCCGTTCTCCTCCCGCACAGCTGGAAGCGCAGGGGGGTCTAACCGAAGGCCCCGGCCCCGCTGTGGGCCGGTGTCCCCGCAGAGGGCACGCAGCTCAGCTGGCAGGCGGCGGCGGCTGTGGGGAGGATGAGGAGGAGAAACGCCCCGGCCGCCCCCGGCGTGCCTGGAGCTCTGCAGGGCCCGAAGGAAGGAGCTGGAGCAAGACGAGCTGCGGGGCCTGGGGATGGATGAGTGTCTTGGTGGTTTTTTCTCACAGGCTGGCCCCAAAGCCTTCCCCCTGCTTGCTCTCTTCCCCCCGTTTTGTACCTTTCCCTATAAACCGCCTCTGCCAGAGTCCAGGTAGCCCGACACTCACCATTCCTCACGTTCTTGCCTGCACACCAGCACACAGGCCCCAGTGAAAACAGGGTGGGTAGGCCCCTGCAACAGATCCTGCCCTGGCTCCAAGCAGTCTGCTAGAAGGGCTGATTGTTGGTATAGGTTTGCTTTTTTTTTTTTTTTTTTTTTTTTAATTCAGAAAGAAAAAATAATGGGGGTGAGGGAACGCTGGCCCAGAAAGCAGCAGGAAACACTTGTATGAAAGGAGCATTAGGGCTCCCAGGCTGCAGGGCTCTACAGCAGTGTCTTGTAAAGCATGGTCAGCTACAGAGAAAGGCTGTGGCAGAAGCAGCCAGTTTACACTCCTCCTGCCAGACACTGGCACAGAAACCAAAAGGAAGAAGAAGACGGCAGATCCTGAGGAAAGGAGCCATTAGGGAGTCCGGGCCGGCACTGCTGGCACACAGTCCCTCCCCACCCATGGCTAAGGCAATATGGCAATATCCAAGCCTGCTGAACTTCAGCTCCTGCTCCAGAGCTCTGCTTCTGGGAAGCCAGTCACCTCTCCCACCTCACTGAAGGGCTGCATGCCTTGTGTGAATGCTAGTTTGTATCTCAGCCGGATGGGATCCTATGAGAGAAAGAACAGAGAGAGGGGCATGGCATGGTTGCAGATTCCTGGGCCCCCTTCAGCCTCACCCCTCGCCGCCGTGCTGCAGTGAATCGCCCTCTGAAAGGGGAGAGTAACACTTCAGCCACGTGGAAGCTCTGCACAGAATGAGACGTGGATCTTCATAACATATTTAGGGAGCAACTGGGAGACCTATGCAAGCAACCCAAGGGCATGCTTGGCAATCCAGGCCTGGCCAACCTTCACAGTGACAGAGGATTCCTTACACCAATCTTCAGTCTCACAATTATTCACCAATGCAACAGAACTGCCACCCATCGCTTGTGCCTTGGGTGGCCTCATGTTCCATCAGCTGCAAACATCCGCACAGTGTCTACCAGGAGCCATCTCTGCAGGTAGACTGAGGCAGAACTGTGCAGGCCCCTGCAGCATCTGCCCATTCAATCCTTCAGATTATAGCTCTGGAAAGCTGTTTCAGCGGGAAAAATGTCTTCCCAGCACATCCCAGACTGCTCTGTCTCTCCCCTGCATCTCCCTGCTAATGATATTCTCACCATCCTTCATACAAATACCCCACCCGCTACAGTGACATTCCGAGTGCTCCACCAGCAGACTCCATCACCACACATACCTTGCGTGGATTGGCGAGCAGCAGGACCTGGGATACCACTGCAGGGGGGAGGAGAGGACTGAAGGCGGGCAGCTCAGTACCGGATGCTGGTTGTAACTTTAGGTTCATGGTCTGAAAGGGAAAACAAAAGGAACGCTTTTTGGTCCATGCTGGGACCACCTGGAAGATGAGGGTGACCTTCCCAGTCTTGGGACACTTCTTGCAGTCACCATGATCGATCAAAGATTATCAAGAGTGGCTCCGCAACGACATCAGCCAGCTCCCTCAGCACTCCCAGGGAGGGACCCAGGCCTTTTTCAACATCCCAGGAGAGCAAGAAGGAGGACCCAGAGAACTACAAGCCACAGATTTTGGCATTTAATGAAAAGCATGCCTTTCCACAGCCTGCATCTAAAGGCAGATATTAATAAACAGACAATTCCATGCTGCACATACACAGGCAGAACGAGTGCCTTCCCCAGGAGGCTAAACCAGCATGTCTGGAGTACTGTCTAGTTGTCACAAGGCCAGGGATATACGCTGTGAAACAAGCACTGGCGCCACAGGCACCACCATACAGCAGGTTCACCGTTCAGAGAAAGTGAGGCGTGCAATTTCTGATGAGCAAAGAAAATCCTAAGCAAGAAGTGGCGAACCTTCTTCTCAGGACATTTCTGAGTTGTCCCTCTTCTCTGCCACTCACCACAGGCTTCTCACCTTTGGGACTGCAGCCTGGAATGCTATGCCCTTAATCGGTTGAGCTGATGTGCTCAGCATGG
This sequence comes from Aviceda cuculoides, assembly GCA_035590195.1. Lineage (NCBI taxonomy): Eukaryota > Metazoa > Chordata > Aves > Accipitriformes > Accipitridae > Aviceda > Aviceda cuculoides. Next base: position 21,641,005 of record JAVJGG010000024.1, on the reverse strand, counting down.
AAAGAACCATCACCAGCACATCTGGTCGGCCAGGAGCCCGGTCTCTGGAGAAGTGGAGCATAGCCTTGAAACCATTCCTTTCATACACAGTAAGTGGACAGATGCTGCCTGCCGGAGACAAAAAGAGAATGAGAAACAAAGCATGGATTCCCCTTCCTTCTAAGGGCAGAACAGCAAAGACGGGATAAGGAACAGCAAAAAGGAAACACGCATACCAACTTTTACTTCCTCCAGCAAACTCACAGACCAAGCAGCTGCCTGTGATTTACATTTCGCCTCTAAGGCAGAGAAAGGAATCTGAATGTCTAAACTGGAGATTTAGCAGCTCAGATTTCAACAGTCAGCTGGAGATGTCAGGTGTGGATCCAACAGAGATACAATGGGAAAAGCAAAATGTAATTCTTCGGCACACACAAAACTTAGCCCCTTATCACCATTGCCTGGTAAATCCACACCTAACTATCACCATTCAGCCCTTCCAAAATCTGTTAAATCCTTCACTTGAGAGACTGAAGGCAAAAGACAATCACGTCAGAATGTCTCTGCACCTGTCCTCTTCCAAAAGTGGCGATGGCTCTGCAGTCCTCGTAACAGAATGTGCCCTGCTCTGAGACACTGGGTGCCACGTACCCAGGCTGACGCTCCATCAAGTGGTTGCAGGGCTGGGCAAAGAGTGTTGAATTGAAAAGCAGAGGCAGAAAGAACAGCTCTGCTTTAGGAAGCAGAGCAACTCCCACCCATAGATACCTTTTTAGCCTCTGGAGAAGAACTGCTTGAAACTTGATTAAAGGTGCTAAGGGCAAACAGTTTAGAAGCACATCACAGAGGTTAGCCAGGGCAGGAAACTCCTGACTACTGAGTAGGGAGGACAAGAACATTTCCATGGTACAATCCCTAGCACTTGCTCAACTTCTCAGATACATTAAGTCCTTCACAGAACAGTCATTACTTTTCTCCAGCCAACCCGCACAGCATAAAGCTACTTTGGCTTGCTCCCCTGCAAAAATCACAGAAGAGCTCTAGTAAGCCACTAGTAAGCAGAGCTGGGGCACAGAAATCATTGCACTTACTCGGTGTAATTGAAATTAAAGGGACAAAAAGGTTTTCTAGAGAAGCATCATAGGAAGCTGGATGCAAAGAGGCAGCAGGCTTCAGCTCGTAGCCTAGGCTGGAGAATGAAGTATCTGCCATTGAGCTATTTGGAAGATCTGGAAAGGGCAATTTCATGGGTGATAAATCCCTGGAAAGAAAAGCATGTAGAAAGCTTATATTAACTGGGGAGACTACATGGTATATACCATCTTCTGCTGTGTGCATTCCCAATCCCTCATCCCTTTTAGGTATACAAAAAGTACAAGTTTATACTCTCCAAGTTCTTGAGAAATTAAAAAACTGTCTCTATTTCATATGGGAAGAAGTTGCTGTTTCAGTATTCAGTAAGGCGCTTTGATTTCTATTATGAAACTTTGTTTCGGGGCTTTGGAAGCCTACTCTCCCCATTCACAGGCTCTCTGGAGCTCTAGTCAGTGAGATTAAAGGAAATTCTAGCTCAAAGAAGTTGGGAATCTCCAGTAAAATTTCTTGGCTTGTATTATGGCAGACTGGATAAGCGTATTGTAATGGTCACCTGCTGTGAAGACATGTGGGTGATTAATTTGGTTCATGAACTGTTAGGCTTCCACTGAATGCCTGGAAACTACTTTGTCACAGCCTGAAGAAAGCTGGGGAAAGTATTTTTTGAGTCACAGGTTATTATAAAAAGACCTGACTGTAATGGTTTTGTTCCCTTAGCTCAGGATCATCTTGTTACTAAGCTGTGGGGTTTGTCTCCCCAAGTTTCTTACCTTTGGAAGGTCCTAGTGTGCAATTGCACACAGTGCAATTAACAGGTTCATAACTGCTGCTTAAGAGCCAATGCACAGATGCATAGCTTGCCATCAATAACCAGTTGTAGTTGAAAGGTTTTCCTAAAACTCACTGCTCTAAAACAGTATTCCTCATCTCCAAAGGCAGTCTGTATTATGCAGAGTTTGCTTACAAGGATAATGTCTTGGTCCTGGATGGTGGAGAGAGCTGATCAGCCAGGCCCCCAAATGCATTCTTCTCCGAACAGCTGTCTTCACAGCTCTCCTGCAGTCCCAGTGTTTGAACAGCACTTACAATTTCACCGTATCCATTGTGTACATCAGTCTGAAAAGTAAGGCACTTCTGGTTCGTGCTATAGAACATCACATCAGCAAAAAATCAGACCTGTTCCACTGAGAACCACCTCATTTTCAATAACACTACTTAAAGTAGAAATAAATATGAGTAATCTGCTTGCAAACTGCAACTGAGAAATACATTTCAGAGCACAAGGATTCCAGTTTCCCTTCAGAATAGAGCAGTGTAACAAAAGGCTGCCAGAGAAAGCTAGATCAAGAATCACATCTGATTTTTGTCCTTTGTACGTTATGGACTAAAGTATCTGAGGATCACTCACCTCTGCTAATCCAAAATCAGGTGGTGGTTTCTGTGCAACAGGAGAGTTGCTGAGACCTAAGAAAGATGCCAAAATGCTACAGATCAATTACACAAAACAAGGGTTTTCCACAGGTTCTTGTTGTCTAACAGCAGTTTGACTACAGTCTAACACCATTAAAGAAACTACATTCTTGAAAATTTACGACATTGGCTGAAAGCGTCTACTTTCTCTTAGGACTGACGTTAAAGTCAAAGTTCTCCTATCTTTGTTAAATGCCATGAACCCTAGTAACAAGGATAACACTGTACTGAATTGCACATACAGACCTAATGACTTTAACTCCTCATCGAGCAGACAGGTAGAGGTTGTGCTCCCGTGTCGGGAGGCGGTGGTTATGTTTGCAAATTGGTCTGTAGGAGACTGGGATGTTGCCTCCAGTTCAGAGAAGTCAATCAGTGTATAGCTCTTCATGCGTCTTGGAGTTGGCCGGCATGCTTTGGAAAGAGCAGAAAGAGTTAAAGAGAAACCTCCTGAAAGGAACAGTGTATTTATGGGTGCAGGCATGCCCCAAGGGACTCATAGATGAAGAACTTCAGGAATGTTTTTTATCAACCATACGTAAAAGCAAATGATGGTTACATAATAGCTTTCCTGTGTTAAAGGATTTTCTCCACATTTATCCTCTGAGAACCACTTCCCTTCCAAACTCCACTCATACATGACGTGCAGGAGCAGAGCTGTCATGGAACACTGCAGGATGCTCTTTACCTGCTGCATCAGCAGATCTGGTGGCTGAACCTCCTCCATCACCATTTTCATGCCTGGCTACAACCTGCCTGTACTGTCCGAGCACCTGTGTGAGTTTGTCATTGGCCTGCAGTATCTCAGCTGGAAAACAAGAGAAGAAACAAAATATTAATGTTCTAACATGAGGGTCAGTTCCACGGCACTCTCCAAACTGCTCATGAGGAAGGTACAGTGCATCTAAGGACTTGCCTGGAGCAAAGTCTAGTGGGGCAATCTGCCTTAAACTCCTGACTAGTTTTTTCATTCCATTTCCTGAAGTGCAGCATTTTGCACATATATCTGCTGATTTCAGGCCTCTCTCAAATTCATCAAGATCACTTTGAAATCTGATCCTATCTCTAAAGCACTTACAGTTCCTGCCATCTCTTACGCACTTTCTTGTTCTCTGCAAGTTTGCCAAGTGTACTTGAGTCTATAATCCAGCACTCCCCAGCTGAGGAACCCTGGCATTCATGGGTATGAATGAAATGTTTGAGGCACAGCTGGGCTCTTACGTTTGCTGTTTAAGATCTCTATTCAGCAAGGCATACCTTCAGTCAGGTTTTCAAGGCATATGGACAAGACTGTGAAATGCAGTCCTCTGGGAAGGGCTAAATTTCACAACAATGGAATTCAAAGATTCCACTCATATGGCCCTCCTCAATATATTACTTAAGGAATTAAAAAAATATTCTCCCTTCTGTGTTGATAGACAGGGAGAACTTCAATCTCTGTAGAGAAAAGACTGCAAAAGCCTCCAGTTCTCTGAACACCAGAACTCCACAAACTCTGAAAGCCACCTCGGCTGGAAGAAACTGGATTCACTGTTTAACTTTGGGCTCCAAGTGAAAATTTATACCCTCCTTAGAGAGGGGTGGGAGGAGACTTATGCCACTTCCCATGGGCATGGTTTAAAGGTGTATGTGGAAAGCTTTGCCAGCAGGGTAGCAAGTGCCTAAGCATTCCCCCTCTCAGAGGAAGGGCATATCCCACTTGTCAAAGCAAAGGTAGATGAACTTAACTGCAAAGAAATCCAAGGACAGAGTTGTCTCTTACCTAGAGCCTCATCATCATCAACTGTCTCACTGGCAAGGCGAAAGAGCAGTGGCCTGAGCTTCTCACACCGTTGAAACAGAGTCTATGGAAGGAAATGTTTCACATCATTGCTCAGAAGATCCCAGACACTCTCACACTTCTCTGTCCCTGTGATCACCTGTAAGTGATGCTACCCCTCTAGAAGAGGAAGATGCGCTTTCTGCCCAGGTCCAGACAAAGGGTATCAACGCTGCGTGTTGGTGTACTCTTAAAAATTCACAGTGGCCTGGAAGTACAGCCACCGGAACAAGGAGGGTTTGCTGGTATCTCCTCAGCAATCACATCCTCTTTATGCATACAGATGTAAGATAGATCAGTGTAAAATTACTCAATTTAAAAGAAAAAGTATCCAGGTGTGAAGAGATTGATCACAGTACTCAGAGGGAAGTATTACAACTGTCAGTTGCAACTACCGTCAGACAGTGCAAGGCCACTTGGTTTTTAGAAAGTGAGGAGGCACGGAGGCAGCCACTTCTTCAGTTTGAAAGTAGGCTCTCTTCCATCTACAGCAGCAGCACTCCCAACAGCAGCTAACTCCAAACTCTGCTGCCACACATAGCCACAGAAGTTCTTACCTACGAAAATTCAGTTTCTAGTTTTTTTAATTTGAGAGTCTGGTAGGCATCCTAGTGGAGTTTCAGGTATTTGGAGGCTATAAAGCTCTTCTGAAAGCCCTATTAGTGACATCAAACGTTTCTTCAATTCATTGATAATTACAAGCAGCAGCAGACCAGTGAACTCTGGGCAGAAAAAGGGGAATCACAGAAACCATAGCACAAGCTGAAGAACCCACAGCTTTGAGCTTCTCTGGTCGGATCTCATCACATCCAACTAAGCATTCCCAGGCTCAAGGGGATTCCTGTGTGTTACACCACTGTTGCAGGAAGAACCATTTCCCTGTAAGATACCACAAGAAGAGCAGCTAACCTGGACAGAAACTCAAATTGGCACAGCAGGAGCCGGTTCCATTCCAATTTCCATTACACTGACGGAAGGGACTGTTATTCATCAAATATGCTAGAAACTATTTGCTGTGGTAATGCTGTTTCCCTGGCAGAAGCTGCCCTCTGAATCCTGTTGCCCTGGGCCCTCCCAGCCATAGCCACTCAAAAGAAATTCTTATGCAGAAAAAACACCATTTACCTGTAGGGACTCCTGGTCAGATTTGGATAATTCCTGTCTCTTGTAGTTTTCCAGTAATTCGTCCATACGTTTCACATTCTCAGAAACCTCACTGATGGTGTTCACTCTTCTGGACACCTTAGCTGACTTTTCTTGTTCCTTTGATGAAAAATGAAATAAAAGTATATGATGATTTGGCTAGTACAGCCAGTGCATGTTGCTTTCTACTAGTATCTTATTGCAGGCAGAGGAGGCACAAAGCAGTGCGTGTAAAGACTCACCCCCCCAGCAGCTCCAGTATCGGTGCTGCACACTTCCCTGTCAAGGGTGAAGATGGAAACCTCCTGCCCTTCTCAGGGTACCCTGGCCAGCATGCTGGTGCATAAGAATTCATTTCACCACAGGCACGAGTAAGACTTCAAAATTAGAGTTGCGAGTTGGTGGCTTCTGCCATGCAGAAGGACACTCTCAAAACGACAGCATGGATTTCATTAAACTAGACCAAATCTTCTATTTATGCAGAGAACTGGTGTGCCCTTTCAGATGGAAGATGAAAACAGACACACCAGACGTGCACACACCCATTGCTGTACAAAAGAGGCAGTTCTGTACAGATATGGCTTTTTTCCACATGGGAACTGAGTTTATTTTTGGAAACTTTCTATCATTAATGCAGTACTACTGTTGGGATCCCACTAAAGTGGAAGTGTCCTGTCATACAGGCTCCTGGGTATAAATATTCGCTCTTCCTGGCAATGGCATATTTTAGGGAAACAAAACAAAACAATCCCGCATTGTAACTCTGGAATAACAAATACTGAAAATCGTCCCTCCTCTGGGGCAGCTTAAACAGTTCACCCGGGATTGATATCGCAGCGAGGTTCCCATTAACACCTCTTGGTGTTCCCTCTAATACCAATGAGGTGGCAGGCACTATGGAGGTCAGGTATAGAGGGTCCACTGTCAAAAACTGAACTAGCAAGTCCCCTCCCACCCTCCCCAGCTGCAAAAACAGCTTCTGACCCAAGGAGCTCCCTACCTCTTTAATCATGCTCTTGATCAGACGGTTGGCAGCCTGCAGGTCTTCAGAGTGGTTGCTCTTTAAAAGCCTTGCTAAGAGCTGTTGAGGGGATAGCATGGGACGGCAGTGAGCGGCAGTCTCTAGGCACCGTACTACAGGCACACATCACGTAAGAGCAGATACTGAGAGACACTCACTGTCGTAATACTTTCTATAATCCTGGAAATATGTGGACTCATGTCCCATAATCTAATCCAGATTACATCGCTGCCTCCTACAGCTGCCTGCACACACTGTTTGGCTGTTTGGGTATAAGAACTCTCTGGCTCTGCAGAACTTTTCCCTCCTTTGGGAAAGTTTCTATTAAACTGATGTTTTTCTGTAGAAAAGTTTCACTTTTTACTAAGCAAAAATTTCTGACAAAGCATCAAAGAATTCTCTAGCTGTTGTACAGCATGAAGTATTAGCATTATTCTGAAGATACTCTGTCTGAAACAGCAAAAGCTCCCAAAATATGACTGAGCCTGTATTCTCATCAGTACAAATCAGAGTGGGGGGATAGGCATGAAACCCCTAAGGTTTACCTTGGATTTCTCTTCATCTGTGTCAAAAATAGAATTCTGAGGTCTCGGACAAGGGGGAGGTAAAATTTTGTCTTCTGGCAGTTTGGGGTCTTCTTTTACAATCCCTGGAATGGGTAACAGTATTTGTTCATGGATGCCCGAGCTCTTAAAACACCAATGCTCAATGGTGCATCGGATTTTGCACCTATTTCTTTCACCCCACCACAGAACTTTACAGAATGAGATGAAGCAGCAAGGAGCTGCCTTAGCACACACACAGACAAAAGACTTCCCTTTCTCCCTTGAATTAAGCACAGGCCAAATGAGATTTTCAGGGTAGAAAATAAAATTCAGATGTGCTGAGCTCCCTCTGGGAGAATTGCTAAAATTCCCCCATAGCAAGAGCACTGGGAGCACACCAGTATTGACCTCTGAGCAGCAGGATTGCCACAATCAGTACAGCTGTAAAATGTAGGGCACCAAACACACACAACCGAGTACCAAAGGAACCCTTAACGCCAACAGTGATTCCGTGGACGTCTCCCGTCCTGCCTCTCCGGCAGCACTTGCAGCAGCAGCAGCCCTGACTGCGCAGGCGTTGGACGGGCAGCGGTCCCCAAGAGCTGCCCGGCAGGAGGGCACCCAGCACCCCTGCTCAGCACCCCACCGGTGCCGCAGCAACAGCCCAGCCTGCAGCAGCCGCTGCACAAAGGAAAGGCAGCGATAGCGAGGAAGCTTTCCACAGCAGTAAATGGGGGAAGGCTGGCAAAGCCATTCGATGCTCAAAGATGCACAAAGCAAACCTGGTTGGAAGCATCTAAACAAATTCCCTAATTCCCCTGAACTTCCACAGAAAGTATTATGGTACTTTCTTCGTTAAGCTGTGAAACTTATTACCTGGGATATCAAGACGGGATTGGACAAATTTCTGGATTACAATACCATTAAGGACTATTAAATATGATGGAATGGACGAGAAATCCGGCTCAGGATCTCTCTGAACCCATCCCTCATAATCCTGGGAGAGTATTCCAGGGCAAAGATCACACTGAGTTTGTCCTGTTCCTTTTCCCTGCACAACAGTGGTGAGCACTGTGTGAACAGAGGCCACAAGGCTAGCCTGATCTTTAACCCAATAAGGCTGTTCTTTGGTAAATCTCTTTAAACAGTTGTATGCATCCTTAAGTACCCAAACAGCCTTGTAAGTGTGGCCTTTGTCCTTTTCTCCTTACAACATTTTATAAAAAAAGCTGAGTCACAAATTAAAGAGGTTACATGTCTGTGGTCTGAAACCATGTGACCTGGAAGGCTAAAAAGGAAACTGAAATAACAGAACTAAACCTTGTTTCTTCAGCATCTGATAAGCATCCCGGATTTTAACTTCCTGAGGAAACCAGACTGTCCAACTGAATATTACTTCTGTGACTCTTGACTTTACTTTTTCTGAAGACCAGGTTCCATAGTACTGAAAACAAAACAAAACAAAAAAGTAAAGTAAGACAAAAAAGATTAAAACCAAAGAATTAGTGACAGATATGGCATATGGGTCTAGCCCCAAGTTGTTTGTGTGCAGAAACCAAGTAGCAAATGGATTCCCAACACTTTATTCACAGTGTTGTCAACTGTGCATCTTGTGGTATAGGAAATGGTGTATATAGCTGTGGCTGCGAATACAAGGAATGCTATTAAGTGTATGATAATTACATAAATATTCTATGACAATCAAAATGAAACCATTTCAAAGCTTCTCTGATCAGTTATTGAATCTGAAACCAAAAGCAGGTTGTTCTATTTTAGTGTAAACAGTTCTGCGCTTGACTTTAAATACTTCCCTTAACTGCCTGCAATGCAAATAGCACCACTGGCCTCAGCCAGACCCAGACAAATGAAAACTGAATGACATGAGAAACGAAAGTTATTGTCTTTTCTCAGCTTCTGGATGTTTTCTCTGATTTCTCTCATTATTGCCTACAAGCACTCACTTTAATGTATTATAAAAACATCAGGAAGAATGACAAAAGCCACATGCAAACCTCCAAAGCACTAGGCATTTTAAACTCATTAAATGATACCTGTTCTGCCAAAACAGTATACAAACCACTCTGTAGTGACATATTCTTCAAACTTTCTTGTTTCACTGAAATACCTTTACCAAACCTGGGACTGAGAGAAGAGGTTTTGCTGTTTGGTTAAACATTTCTCTGAAATCAGCTTTTTGCACCTCTGCCATCAAGATGATGTAATGGAAAATGAAGCTTGTACAAGTGGTAAATGTGCACAGGACCCACTAAAAGGGGGAATCGATTACCGAGTTGCTGAGAAGGGTATTTAAGAAAGTCCCAGGCCTGCTATCTGATGCAGAGAGGAGCAAGGTGTGAAGATTACACAGTCTCTGATAAAACAGCTCTCCATTTTTCATCGTGAGAGGCACTGCCAGGGGACCCAGTGCATCCATTCCTAGCTCACAGCTCACTTAGCTTCTCAAACTAACTTTCTCATTTCTGTTATTTGCTTTTCTTCTCAGGAGGCGGCAACTGCACTCAGAAGCAAAGTGCTCCACAGCAGGGAGCGGGAATTATGTTGAATATATGGAATGAATTTATTGCGAGCCAGGGAAGCGGAGCAGCAGGAAGGGACTTGGCAGCTTCCACGTTAGTACAGCTGATCCCTTCCAGCCCCCTCCCGACTCAGGGCTGCCACTGCCCGGGGGCTGGGAGCCCTCTGCCCAGCTTTCAGGACACCCTCAGCAGGACCCCAAAGGGGCTGCAAGAATGCACGACTGTCAGGCGACGGGGGAGCAAGAGCTGCACGAGGGCTGCTGAAGTCCAGTCCCCCCTGCCGCTACCAAAGCTGATCCTGCTCCATGAACGAGACCCAAACCCAGGCTAACCTCTGGCAGGACAAAGCAAGGAGAGCAGCCTGGGCACAAGAGTTTGGGGACAGAGCATAAGGAAACAGGGGAGAGGCTCTGGGCAGCTCCTGGCATCTCTGTCCTCTGCCACTTCCCTGACCAAAGTTCTGTAAATCACGGAGAGGCAAAAGGGCCACAGGCTGCGGGGTCACAGGAACAATTTCAAGCTCCTCTAGAGTCCCTGACTGTCCCTGCAGAGCTGGGAGAAACCACAAGGAAAAATCTTTCCACAGAAAGAGACCCTGGCTTACATCTTTTGCAGGGGGATTCACATCCAGTCCTTGTGCTTGGAGGCACAGAACATAAATTCTGCTCTACTTCTATGTGAGATTAATTCTAAGTTTTCATATCCAGCATGAAATAAACGGATATTTGCGCCACACGTTTTGTCCAGTGTAATCATGACCACCTACCTTTGGGGAAAGCACTTTAATCAGCTCATTCAGAAACCTGAATTTTGCTATTTCATTGTGAAATCTTTCGCCGCAGTTATTCACACAGGTCTCTAGCACCTGCAGAAAACAAAACAGTACCAAACAGAAACAGTAGACACAAGTCTTAGGGAATTTTTAAAAATAACTGTGCCATTAAAATACCAAATCTAAGAACTTTCTGGCCCTGCATTCACAAATACAAGATACTGAGGAAGTTGTGCAGCAAGAACATGTATTTCTCCTTCATCCAATCTTCTTAAGCAACATTATTAAGACCGTCTGCTCTGTTCTACCCATTGCTAATAACTTTTGGGCCACTGACCCTGTGGTGGGACCACAGGTCAAACAGCAAGAACTGCAGACCACTGAAACACCTCAGCAGAGCAACAAGGAAAGGAACAACAGCAGTTACTCCCTCCGTTACACCCTGGTTTCTGTACTCCTTATGCAATGGAAAGTTAAAAGGGAGAGACATCTAAGAGAAAAAGAGAGGGAGAGACATCTAAGAGAAAAAGAAGAGACAGCTCTACTGTCTCTACCCCCCAAACTCTACTTCCAGGTTACTGCGCCTCTCCTTGCACATGGATGAAAGCACTTACTGTGAGAGCATGGAGAGCTTCCATCTCCTGAGGTGACTGTATTTTATGCGCCAGCAGCCTCAGTGCAAGCGATGGGCTGGGGAGTAGCAAAAGCAAGTCAGACAACAGACAAGTTCCCAAGAAAAACAAATGCTGCTGATTTTGCCCCGCAGAGCAGAGCAACTGCCGGATTCACAACCTGCTGCCTGACAGACACCCTTCCTCTGGCGGAGCGCTGGCCTGGGGGACACACGCACAAGGAGCGAGAGGTGAACTGAAGCAGCTTGTGCCACCCCAGTGCTGTCCTCCAGCCGTGGCCAGAGGCTGTCCTCCGGGGGGGAGCGGGCTGCGAGAGGCTGGGGGCTCTCCCTGCGCAAGTGCCACGAGAGCTGGCTCTCTGCAGCTGCCGGAGCTTTGCTGCAGAGCCCGAGACAGCTTGCTGGCTGCTCCTGTGCACGCACACCGCTGGGGCAGACGGGTGCCAGGCTACGGGCTCTGAATGCACAGGCGTCCGCTCTAAAGAAAGAGACGATCACTAGGCTTTGACAGGTTATTTGCTTAATTAGTTCCTGCTCCTTCCCACAAAGCCGAGACTATCAGCTGGAAGGTGTGGGAGTCTCAGTGGAGATCTCCCACCGCTTTGAGAGGAAAAGCCGAGGCTGAGCCCACCAAGGGCTTCCCTACAGCAGGTATCCTTGGCCAGTCTCCCGAGAGGCTGGTGAGGGCACAGCAGGCAGGACCTACTGCCTCGTGGGCTGCAGCAATGGCTGTCGGAGCCCGTTCCTAGACATCAACCTCCACCGCGTTGGCATACACCTCTTTGCAACTTATTTACACTCTCAGGAGCAGCAGAGCGCAGCAAGCACTCCCAGCTGTCTCTTCAGGCTCCCCACGCCAGAGCTTACAGATCCCATTCCCCTCGCAGCCATGAGAGAAGCTCAGAGCCAGACACAGCCCAGAGCAAACACAAAGAGCCGTCTGTCCGCCTTACCCTTCTATGTCAGCATTCACCTGCTCACAGAACCGCTGGATGCATTCCCAGTTTTCCTCGGGGATACTTGGGTCAGTGGCTTTATCTTACACACACACAAAAAAAAAGAAAGAAGAAAGGGAAAAAACAGCCTCAGTGCGAGATGTGTACAAACGAGCGGCACAAGGCAGGAAGCGGCTCAGACCTCGCACTGCTACCAGCTGCATTAGGGCTTTTTGTAAAACAGGCAGAAATGGAACACGCAGGACAAGAACAAAACAGCTGTTACTAAAATATGCCTAAAAATACAGTCCTGAATACACACTCTTGAAGAGTCAAAGTCAGGCATAAACTGAGGTGCTGAAAGCAGCAACAGCATGACGTTACTTCTAGCACAAAGCACGTGAAACTGTTAAAAAGCATTTAGAGCCAGCTCTCCCAGGACTGGAGTGCAAACCTTGCCGTGCGGGAACACAGGCACAGTTTACCCTTTTGCAACAGGGCTGCATGAGTGCCCGTCCCAAAGCTCTGCCTCCACGGCTGAACTGAGGAAAACAAGTCTTTTTCAGCTTTATCCACTCCCCAGTCCAGCGCTTTGGCAGCACTGGGGCTGACGATGGACAGGCGAGTCTGGGAGCAGGACAGATGCAGCAGGTTAAGACGGCACCCGTGAACATCACCCTAAAGGGGCTCCGTGGAGGAGATGGACCCTTCCGCACAGAGCTGAAGCTGCTCCGGTGCCCACCAGTCCCCAGCCCCACTCACTAAGCCACTGCTCCAGTTCCCCAGTGCCAGCCATGGACTCTTGCTCCGCTCCGCCCCGCTGCTTGCAGGAAGCAGATCCACCCGCCGTCGCTCCTTGCGTGCCGCCGCTCGCCCACGTGAGTTTTCGTGGCGTGGAAGCGTACACTGTGGGTGTGGGCTGGCTCGGTAAAACATACCCCTCCTCCCCCCCCTTACTTCCGACAGCTCCTCCCCTTGCTGGCGTGCAAAGCAAGCACACATTGGAGAGAACGTAATCAAAAGTCACGGCATTAATTTAATAATTAAAAGGTCACCATCCGAAAGAGGAAAAAACATCCCAATCTCCAGGTCAGGGATATTTTTAGCAGAACTACATGCGTGACACAGTCCACAGGGAGGAGAGTCCCTCTCTCTGAGCAGCTCACTCAGCCCAGCAGGACACTGGGGCAGCTAAGAGGGCAGCAGCTATAATATACATATTATATTATATATACATTTTTATATATAAAAATACCCTTCCTGTGCTATTTGTTTGGGACCTCTGTAGTTGTAGGTGTAGGCACCCTGATTGTGAGGCCCTCTCCAAAAAGAGACCAATCGCTTGAGAGGAACCATGCTGGTATCAGAAATATCATTGTTTTCTGTCCACACGGTCTGAATTTAAATGCTGATAAACATCTCTTTCTCCCAACCTCGAAACCAGGCCATTTGCAGAAAATTAAAGCAGAAGGATTGACCTAAAACTGTATTTGGTTCCTCTCCCAGACGAAGTGGCTTATGCTTAGTGCAGACACATACAGACCTGGAAATGTCATGGTGACACCTGCCTCGTCTAAAGCCTTGCTCATCTGATAAAAGATACATCACGCCGAGATCAAAAAATACAGGACTAGGACAACGACACACGCTGCCTACACCATCTGAGTCCATGGGTGGCTGTCAGTGTCATTTCTGTCTTGTATTAGCTAGATAGTGCTTTGTGTATTCGTCCACACACTTCTTTGGGTCCCAAAGTCACCATCATCTCAGCAACGCTCGGTCCATGCTGAAAACACATAAGAAGTCATTGTACAAATGGAAATTTACACTTTTCAGCACTTGTTTATGCATCATCATGACGGAAACTACAGAGTGATTAGCTATCAGATTGCTGTTAGACCAAGGGTAAGGGTTTTATTAGCAATCTCAAAACAAGGGTTTGGGATTTTTCTCTCCTGAAGTGAAATGCTAAGAATGGTCAAACTGACCCAGAAAGATTGATGCCAGGGTGTAAGCCAGGATTATGCTTTGAAGAACTTTTGCAAAACTTGTTTTTGAACTTTGTAAAAGCAGATTGCACTTAAAATCTGTTTTGCCCAAAACCTACTACTTTGCCAACACTCCCTACAGCTGGTCCAGAGCTTTTTCTAACTTCAGATTTGAGATCAGCACATTCATGCTTTGACAACTTCTGCCTTTCTGAAACTTTCAACAGCTCTTTCTTCCAGAATTGCTGTATATCAGTACATTCACTCATAACAGAAACTGATGTCAGTTCTCACAAGATTTCCAAATACCAGTATCTTGTAATCAGAGAGAAGATAGCTGTTAAAAAAAAGAAGGTCCCAGTCTCAGAATTTTTATTTTTTACCTGCTGCCCACTGAGAGCCAAGCGAAGAAGCTGCATCATGCTGCTATACTTAGTCTCCTTGGTTTGCTTCTGGAGGCTTCTCAGGTCTTTGTTCAACTCCTCTATGGTCAAAACAGCTGCCTGCCTTGTCATGAGCCTTTAGGAAAGAAGATGTATGTCCTTAGACTGTAAGGACAAAACACAGGATCCTTTCCCAAAAATGACTAATGACTTCAATGACTGCCAGCAACCTCAGACTGGTTTTGCAAAATCTTCTGGCAACGGCAGCGGTTCAAGGTAAACTTCCCTGCCCTCCACTCCTGCTCTGTGCCAGGGCACTCTCTGCTCACTGCAGCATTGGTCACATACACAGGTACCCTCCTATGCTGGCAGGTGGGACTGCTTTACCTCGATACTGCTGCTGAAGACTCTGCTTTGCGAAACCATACCTTTAATCTACTTCAACAGCAGAGTTTGTTCAGAAAGGCAAGCATCAAGTTTAAATCACAAAATTATGCCAAGGACATGGAAACCCACAGGAAAAGCAGTAATTGTGATTTCTTTTTTAATAATATGATTTTTAGAGATGCAGGAGCCATCGCTGATACCACTCAGCTGTAGGTAGCAGCACTATTATCCCTGCAGGATAGCAAATATTCTGATGTTTAAATTACCATCACTTGGATTCAGTCACCCCTCAGCTGTGACAAATGACTGAGGGCAACCAACTTTACAGACAGCTGGAAATAGTAGCTCAAATTGCAGATACTGCCACCTTAATTACTCCCAAAACTGGTTTTCAGGGCTCATTTTAGTCCAGAGGTGAGATCTGAACTGGAAAGGCGGTGGACATACCACCCCGCCTAGCTGCAAGGCGTGGAGTAGCAGAGGGACATAGGGCAGCAGTGAAACGTGTTGGCAAAACGCCACAAAACTCCTTGGTACAGAAGGACTGTCTACCATCCCAGCAATGTTTCTAAGCAGACAGAACTGCAGACAGCTAGCTAGAAACAAAGAAATGGAAGAAGGAAAAGCCCCCCAGGGGTGAGCTTTTCAGAAGTGACACTGATTCCGACTGGACACAAACTGGGTCCAGAGACTCAGAAGTCTCATTACATAATCTGAATACATGCTGACCAAAACCACCTTGCACTTCTCCAGTTCAGATGCTACAGCAGACAAAAAGCACAGGAGATCAGGTGGCACAAGAAAAGGCTGCTAACACCACAGCTTCACTAGCTCCGTGCTGGCACACAAACTCTGCTGTGCTTGGTGCCTTACAAAATCCAGACATGACAACTCTTGCTTGAGAGCATTGATGTGAGCTTTCCCACTGGCAAGCTGCCTTTCAATTAAAAACACAGAATTTCTCACCAGTTATTAACTACAGCACTTTCCAAAGTAGAGCAAATTAAATAAGAACTATGAGCATGTCCAACATCAATAGAACAGCCAAGAGCAATGCTCTAGGGCAGAGGTGACTGTGTACAGAGCTGGAAAGAGACACTTACCCTAAGACTAGTTTTCCTATGTCATCTACTTCTGCAGAAATAGTTTGGAGCTGCTCTCGGGACACAGAGGGCCTAACCCATAGGTAAGAATAATCAGATGACACCAGGTTCTTCAGGAAGCTTACGTGACCCTGGAAAAAGGACGCAAAGCTGTCAAGGCTGAGGGTTAGGCTGGTGGGGAGCAAACACATCCTGTCGGGGCTTCACAAACAGTTAAAGAGGGTCCAAACACACCGCCTTGTACTCTGTAGTGTTCAGAGGAAATGTTAATCGGTGACATCTAGGCAGCTGAGTTTTCAACACCCGTAACCACTTGGTGTGAGCAGGGACACAGAAGCAGCCCAAAGGGCCACTGCTGTACCCGGGCTGCAGAGCCGCGCGCGGGCTGACTCGGTTAGCCCAGGAAAGTGGCTCGCCACATTCATCTGCCGCCTTTCGACAGATAGTGGGAAGTCACATGAGTCACTGTCCCACTGCCACAGCGAAGCCTTCACGCTAGAACAGTCGGATCTCTTCCTGCCCTTATATAAAGGCTTTATTCTTCACAAGGAATCCCCCAGATACTACAGCAGCATCCCAGGGGCAGGCTGGGAAACAGCTGGGCTCACCCTCCTCCTGGCACTGGGAAGAGCCACAATATCTTCTGTCCCCTTTACAGCCGGCACTCTGCCACTTACTTGAGACCAGGGCTCTCAATGCACAAACGCCACTAGTTTAACCAAGAGCTTCATCTACCTCTGCAAAGAAGTTGCTTTGATTTTGCTTCCAAGCATGGAGCAGCGGCAAAGCAGAAGCACCTTATGCTGCCCAGTCAGCAAAAGCTAGAGGTGAGCAGTCTCCTGGCACAAGAGGCCCTGGGTGCTGGACCTTCCCACCTCGAGCCAGCCACATCCTGGGCTCTGGGAAGAGAAGTGCAGCTTGGAGGTTGTCACCACTCATGTAGACAAAGCCACAGCTGACCTGATCCAGCACTACTGACAGTCCTGCTCTGAGCAGGAACCAGAGAGGTCTTCCAAGAAATGTCCTACAATCCTGTGATTTACTTCCATGGCAGGGATACATCCCTCCTCCCTCTGCTGAGGGAGCTCTCTGCTGGCCCAGCAAACTATGGATGAGCTTATGACTGTGCAAAGACCACCAGGATATTCACCATGCCCATTCCTACAGGTCAGCTAACTATATCATCAGATTTCGGCAGTCAGCATGTATGCGACCGCTTGAGCTGGCAGTGACAGCCATTTGCCGTCCACAGGCTGTGGAGCTTCAGAGCTCAGATCAAAGCAGTGCCCAGGACTCAGCTGAGTCTTCATCCAGGAATCCCACAAAACCTCAGCTCCCCAGAATGGTGACACAATGCTATCACTGCTCATACTTTTCTCAGCAGGAGGACTCGCTCCACGTACTCCTTTTCTAGAACTTCTTGATCCACTTGTTGATCCCCATAGACACGCTCCACCAGCAACTGCAACTCTCTAATTAGTTTCTGTCGCAGCTCTTCATTCTCAATATGATGGGTGAGGTGAATCCTGTTAACAAAGAAAACTGCTTTTGGACTGCTTTGGGTTAGATTGGATTTAATCAGCCCAGTGTCACAATATTTAACAATTAAAACTGTTAGAAAAGCAACATTAAACTCCAGACAGACATCCTACATCAAAGCCTTAAGCACTAATGCATCACAGTGAACAAAAGATGTGGTAACTCTCAGCAGCACAACATCCCCATAGCATATGAGTGTACTTGCAGAAGTACCTTCTGGAAGTGTTGCCTCCTTTTAGATGTTATTCTGAATCTAAACTTAAGGCCTCGCATCCTCGTAGCTACACCTACCATCTGCTCAGGTTTTTACAGTGCACCCAACACCAGTGTCCAAGCACAGGACGGGAGAGGAGGCAGGAATGGCGTAAGCAGAAACTTGTACTTTGCTGTAGCGCAGCAAAAAACCTGCTGTGCTGGGACCGTGCTTGAAACAATAAATAAAATCTCCACACAAAGCCATGTGCTAGGAATAAATTCTCACTGATGTACAGATTATTAAGTTTTAAAGTTACCACTGATATTTATACCTGTTGAATTCTGGGAGTTTTTCAAGATCCAGGAGGGCAGAATGGGTTGTAATTCTGTCTATTTCAAACTGTGAGATCAGCTCCTCCAAAGTCCTCCCCATCTGTTTCTCTGCAAAATAACCCAACAAGGGAATGATACGCACCCACTCTCCCACAGAGAACTAGCATCACTGCTTTTCACTGCAAGCCTCAGGTGCAGGGCTGGGGCAGCAGCAGCACACCCAAGGAAGAAGTGGCACAGGAGAGACACTTTTCGCAGTGCTAACAGGGATGTAGCCAGGCAAACAGGAGGGAACTTGTAGCAGGCATGGAGGGAAAGCTGCCCTCTCCCTAAGAGCCGGCTCTGCTAACTACTGGTGAGGAACTGGAAACTGGGATGTTCTGCTTGGCTCTTCAGTGGAACACCCCTTGCATCAGTCAGCCAAAAAGAAGCGACACTCAGCCAGGAGGCTCCACTGCCCAAGAAAGGTTTCATTCCCAAGCAGAGTTCCTGAAACACAAGTTAATTTGTGATCCCCACACAGCAAGAGCAACAGAAGCAGACACTGACTCAACTTCTCATGGTCTTTCAGGTTAAACAAGAAGCGTGACAGGTGTAATACACAACACTGCAATTATTAACCATAGAAAACACATTTTCCCAAGAGTTCACAGACAGTTTCTTCACCTTGAGATGAATGTTGTCCCAAGTGGAAACCCATTAAGCATCAGACTCAATTTAAATGGCTGCTGTCCTGGTTTCAGCTGGGATAGAGTTAATTGTCTTCCTAGTAGCTGGTATAGTGCTATGTTTTGGGTTCAGTATAAGAAGAATGTTGATAACACTGACGTTTTCAGTTGTTGCCGAGTAATGTTTAGACTAAGTCAAGGATTTTTCAGCTTCTCATGCCCAGCCAGCAAGAAGGCTGGAGGAGCACAAGAAGTTGGGGGGGGACACAGCCAGGATAGCTGACCCAAACTGGCCAACGGGGTGTTCCATACCATGGGACATCATGCCCAGTATATAAACTGTGGGGAGTTGGCCAGGGGGGCAGATTGCTGCTCAGGAGCTAACTGGGCATGAGTCAGCAAGTGGTGAGCAATTGCATTGTGTATCACTTGGTTTGCATATTCCAGTGCTTTTATTATAATAATTGTCATTTTATTATTATCATCATTATTATTTTCTTCCTTTTGTCCTATTAAACTGTCTTTATCTCAACCCATGAGTTCTAAATTTCCCCCCCCCCAATTCTCTCCCCCATCCTACTGCGGTGGGTGCAGGGGGTGGGGAGCGAGCGAGTGGTTGTGTGGGGCTTAGTTGCTGGCTGAGGTTAAACCATGACACTCAGGTCCTCTCATCAGATGACTATTGTAAGATAAAATATAGGCACATTTTTAATGTATACATAGACTATCCTATTTCGGGCAATAACAAGGATAATTTGGGACAGGCTGTCAAAGCTAAAGTGGTTTGGACTGTTTTCTCTGAGTATCCTCTTTAAATAAATGATCTGTTTTCTAACTTGTCAGGAGGTATCTGTTCTGAGGATCAGAAGTGCAGCTAGAGAGACCATCACTCACTGGGGCGCTGCTTCATTTGTTACAGATATTCAAAGGTGTAGTAGAACCAGGAGAAAGAGGCTCTGGACAACTGGAAATGAGCATCATCCTTGGTGAAAGTACTGTGTGCTAGCCTCTGCTCCACAGTTCTTCTGTGCTGCTAGGGCTAGGGAAGCCCTTTACACTAAAACTTGACTAAGCTGGTCACCAAATAAGTATTCCTTATATCTTTGGTCTTCAGTTTCAAGCCCTGAGGCCCAGATTGCAGAGCTCCTGCGCACTCACTAATGCCACCGAAATCAACAATAGGGAATGTGCCTTGATCACACAAAATGCATTAGTGCAAGAAATCAGGTCATTGAATGGGGGCCCCAAATTAGCTCTCAGACCTGTGCTTCAACCACCAGCCTTCACTCCTGATTTAGAGAGCGGAGGTATGGCATTGCCTCCTCAGAACTGCTAACGATACATTAACATTTCTGAGGCACTCAGAAACTACAGTGAAAGAGCAGAATAACAATTGCTCCAAGGAAATGACCAATTTTGTCTTCCAAGCAAGGTTTGAATAGTGCACAGAAGAAAAAAAAAAAAAGAAAGAAAAAATTATAGGGCAACACTTGGAAAAGTATGTTGCATCCACTCCTAAATTGAAGGCTGCCCGATTTGTGCGCTCTATAAGACACATCTCCTCTGGAAGACAAGGCTCCACGTAGATAATAACAGATGTGATATAAATCTGACTGCATTTGCCTTGAAAGCAAACCCCCTTCCTAAAACCAAACATTCACCCTCAAAAATGCTCCTAATTGCATAAAGACTGTATATAGCACATTCACAGAGAGGGGCCCAGTTACCGAACAAAAAGCCTGTTAACTATAATGCTGTAACTACAACACTAACCATAGCATTGCCTTTTTAGCACTCTACTTTATGTCAATGATGTTCCCTTAACATATTTTTGGTGTGTATAGTATTATATACATACAAATGCTGCAAGGAAGGAAAGAGAATTTTAGAATTATTTTACCCTGTCTCTTTAAACTGGGTACACAAAAACATGTTTGTGTTTATTGGAATAGCATCAGCGTGACTGACAGTGTACAGCGGATTTCATTTATCAGGTTTTCCTTATCATTTCTGCAAACACTTTCCTCCTAATTGCATAACCTATGTTACAGGTTCATATAGCAGGAATGAAAATGGATTTGGTATGAGAATGAGCTTGAAGTATCTTAGTGAAAGATGAAGTGCCACCTCTCTCCAAATGGACAAAACACTAGCTGTATCTGAGAATTCTTGAGGCTATAAAAATCACTAAAAAAATTACCATGGGAGGCAACTGTAATATTTTCAGGGGTGTGATTTTGGTTTTTAGGCAGGGAAGGAGGTTGCTTTTAAGTCAAATGCAATCAGACTCATATTCCATCTCGCATTATCTAAATACTCAACAACTGCTCTGCGCTTCCTTCTCCTGTGTAATCAACCATTTCTGACCGCAGTACAGTAATGCTGCATGAAAACTACCGGCAGCATGGTAATCTGCTGCAGCATACCTGCAAGTGCTACTGAGTTCCCACAATCACAGACATGCCATCAGAAACAACAAAGAAAACTGAAGGGATCTGCTTCCAAACAAATCCTTTAAAACACCAGCACTTTTAAAACAGAAAACAAAACAATGTTTGCAGATGAGCAGCATCTTTGCAATTGATGCAAGAACTCCTCCCCAAAAGGGAAGCTGTTCCTTCGGCTGACCCTTCAGACCCAGTTATTGGCTTGTTTGTCCCTGAGTCAATTTGGCTTGCTGTGTATCACTAAATAATTCAGGCAAGTGACTCTTGTCTGGCTCTCAGGCCAAGTGGTACAGAACACCTCCCGTCCCCGAGGTTAAATCACTTTCCTGAAGAGAACAGCCATATGCAAACTGCTTATGGTTGTGGTGCGTGTTCACCTCCTGAACTGTGCCCAAACCATGCCTGGGGGACAACTAACTGATACAGGACAAAAGCAGCATGTCAATATGGACATCTGTAGGACCTACTCATGCACTAATGTCCTGTCCCTCTTTTATTCTGGAGTAGCCTTGTGTGATTCATAAATTGTTTGCTCCTTTTATGAGTTTGTCACTAGCAGGTTAGGCTGAACCTCTGGCAGACAGCAATGACTGCCTGGAGCAGGAAGAACGGTAGCAGCACCACGATGTTCTTTCAGAAACCTTCTCCTCTTCCTTTGGTAGAAAAATGAGGGATGAAGGTTTGCAACCAGCAGAAGAAAGTTAATGCAGCCACACACTCTTAAAATATCCTGGATAGGTGAATCTTCAAAGAACCTAAAGGGCACCTCTGAAGACCTTTAAAAACCTACGAGCTCTGAAACCTGTAATATAAACCATTCACCTCCACAGAACCAGCTGCTGATCTACTCTACATGCTTTGACAACACAGCAAGAAATGAAACTCTATAAAACAGGATCCCAGAAACTTTGTTATCTTAAACTTAGACTTAATCATAGCCTAGTGCTAACAAAATCAATCAAAAGAGATTTACTTCTGCTGGAGCCAACCCTCTACACTGAAAGCTTCATGAGATTCAAACAAGGAACTAAGCTCTAGAGCACCCAAAACCCCAAATCCTAACAGTAACACCCTCCAACACTAATTCTAGCATTAGTCATACCTAGCAAACACCATTTGCCTTCATGTAAGTCCACGGCTTTCTTCTAGCCCTGCAGGCTTTGCAGGATCCAGCTTTAACTGGAATCCCATGCCCACGCTCCCCTGAAGTCTAGCGCTAGTCTCAACCCTACAACCCATACCAATGAGAGCCGTTCGCTCCTCTCACCTCCAGCCTTTCTTCTGTACCTATGGATACTGCAGTATCCAGGGTTAAGTCTAGCTCTGGGTTCCCTCCACCCTTTTCCCTCTTTGGGGAAATCCTGGGGGCATGTTCCCAAGGAGAGGGGTCGTCCTTCTCCCAGCCCTCGTGCACGCCCTGCGGTATCTGTGATAGCTCTAGGGGGAATGGGTCCAGGCTTTCTCTCCCTGGGTGAGCTCCAGAAGTGAGGAACAGGCAGCAGCACTGGCATTTCAGTGGGTTCATTTGTTCATCTTATTTTCAAAGAGGGTTGCTGTCCTCCTATTGCTAAAAATGCACTTGTGATTAGGTACTGCCATCCTGCTTAAGAAATCACATTTTTAAATTGAATTTAATGAAATGAAATTTAATGAAAAACCAGAGAGAAAGTCTGTAGCATGAAGACAAGACTCTTCCCCATACCTCAGACAGGAATTATTTGTAAAATCTGTTCATAAGATTACTTGTTCAACCCCACTTGATTGACAGGTCATCACCACCAGTTCAGCCAGCAGGTGGAACCAGTAAACCCATGAACTGCTCATATGGTATTTCACCCAGCCAGTGGCAGTGGCATGACACTTACAGATCAACATAGCACTTCCCATTAAAAAAAAGTAGCAGAAAAAAACCCCTGAGATATCTCCAGGAATACATCTTACCAAGCCTGCAGTAAGTGGATCATGAAAGTGGGAAGGCAGAGGATACCTCCATATATTAGTTTTAAAAATTCCCTGTTGGTAAACTGATACAGTATATTCCTTCAAACATGCTTGGTGTTATGTACCAGAAGAAGTCATGCTCAGCTCTCGCAGCATTCACGACATTCAAAGACACATTGTGTAGTGGCTTCTGGGTGAACCAGGAGAGCACTGTTTTGCATGTTTTTAAAATGAAAACAGAGTTCGTTTATGTCACATACCCTGTAGTTCATTATCATTTCCATCTAGCAGGTTCTTGCTTACACAGATGTTACAGCCACATCTCTTCAAAACATGTATCACTTTTCTCTTCACAAATCACCGTCATATCGGAGCAAGACTCAACTCCTCACCCAAAAGTCACAGCCGTCACAGAGGGCAAAGGCCTCGCATTGCCCACCGAGTACCGTGCCCCAGTGTGGGAGACCACTGGGTCCCTCCCACCGCTCTGCTCTGCTGGTGAGGGGCCTCCTACCCATATCACACCAGAGGTGATTGCTACACACAGGTGTTGGCTCTCCCAGAGTAGGCTCGCTTCCCATTTGCCTTTCCAAAACTCCATATCCAAATCCTCTGATGCCGTACACCCCACGCTGCTGCTCCCAGGTGAGTGAAGTCAGTCCTTCCTTGCCCATTAAAACTATGTGCACAGAAATTTCTTCACTAACACCTTCCCAAAACCCCTCCCAAATCATCATTACCCTGCTGATAGCCTATTAAACTTTTTCCCCCCTCTATAAAAGTCCATTTAAAACAAGTTTGATTTTAATATCTGATTTAGGAGGTGTTCTTATGGCTGCAGAGGGAAAAGAAAATCACCAAACTAACTCTAAAAAGCTTATGTTGCTTTGCAATTTCATAAAAGTGTCTAGTAAAAGTTTTTAGCTTAATTTGAAACCGACATGCTTGCAGAGAAGGGGAGAAAATATCCATGCGTTATCTATTTCATTAAGCTTTTAGGTTCTCCTTGGTCATTAACATACTTCGAAAGAGCGTTAGAAGGTAGAATTGGTTTCAGTGATTACAGCAATTGTCTTCCACTCTACTGTATAGATCAGACTATACAAAAAGGCATCTCCAAGCACATTCTTTTGTTGTCAAGTCAGGATCTTCAGCAACTGACTAATGGCTACTCTTCATCATTACTCATTGGAAAAATGGCACAGCCAACACCAGCTTACAAGTAAATACTGGCTCTTTTTCCTCTCTGTGGCAAGCAGCCTAGAAACATCTGTTCTTGTCTTCGCAAACATTCTCTTAAGTCATGGTTTTGTCAATAGAAACCAAAGCGAGTCATTGCAATGAGGTAAATATAACCAGTCATAAATGCTAAAATAAACACATATGGCCTCCTGCAGTCTGACCCAGACTGATGCAAGTCACACATCATTCCATTTGTTGGTGTAAGCAAGATCAAAATAAAGTCTGCACCTTCATCAGTTTGCATATGGAGGTCAGTTTGCATATTTGGGGTCAAAACAATCAAGCGAAAGAAAAAAGTATTTACTGTTAATTAATTAGGAGTTTTGGTATTATAAGCAAATTCAGGTTGCACTAGAGAACCTGTGCTCTGTATGCAGTTTCTGCTGTGCTGAGAAGCAGATTTCAAACACAATGTTTAAATCTATTTTCCAGTTGACATAACTGGACTTTTTAATGTTGGATAAATTAATAAGACTATTAAAAGCCTCTCTGTTTATGCACACTTTTCCTAGAGGAAAGGTTGAGGACCAGAAGGTTCCTTTTACAGATTGTAAGGAGAATTTGGAGAAAAACAGTCCCCTATAACTTTTGCTACAGATATAGTCCTATGCTTTGAATCATTGGCATACACATAGGAATGGCAGGCAATGTCCATAAGAACTTTGGCTAGATCTTTCCATTACACAGTAACATCATATTCCATAATCTGCTCATTCAGAGACATCCCTGCAGCACCCTTGGAGATTCTGGTGAATACCGAGATTGTAAGTACTACCCAGCTTCCCGCTGCCTGTCCTCCAGGCTTCTCACCACTCTCATAATCCTGACCCAAATGCCTGACCCTAGATACCTCAGAAGAGGATTAACCAAAGCTGAGTGCAGAGTTGTCCAAGCTGCTGTGACAGCAATGCAGGAAGAGTCTCACCTCCCTAGGGCCTCGCCACCTCCGTTCTCATGGATATCACAACACAATGCGCTCCAAAAAAGGGACCACTAGAGCTGTGATCAGGGATTACTCCCCTTCTTTCAACTGAAAAGTGAAGGAAGTCATGATGACAACTCCCTTTCATACCGTCACTGAGGGAACTAAACTCACACACAGGAAAAAAAAAGTTGTAATTCCTTCCTGTGGATAAGGATGGGAAGAAAAGTAAGGAAACAAGAATAATGAAGAAGGAAAGAACTATCACAGCAGGAGTACAGACTAGGAGAAGGTGCAGGGAGATATAGTCCTAAACCCTCCTGACCTTTCCAGGGAACCCTTAGAAGTGAACAGAGACTGGACTTAGATCATTCATTCCTCTTGTGCAAAGGGCTTCAGTCCCAGTTCTTCTCCAAGGTCTGTTTATATAAAACATATATAAGATAAAGATCCATGAGTAATATTTCGTAGTAGTATCTGAAACCTTGGCCTCCCTGATCCAGACAACTGCCCCATCAGGCTGCAGATATTCACTACCTTCTCTACCATGAATGCCAAGGACTGCATGGAACGTGGAGTAGCTTCAACACATAAGGCTGCAAGTGCATCTTCCCCAAGAATCACCTATAGGTTGCTAGGTAAGGCACTTCCCAGAGAGATGAGATGAGATGAGCGCCTTGGAATGATTTCCAGCAGCAAAATGCATTAAAACCTTTCTCTTGCACCCTAGGTAGCTTCCCTTGTCACTGGGGACTGTATTGAAGAGGCACAGTTCCACCACCTTCTCTTGTGACTCGAAGGAACGTGTTTGCTGCTGCTACATTTTCTTCAGAGCCTGAACCACCAGCCAGTTTCAAAAGGCACCTGTGAGGTCTTGAAACATCATATTCAAAGGTCTCCTAGGGTGGACACGAAGTAGGTCTCAAAACTGCTAAGCACTCTGGCACCAAAGTGCTTCTGACCACGCTTAGAAAAAGAACTGCAGGTGCCTGAGAAACCTTGGTGTTGAAATCATCAGCTCCAAGGGACTCAAGGCACTTCCAAGCACTAGGTATGGCTGGGCAAGAGTTTTTAATCTGTATTTTCAAATTAAGGTCTTCAAATGGGGGTTAAATGCTTAGGATCTTCTGATTTCTAGCAGAGGCAAGCTAGCCAGGTGAAGGGGAGACTTACCAATGGCTTAGTTTAAAAATATTAATGTATGCAAAACTTTTCTTCAGTGCAGATTATATATAAAAAACGCCACTTTTTCATGTATTTCGTATTCTACTTAAAAATTTGGTTTGACCTCTTTCACTCAGATGTTGTAATATAGAAATGAAATTATAAACAGGCCAGTCTAGCTTAAAGTCTCAAAGCACTGAGAAACACTAAAAGTAAACAAGTAAGTAGTAAACTATGACCAAAAGCTGAGAGTCTTTTCAAAGGGTTTCTATCAGTCTTCCAAGTTCCCGTGTAGCACCTAAAAGTTGTTGACTAATGTCCTAATTTCCTGTGTGACAACATCCTGATATACAAAATATACTTCAAACTGTTATATATCTAATTTGAAACAGAACACTTGGAATCAGTACTTCAGACCAATGATCTCCAATATACGTGAAAAAACTCAAGGAAAAAGTATTTCACCTTTTTTTCCCCAATGCCAAAATGAAAATTTGAAAACGTCAACCAAAGCAAATAAAAACTTGCTTGTGAAGAATCCTCATGGTTTTAAAAAATACAAATGGGTTCAAGATGCTATTGAAATCAAACTACTGGAAGAAAATGTTATTAAAAATTAAAAACATGGATGCAACCTCCAGCTCAGGAAGTCAGCCATGGACAGTCAGATGTTGGGGGCTATTCTATAGGAAATACCACTCTGCACTTGCCCTGTTCTTCCGCTCTTTCTCTAAGCATCTGCTGCTAGTCAGAGACAGAGCATTCCCTTGCCAAGTATGTCTCTTTTTATGTCAGTTTTCTTCTGAAAAGTTGTTCAGAAAGAAAACTCCAGGTCAGCTGTAATGGCAGCATGACAAGCTGTCAACAAATCACATTTGCAATATCCGCTTAACTGAAGAATTTGAATTCCCTGCCTGCTACTTCACAATTGTTTCTAATTACATTAAGTGTATATTTACACATCAGGGAAAAAAACAAACATTGTGTATTAAGATCTCCACATCTATCTGTCAAAACACTAATGCATTTTCCTGATAGTAGTAGCTGCTTTCGTTCCTCATTTATTTGTCCCTCAAGAAGAGCTAGGCTATAAAACTTTGTAAGTAGTTGCATAGCACACTTTCAGGATTTTATCTTCCTGATTTCATATATGTGGTTATTTGTCTGGTTTCAATCAAGTAAAAAAAAAAAAAAAATTCTAATTTATCAAAGCATGTCAAAACATGCTTATATGAAATAGCATTTGTTCATTTGACTCTCACAAATTAATTTGAGCACATCGAGAATTAAGTGTTTGTCATAAAATAATTTCAACAATAATAAAGTCCTATTGCGTACAGATAATATTACAGGACTTATCATGAGTTCCCTGGAGCTTGCAATTTCAGTAAAACAGCCTCACTTCCCAAACAACCTGTAACTAGACTGTTCCTCACATCGCTCTTATTTGATTTCTTCAAGGAGAGCAGCTAAAATGCTCCTCTGAGTATCAGCAAGTACCTCGTTCAAAATAAATTAACAGTAGCAGCTACTTTTGCATTCTCAAACATATTAGGCTTGTAATAGCAAGCGGTGTGGATTATGAAGCGTAAAGCACATCACCATATCTTGCCATCTTAAGAGTTCTAGGATAAGATAAAATTTAAAAACAACCAAAAACCCCGCTGATCGGAGCCCACACCCCAGAGCTCACCGATCCCTTTCTTGCAAAACAGGCCTCCTTGAGGTGACACGGCGTTTTGGAGGGCCCGTTTCACCACCCCATTGCTTCGGTTTCACCACGCCGTCACCATGACATGAAACTAGAGGGACGGGTCAGATCCTGAATCCTCCCTCCTTGTATTGCCCAAAACCCCAGCGCTAGCATTTCAGGCGTAGACAAGCTGGAAGTTCAGCAAACGCACAACAGGACAGAGCGGTATTCGGGCATTAGATTCTCATTTAGCAAGTGCCCGGGCAAGGAGCATGTGCCAGCCACGAGAACGACACGCCTGCAGCCTTTCACTGAGTATTAACCCCCAAGAGCCAGGCACGCACGGAACGGCGATGGGGAACTAGCAGAGGCTGCCACAGTCCTGCCTGCTGGGACGGCCCACGCCAAGGAGAAAGGAGGCCTCGCTCTCCAGAAGACCACGCGCCAGCGACGCCGCCAGGCTGCACCCGCACCCAGCGCGCACATCGCGCTTGATCGCACGCACCTCGCGTTTTTGCAAGTTATCAGTATCTGCACTTCCAAGCCCAGATTTACCGGTGGGTGGGAGAGCGGGAAAGGAAGGGGTTGTAGTTTCCAGCCATCAGCGCTGGCCAGCGCGGCGCTCGCTCCCACATCACAAGAACTCATTTTGCAGCTGCACAGCTGCTTCTCCCACATCTGAGGTCCATGCTGAACCCCCCCAGCATCCAACAGCCTGAAAAATAAAAGGGATCTTGAAGGTGCAAAAATAACCCTCTGCAACATGGCTAAAACGCTGCTGAAATTTTTACATACTACAAATCTTAACATTGGGACCAGCCTCAGTTCTTACAGACAAAAGCGACTGTGCCCTGCCAATATAATATGAGAACTACTGCAAGCACCAAGGGAACAGCTGGAAAAAAGTGAGGAAATGAGAGCTGCCCCACTTGACCGCTGAGGAGGGAAAAACCAAGGCTGCGCCATCCAGCAGCGGGGCATCCAGAGAGTGTCTGATCTGACGGGGTGAAACACCAATTAGGGAGGGGGCATTCCCTCTAAAAACTCAAATCAAACATTAAACAAAATAAAAGCAGAGCTGGTTAGGGAAACTTAAAGCAAGCCGCATGGTTGAGAGAAACTGGAAATACTGCAAAATCAATTTGCTTTTCCAGGCTTTCTGGACGAAAAAATGGAGAAAAGTTCCAACAAAATACCTTGCTACATATGGTTTTGGAACAAAATAACTTTACTTTGCAAATTGCAACAACTTTGACTTTACATTAAAAGCTGTAACTGAAACAAAATATTCTAATAATCTTTTCATTTTTTATTTCAGCTTTTTGACTCTTCAAAATCAGCCACAACATGAAACTTCTATCTTCCACACATTTCCTAACCAAATCTCAGAAAACATTAAGCACCATGTAAGGTTTGGGGTTTTTTTTCCTAATTTTTTATGCTGGCAATATACCATGCTATCTATTCCTAGTGCAGTCAAATATGATTAAATTATGGGGAAATTAACAGAGCAAAATAAAATGTTAAAAGGTTTGAAAATCCTAGTCAGAGTGCAGTCTTTGTATCCTAAAGCATATGCAAAAATGGTTCCAATTCTTTAGTTACGTTATCCTATACTATTTTTTCCCACAGGATCTCTATTTGATTTTGCAAATGTAACATTTATAAAGAAAATGTCCTGAAACGTTTTAGTATTACACATCAAAAAAAAAATCTTTCATGTGAAATGAATCAGTCACAAACTCAGGATTCTCAACCTTTAGACATAAAGCTCACATGACAACTTGTAGAAGAAGTTAGTGATCTGCAGAGCCCTGTCATCAGAGAGCAATACTAGCAAGTGAGTTTCCATGTTCTTTAATAATTTTTGTTGAGTCTGTGTTTACTGAGATTCTTCAGGGGCTTGTAAACTTAAGCCGTTTGGTCAGATTTTTAAAGTAGTTTTTATATCCAGCCCTTACACTAGAGGGAACAAAGCCAAAGTCAAAGAAAAAGACTCTGGGTTTACTTTTCCCCACAACTGATAAATAACCTTATCTTTTCCCCAGGCTTCTTCTCCAAAATAGCAAGACCACTTTGACTGAAAAATTCTAAATGGAAAATATTAATGAAGCAGTTCAAGTTTGATAATCTACTGAAAGGTAAACATTGCAATGGAAGACACTGGGCAACTTTAATTACAGATATCACCATTGCCTCTGCTACAATACAGCTTCTTCGAACTGACGAAATACCAGTATAGTCCTGACAACATTAAAACGTGAAAGGTCAACGACTGGTTAAACTGGAATGTTTCTGAGCCATTGTTAAATTATTCAGAATTATTTTAGGAAAGCTGCATAAAAAGTGCAAGAGTGCAGTTTTAGCTTCATCTAAATGCGCATACTGAAAATGGAAAAGGAAATGGGGAAACTGTCCTTTGCAATTGCCTTGAAAAGGGAAAAAAAGAGTATCTTGTGTATCTTCAACTTACAATTAATCTAGCAGAGAACAACAGTGCGAGATAGTTCTTGTTTTTACTACTTATTTCCCCAAACCCTTTTCTGCAAGAGCAACCGTGAAAGGAAAAGAAGAAGAATGGGACAGTAAAGAATGTAGTTATTTTAGGTTCTATTGCTTAACACCAGTGAGGGGAGACTGGCAGGAGTAAATAATTAACAATCATCAACAATCCTTTTCTTTTGCTGCAGGATAGCTGTTTCCTGATCCCGGTATATATCTGCTGCCGCGTCTGGGACTGTGGGGCTAAACGGAGCCTCTTCCAGCCATCACCCAGCCTTCAGAAACAGGTGAATCAACACGCAATGAGCTGCGGCCAGGTGTGCTCAAAGTAGGGAGCCCTCCTTATGCTGGAGAGTGGGGAGCAAGTCACACAGTGTGAAGACTTGAATTTTACACCCCCTCCTCCTCTTCCCTGTTTTCTTTCAAGCACGGTGAACTTAACGCTGACAAAAGTCAGCAGCACCGGCAAGTTGGCTGCAACCTTCGCTGGCCGCGGTCGGGAGCACTGCGTCACAGCGCAGCCCTTCCCCGGCACCTGCGTAACACTGCAGCCTCTTCCCTCCCCGTGGCTCAGGCCAGCCAACTATTTGCCGTCAACTATTTACAACAAATGGTGCCAAGATATGTGGTTGCTATATAAACAAAGAAGAATTCTCGCTAGAGACTAAAATAAGACCTGCCGACTCATTTTTCACTTATGATCCGTAAGATTTACAGCTGTAACACACTGTCAGTGGTAAGGAGCGAATCGTCTCTAAACATCCTTTCCCGTGGAGGTTTTACTCTTGCAGAATGAACATTACATTGTGTACGATCACAAGCAAAAAAACAGGATGGCAAAAATTTTTGCTTAGAGCAAACCTACTGGAGTTAATTGCTAGGTAATTTTGTAAAGATCACAAGAGAACTTTCCAGGCTCTGGTCAGAGAACCACTACAAAAACAGCTGCATCAATTTAAGATGCTACTACCCCATCAGCTGTTCACCACCCTCCATCTATTGGAGATTACCAGCATTGAAACGGAGCTGGTGGAGAGCCCTTGTGAGCACTCATCATCTGCTTCAGTGCCAAGTCAGCCTGCATAGTTTTGAAAAAGTCTGCATTGATACATAAACTAAGATGGATTAGCTTCTGAGCTGAACCAGATGAGGTATGTTCACATGATCCATTTTGTAGGCCTTGCTATGGGAATGGTAAGTCAAGCTAGGACATCTTAACAAAAGGTTGTTAGCATTGTGCTGGATAAGAATATTATCATTATCTCAAAAAAAAAAAAAAAAAGGGTGGGGTAACTTTAGTATGTTTAAGTTCAAATATAAACATAAAGGCAGGTAAATGGATTAAGCTATCCGAATGAGTGACTAAAGAGAGAACTATTCCCACTATTTTTGAGATGACAATACTACTTTTAGAAAACTTAAAATGATGAGCAGAGGCTTTTAAGGATTAGTATAATAATGCCCATGTGTATCACATTAACTCTCACTGGAGACGAATGAACTTCACTTGCACACACCCAAGTCCCCAAATATAACTCCTATCACATTCAAAACAAAGAGTTCATCCATGGAAAAAGTCACCTGCCTGCATAATAGCTAATAGAAAGGATTCAAAAGGCAGGGGGGGGGACAACACACGACTGATTTGTAGCCAATGGAGCCACTGGGAGAAACGATGCCCAGATGCAACCTCTGGCACTGGAAGTCACCACAGCACTGGTTGCTGGAGGCTGGGCTGATAAGCCAGAAGGAAGGTTACTGTCACTGTCTGTCTTGCTATTATGCTAG
Organism: Aviceda cuculoides; assembly: GCA_035590195.1. Taxonomy (NCBI): domain Eukaryota; kingdom Metazoa; phylum Chordata; class Aves; order Accipitriformes; family Accipitridae; genus Aviceda; species Aviceda cuculoides. The sequence goes on along the minus strand of JAVJGG010000024.1, from coordinate 21,608,763 downwards.
TCTTTTGACTTCTGCTGCTGGCCACTTTGAAAGAGGACACTCAGTGAGGCTGCACAGATCTTAGGCACGATACACGACAACCATTCAAACCATTGCTGTGTCACATCTGCTCCAAAGCTCAGTCCTGAACTTCTAGACTTCTGGGTAGGTACATGGAAATCACTTCTCTGTGCTGTGAAACATCACTTGCATTTACCTGACTGGGTTCTTCTACCATCAGATGCTTCAAGAGGACTTTTTGTTCATGAGCAGGTGAGTTATCTCCAAATGTGGATGAAGACATGAAAACAAAGCAAAGTACTGGGTCTGAACTCTGATTGCTCAAGTATGGAAAAGGGCCAACTTGAATGTTGTGATCTGAGACTATAGCAATTCTGGAACAAGTGACAAACTAATTACTCTTCTCCTAACAAAAGCAGACTGGGACAGGCAGGAATTAAAGGACACAATGCTCTACTATATATCAAGAACACGGAAAAGGGACAAAACTGTAAACAAAACAACCAATCTGCCACTGATAACAGTTTCAGAAGTCAGAAATGAGGGACTGTTCAAAACCCATGCTACTAGACTGAATAAGCTTCAGAAAAAATATCTCCACAGAATATGCCCAAAGAAGTAGGAAAAGTTGAACTTCCCTTTAAAAAACAACAAATCAACAGAAGTCAAAGGTGAGGACCAGCAGAGACCAGCACAAACTGCATCTCCACTCCTCATGTATCACACCTACTCATAACACAAGTCAGCTAAGGACAGGGTTAGATAAGGAAGCATTACTGTCTTTAAACAGGAAAAAATATTTATCAGCCTTAAGATTTCACTTATTTTATCCAGCAATAAAATGTGTTCTTTAAATAAGGAACACAGCCCTGGGAATAGATAGCCCTTTCCTGTCTATAAGTGTTGTTTGTCTTTAGCTTTGCGGTATAAAAAGAGAAGTGCTGCAAAACCAGTAAATAAATAGCCAATGTTAAGTTTGATGAAATATTGGCTCAGAAGACTGCTTTTGGCCTGAATAGAAAGATATGCTTTCATCCTGTTTTGACTATACTCATACATTTACCTAACATAATTGGATGTAGTTAATATTGCAGGAGCCTTCAAGCAGTGCACATTTCCCTCATTAGTGGGTTTAAAGCCTTAATGATATCTCCTGTGCTGCAGAAAAGCCCAATGTAGGCTTTAAAAGTGATTGGCAAGTTTCAACGCGAGAAAAACTGGGGGAAGGGAAGGCAAAACCTAATAAAACTCCGATCTTGTTTTCATCAGTTGTTTAGAAGAGGAAATTTTGCAGAATGATAGAAGAAAGAAAAAAAAAAAAGGTGAGGATAAACAAGCCAAAAAAGATAATTTCAAAAGTTGGTCTTAAAGTAACTCAAAGTAACATCTGAAATAAACAGGGAGCAGGTAGAAAGGGGGAATGCCCCTTCACATACCTGCACCACACTAAGATACATACATACTTAGTCCTACACAAACTCCTACTGACATAAACCAGTGCATACACACAGAGTATTGTCAAATCAGCATCTTCTTACACCTGCAGCAAAACCACCTTTTCATAGTTTCATGATACAGCATTCCTCCCGCCCCTTAAAGTCTCAATAGAGTTGGCAGAGAAGACTTGCATCTAAGAAACAGAATGTCACAATATACCATTAACTAAGTACATGCAAAGGGTTTGGGCTTTTGTTGTTTGTTTGTTTTGTTTTTGTTATTGACTAATTTTGACCATTTTCCAGGAACAGAAATTTCACAGGCTGGTTTAGTTTCAAAAGAAGCGTAATTATGTACAGCTGTATTCAGTATTTCTTAACTGCCTTGAACAATCAGTGAAAGGGAGATTTGCACACATTATCAGCCACTATCATTAGTGCTGTAAAGTACGTAATCCATCTGGTGTTCTGCTGTCTACCTAGGAGCAGGTATTGAACCAATGATGGCTGTAGTATAATAGCATAAAGAAAGAGCATTAAAAACGAACAAAACAACACAGCAACCCTAGTCATTTCTTGATACCAGATTGTCCTTGTGTTTGTGTTCCCCCATGGTTTTGCAAACCATTTTTATACATATAGGCGTGGAGAGTGGAGAATTAAAAATGTAAATTTCATCAACATGCGGTTTTGCAGTCTTCACAGGGGAAGAGGTAGCAGGATACCATGGTGATGGCAGCACTGCAGCCCATTAATAAACCAGAGAAAGACTCACGGATAGATTCAAATACTCAGACCCATGCTGAAAAATAACTAGCTTCATAATAAATCCTGTAAAAGATAAGATGACTGTGCATCTCAACATCAGCCGTGGTCTCAACCTACTGATTCACCATGTCTTGATGGGGGGCGAGGGAAGAGGAAACTTGTTTTTAAGCTTTCTAGCCTCCTTACAGTCAATTGCATTGCTTTTATGTTGGCGAGGTTTATGCTCCATAGCATCTGAAAAGAAACAACCCATGTCTGCAAAAGAGAAAAGGTGGAAAGTTTTTATTCATGTATTCCATCTGTGTGTAACCCATCCGTTTCCACCATCACTGCTAGCCCTTCGTACAGGAGGGATCAGCTGGTTTTATTTGCTATCCTACCTGGAAATGTGACAAATATCAGTGTTTGCTTACTCAGACATTCATCAATCTTAAGCAAACAAACTCACATGACCTACCTGGACAACAATATATTAGCCAGTTAAAAGAGCAGCCTCACAAGAAGCGTGGCTTTCTGCAAGCCCAGCTACAGTCTGACCTCCACTGCTGGGCGTATGCCGACCCCTTGCAGGAGAGCTCTCTCCAGCCGCAACAACACAGCAAACTTTCCTCAAACAGCCAACCATCTACGTAACCACCCAAAGAAAATAAAATGTCTGTTAGAGGTTCTCTCCCAGGCCATCCTTAAATTATTTGGACTTAACTACAGTCAGTGTTTTTAGATTGCTTGCTTGTAAGCCATCCTGTGGCACTCCAAACCATCATTATCGATGTCTTCCTAAACCTTCAGAAACTCACTTTTATTAAACACTTAAATGTGTGAGAAGAGACCATGTGAGACACAGAAAAAGACAGGCTCCTATTTAAGGGATCCAGCCCATTGTGGACAGACTATTAATAAACATACTTAGGTAAATACACACTCACGGCCCACTGAATTAAATGAGACAGAAGAATGTGCATAGAAGTAAATGCTAACGTCTTTTTAGGAACAGTAGTCAGCAGAGGCACATGCCAGGTGTTCAAGGTAGCTACAAATGAGCTTTCCCACCTTGCAGGACAGAGATTTCACTTGGTTTCCTGTTCTGAATTAGAATTACAAATAAAATTGACGAACTTAAGAGAAGATAATCCTCAAATACATTCAACTGAATCTGTTAATATTAACTTTAATACTTCAGGTTTTTTTAAATCCTTCAAAATACTTTAAAATCATTTTTTAATACTTTTAAATACTTCAAAGTTACTCAAAAGGACAAAAAAAAGAGCTTTTCAATAAAACTTTTTCCTCTACATTTCTGAAGCTGCTTTTAAGAACAAACAAAAAAACCCTCCCACCACAACTATTTGAATTAACAGATAAACCAAATCCCAATCCTTTGCCATAAGTTCTAAAGCACTAACATTCACTAACGATAATGTTCAGCTGGAAATTCCCAACATACTCGTTTACATTTGTTAAGGTGACAAAGCACTTCCTAAATGATTTGCGCTTGTGAACACAGGAATTCTGTAGCAAAGCCAAAACCTGAGCTCAGAGCTTCTAAATCCCAACCTAGAGCCCTAATCACAAAACCAGACTTCATCTCACTGGGATTCAGAGGATCAGGTGGTTCCCAGAACACGGTCTACTAATATGTCAAGTCTTTCTTTAAGGCCAACTGAAGCCAACGTCTGATTAATTTTACAGTCAATAGCAGTGATCACTTGACAACATTAGTTTTGTGCTATTAGCTGCAGCATATGGGGAATAAGGGGCAATTTGTTGTGCATGCATAAAAAGACACACACAGTCTGAAGGAAATGACCCTCTCAATATTTATTATTTTAATTTTAAAGTGTCTGTTGCAAGCATATGCACTGCTACTTTAAAACATTTAAACAAAACTGGATTTAATTGCTCAGAAAAATTAACCAGCAAGCTCTGAAAGCAAAAAGAGGAAAGAAAAAAGAAATCCCAAATTAAAAGCTATTTTACGAGGTAAAGAAGACAGCAAAATAGTTACATACACATTGACCAAGCTAGAAAGGTATCCTGGTATGTCTAGAGGACAGCCATGGAGGCACACTGGGGAAAGAAAGCAGATACATCGTTGTGGTTGTTGAGCCTAGGAGCTCCTGCTCCAGCACAGCCCAGTGAGAACCATCAGGTCAAAATAAGGATAAAAGCCCTTGCTCGACTCCCTGGCAGAGACTGGCACTGGAAAATCTCTCGGGCATTTGGGCTCACGTGGTTGTACAGCAGCACCCACAAATATGCAGTCACACAAATTAATATTAAACAGTTAAGTGCTATACAGCCAAACACATTCCCTGCTAGCATAATTCCCTTTCTATAATGATGCTGTACCAGCCAAGATTTCAAACAAACTATGATCTAGCAGCTGTAGAAAACTGCTAGGCAAAAAAGTAATTCTTAATAAATTCACTGCTTGGACACCTTTTCACTTATCCTTGTAAGGCACAGAATGATTTTTGGAAGCACTGAATATTCTCAGCTCAATGAGACTGAGCCTTATTGTACATGTGGCAGGATCAACGCTTACTTCAATTTGTCCTACAAAGGGAGGGAGGAGAGAACATCCCAGCTCTGTATCACAAAGAACTGGATGTTCAAGGCATGGCCTGCCACCAGGTGTGATGGCTTTGCTGCATCGGCAACTGAAATGTCACCACGGCATATAAAAAGCAGCACATTTTGTGAAGTTTCCATAATCAGATATGGCACAATCGATGCCTGCAAGGCTCTAGTGAGGACTAGAGATTCAGCATCTCTTCAAATCACAGAGACACTCCAAATCAAATATGTGTGCATCTGTATGCATCCATAAATATATACAAATATGCATGCATGCACACATGCGGGTCTAACAACTTATTCTGAGACACGCTGTGTCCAGAAGCATTATGCTGGTCAACTTCCATGTCCTGTGTGAACCCAGCAAAAAACGAGATGAAACAAGATGAAGGAATGGGAAAATGAAGAAACATACCTAAAAAGACTGAGGCAGTGAACAAACTTAAAAGCACATTCCTTCCCTCTGCTGCCACAAAAACGTGCTTGTTCTTAAAACTAAATATCACAATGAAATTATTAGCACATACTGGAACATTGCTTGCGTACTAAACCATCCCAATGAACAGTCATTTTAAGGGGTGGAAAAATGAAGAGCTTGATATGTGTTTCACAATTTTTTCTCATTTGTTTGAATCATTTTCCAAATATTGACTTACCTGCTGTCATACTGTGTGTCACTAGTGCTTCAAACCACATGCCCATGCAAAGGCGAGCCTCCAACGCAGCCCATTCATCGTCAGTTTACAAACTGAATTCATCGCACTTTGCAACAACAATTTGGAAATAAACTAAGAAATTCACATGAAAGGATGATGATGACAGCATTGACACAACCGGAAATAATCCTAGGATGTTTGATTCGAAGAAAAGAAACATTTTTAAACCAAACAACCAAGGGTACAGGGTCAAGACAGCATGTATACGTGTCTTTTGGCAACAGTACACAACTCTTCATTCTTTAACTATTGTTACATGACATGTCTCCAGATGAATATGTTAGTGGGCTGATTTTTCAAAACAAAACCTGTATTTGTGAGAGCGGGACTGAAGAAACAGCCCAGCCCATAAGCTGGATCAGGCTATGGGTTTGGATACGCAACTGAATTACCGCTGTTTGCTGAATGACGGCATGTCGGCGGGGCTGCTGCGTACAGGCAGTGCCCATACTCTAAAAACCAAGGCAGGATGCATCAAGTAAGATCTTGCACAAGACACGTAAGTGACCCTTTACTTGCAAAAGGCCAAGAACACATACACGCTCACACAGAGAGCCAGTTCCTAAGACACCACTCAGCAGTTTGAAGCCAGTTGTGCATCCCAGCCCTGCTCTGGAAATGCATAATCGCTATCAGTTGGTGTACGGTCGTCTGAAGTTAATAGAGGTATGCTGATTTATCCTGCCTGAGGGCCTGACCCAAAATTCACAGAATTACAGGATGGTTGAGGTTGGAAGGGACCTCTGGAGAGCATCTTGTATCTAATTTGCATAGACCTTTTGATAGAGCAATATACACAGACACTTTTCTTGCCAGTACTGTGTCCCCTCATAAAGGACCAGAAAGACCAGCTGATACAGGGGTAGGGCAGCTGTCCTGGACCACAGCTGAACAAGATGCAGAAAATAGGCTTCTTCCTATTTGGTGGCTGTATTTTATTTGTTTAATGCCACAGGTAAGCCTGAAACTTTACAGATTTAGCAAAATAAAGACGAAGCCAACAGCTTAGTGTAACAGGCAAATTCTACATGTGAAAAGAATAATCATGTCCCACACAGATGAACTAGAAGAGGGGGAAGGGGAAGGACAGACAAGCAAAAAGAAAAAAAGCTTGGACATTTCACTTTTCCTTCAAGAGAGATATAAGGAATTTGTATTGCCATGTTATATCAACTTCCTCGCTACTTTTTTGTTCTTACTTTTAGTAAGTCATTATTATTTGTCTTTAATTCATTGGTACTTTTTCCACTGTAACAACAAAGCTCCTGATGAGGAAACAGTGATGTTTTCTTACAGCTATTGGAATTGGTGTAGCTCTTTATATTTAAAAACATCACCCTCTTCCAGCTGGTTGGCATGCACATTTAAGGATTTGGTCTGGATCAACTACGAGTTTCCATTTGTGATAGCCACATGAATCCTGGCAGAGCACTGACTCCAGCAGCCTGGCAAACCTTGACTAGCCAGTACTTAACTTTGCCTTAGGGCTCACTGATCCACATATTTAGCAAATAGTTTGGCCTACAACTTCTGAGTAATTTCAATTACGTACCAGGTAATATCTCTCTTCATATGGCTCCATCTTAACATTCTGCTCCTACATTTTTAAAGGTACACTTTAATGATTCTCAAGTACTAATTAAAAAAACAGATTTTCAATGCCGAAATTAAAACCAATCTGAAAACAGATTACGTATCATTATCCTGCCTGGCAGAATGCAACAAACATTGTAAACCTATCTCACTCACAACACAGTAATGCAGCTAAAAACAGTCTTAGCACTCTTAAAAGAAAACTTCTATTCAAGAGACAGCTTACCATAGTTGTGAGAAAAAGGTATCATTTACTGCAGCACAGCCCTGCCTAGAATGCTGGCTGAGGTTTCCATGGTTAACCTAAATTAAAATCGATTCTATGTTTTTTGGCAGAAGGTCTATAAGCTAATTTTCATCTTTTCTTCAACTATAATTAAAAACATAGGCAAAAGGCTTCATATACTTCAAGTATGAAGGTACATTACAGTAGACATTTTTGGTTTTAAATGGCTACCATGCTCACCTTAATCAAGTCAAAATTAAGTGGGAAAGTAGAATGTCATTATTGCCTGCGATTATACAGTTAACAATAAACATACCCCATGCCTACAGGGCAATAACACCCTGCGTGCTAGACTTGGTTGCTTGTTCTAAAAGGAAGTGAACCTTAACGCAGATTTGATCTGCAGTCACCATACACTTCTGTCACAAGAATTACTGATCAGTAACTCAGAAACAACAGAAGATGCCAAGGGAACCTAGGTGGCTTTTTACAGCAATATTCAAAAGATATTCATAGTAAAGATGTGAAATGTGTACTATCAAAGGGAAATGCAATTGCATAAAGTGAACAGGAGTTTGGCTTCTGATCACATGCAAAATCTACTTTGTCCAGATAACGAGTGAGCAGATAGGTTCAATGTGTGAGAAGTTTACCAGTGGTCCAGGTCTCTCTGGATGTGGAGACAGGACACAAGATGCTTCCAAAAATGTCCTCAAGTCAGCAAATTAAAACCACCCTGATTCCATAAAGGTCTCTGATGACTTCGCACCAAGAAGCCAGCAAGTGCACAATCCCAGATTAATGTCTTTCTTCTTATAAGTACTCGGAGGCACGACATCACACAATAGACAGCTTTTTATTAAAGCCCAGAGTTCACTGAATCATTATCTTATCCTCTTCTATCAAGTACATCCACTGTTTGCAACCCTTCACAAGTTCAACTTCCCATTGTCTCTTACTCTAATGTACACGTATTTTAAGATTAATTGAAAGAGCAGAAAAATAAACATGGAATATAAACCTTTTCTACACTTAGCTTTTAGAATTAGTTCTGCACATCCTGCAACTCAGTGACTCTTTGTTAACATGTGATTGCTACACTGCTACAGAGTGTGGCGAATAATCTCTCTCTGTGGAATTCCGGGTTAGATAACTCCCATTTCACCTCTGGTGGATGAAGTACAAATCTTGATTTTGGAAATGCACTGGCAGCGGGGAAGCATGGTGAATTTTCCCAAGGCCTGTTCAAACCCACCAGGCTCACTCCCTTTCCCATCCTTCTCACCCTTAAACACTGACACTCTTAAGCTAAAAAAAGGCTTTGGGTTGAAATAAGAAGTGTATGCCATGTCTGCACTGAAAGATATTAGCCTAGCTTTGTGAACAGCACTAACTCCAAAGCCAATTATATAACCACTCATCAGTAGACCATTTGGGGAAGTAATGGGTAAAATAAGGTAGGGGGATCTATTTTGCATTTTGAATTCTTCACTAGCAAATATAAACCCTCACTTAAAGTAGAGGAGCTTGCTTTGAGTAATTTTAAAAGGCATAAACAGAAGCAACCCTATTAAAAGTCTTAAAACGACATTTATTCAGGCAATATGAGAAGAAAGAACTCTATTAATTGGAAACTGCTTTTCTCACTCTCACCTTTCAACTATTATTCACATACGACCAAAGTCACATCTGAATAAATTCCACTGGCCTTCATTACATACCATCCAGCATCATTTATTTTCATATAGAAGCCTTAGTGCACATGATAACTGAAAACTTCATCGAGAGAACTGACTGTGAATTAAAGAGGAGAGGCAGCTTCCAGTGTGAAGATTCAAGAGGGGAAAAAGATCTCCAAGTTAGATGTGTAAGGATCCAGAAACAGAAGGCTGCTTATCTTCAGGAAGTGAAAATCAATGGGTGGAAGAGGGGGAACAAAGGAGAAAGTGAGAAATAACAACGTTCAAAGATTGCAGCTGTGTGAGAAGACCATGGAACAAGCAGATAAAAGCATAAAAGATGAAGCAAGTTCATTTGAATTAGACTCATGGGCATTAAGCAAGCCAGAAATAGCAACAGTGTACAGGGGGAACTGTTCATTTTGTCAGAGAGAGGGGTAGGAGTTGAATTTTCTCATCTGCCACAGGCTTTCTGGTTAGTGGTGGGGATGTCAGTCTGTGCCTCAGTTCCTCATCTACAAAGCAGGATGCTGTGCAGAAAAACCACAAATGGTTCAGGGGACAGTTAAGCGATAAGGACAAGATATGACCCTACACAGAGCTATAGCTAACAGATCTCTGATGAAGGAAAAAACGGAGAGAGAAATACTGGCTATAGTGACCTGGCCTACCTGAATTTTAGAGAGGAATACAAATGTTACAGAGCATGACAGATGGATGTACAACTACAAGAAAAAGAGATAAATTTATGACCACAAAAGCCTGGAGAGAAAGAAAAATTTTGCCGAATAAGAAGGGTGACAATGCACAGACAGATATATTCAAATGATGAGGCTGACTAAAATTAAGAGCTGAACAAGTATCTGAATGTACCCGCAAAGGAACGCTCTCTAATTTCAGGGAGGTGTTATTTGGGCACCAGCTACTGCTATGATTAAAGAGTACAGTCTACTCCTATAAAATATACAGGATAAAAGCGTGGGAAAATTATAGACAGGAAGAAATAGGGTTCCTGCTTGGGTGTGGAAGAAGGGAAGGAGTGGGAAATTCCTTCAAATACAGAGAAAATGGGGAAAAGACCCTTGGCACACACAACAACTTCAGCCTAAGATGCTCACACACTGGAATTCTTCCATTCAGATATGAGTTATAGGCAGAATAGAGGGCAACTGGTACAAGTGGTTATTAAATAAGATACAGGTAGTCACAAGATGAACCTCATGTACCAAAAGAAGCAAGTAAAGGAGACAAGCAGTCTGCAAACAGACTGTCTGGTTGCAGAGAGGATCAGAGGGGCAGAGGAGACAGACAGCTGATCAGAGACGAAATTTTCCCCGAGGGCACAAACAACCCTCCTGAATACCTGTGAGTTTATTTGAGCAGGTTTGAACACACAAAGGGGCCAGGAGGAAGCAGGGAATGGATGGCACTGAGGCAGCCTGTGGTCACAGTGACAATATTCCCTTGTAAAATGCTGAGGAACTGCTGGAAATCTTTACTGTCCCTGTGTCCATTACCCCCTCATTATTTCTTTTAACCAGTACTTGAAAAACAGCTTTTTAATATATAAGAGCGTAACCGACAGCATATGCATAAGTCCTTGCTAACTCCAACTTCATTCTTCGCTATTTATTATTTTCAGGGTGGTAAGTATGACAAAGCAACATGCGTTAGCTGCAGGAGGCACGTCCCTGTCCCAAGCAGCCTGTTCCTGTCCTAGAAAGTCTAAAAGCATAAAACAGACCATGGGTGGGAGAAAGCAAATAATACTGTCCCCATGTTACAGATTGAGAACGCAGGAAGAGAGCCAGTAAGTGATTTTCCCAGGATTTCACAGGAAGTCAGTGGCAAAACTGGATAATGAAACTCTCTGTCTTCAGTATCCATCTGGTGCCTCAGTTACGAGGGCAGTGCATCTCTTTTAAGGACATTCTCCTTCATCCTCAGAGTGTCCTGGTAACAGGAGTCTTGGACTGAATGTATATATTGAGTTTATATAGCTTCAAGTCTTATTGAACCATATTGTACCTTTCCCCCTCTCTATTTCTAGCTCCCTTGCAGTCACTTTTGGTCTGAGCTCAAATTAGCAGTACTACCAACTCCATCAACAAAGTCAACTTTTTTATCTACTTACAGTTCTGTTGGTGAAGTTACTGAAATCTGTCACTAAGATTTGCTTGATCATCTCTGGTGTGGAGACCACCACAAACATCTGGCGACCAATGTAATACCTACAATGAAAGAGACATTTTAGCAGATAATGACCAGCAGAGAACCACCTCCTTCCCTAAAATCCTTCTTTTAGCTTGAAATACTTGCCATGAACAAATATCACAGAAAATACATTCCCTTGGGTAAAGTAGTATCTTTTCCCATCCTTGCAACTATTAAATTAAGATGCATGGTGCTGGAATTTCAAGGAAACAGCTTAAAACCTTTTACTGATTAATCAATACTTGGTCAACATTTTAACATAAAGGTTTACACACTCTATGCTCACTATGAATTCTGTAGAAGGTGGTATAGTATCACTAAACCAAACTACAGAGGGGCACAACATTAGAAACCAACGACCCAAACAATCATGAAAGACCTACAAAATTGATTATCCTGCAGTTAGCCACATGAAATGTCATTCCATGGCAAAGCCCTGTCTACAATGAGCCTTTCCAGAAGTGCCCCCAGCACGGCTGCAGTAAAGGCACATTTCCACCACCTCTACTAGCGCTGGAACTGAACGCATCTCAGACCCCAGGCTCTGCATTTCCACAAACATAACCATCTAACAGATACCAGCTGAACCTTACATAACAGCAATAGAAAAAAAAAAAAAGTTTCAATACGTATAAAGGAATTAATAAAACTTTAGAAGAAGACTGGGTGAGAAGGGTCTCTCACTCTCTGCTGGTACACCCTCCATCATCCTGCTCCCAGTTTAACCTGATCTTGTGGAGCCAGGGTCTGTCCTTGGGGGACTTCACCCCATTGCGGATGCTGCAGAGGTAGCAGGGCCCACCCCAACCCCACAACTCCTTAGGGGGGCAGAGCTCCCTTCACCAGCAGCATCCCCCCCAAGGCCCACCGGACTCCCTGCTTGCCTGCTCTTCAGGGGGAGGAAGAAGTACCACCAGCAAGCAAAGGCTGCCTGCAGTGCCCTACCTTTGCCGATTGCTGGACCAGAAAGACTATGCAGGCGGCGCTGCCTTTGCTCTGCCAGGAGAGAGGAAGAGGAGGCTGGAGGCAGGCACGGGAGGGCCAGGCAGCTCAGAGCAGAACGCAAGAGCAATACCACAGATACTGCAGTACTGTGGTAATATTGATGCCTAATCATTTTGGTATGATATAGCTTAGTATCAATATATTGCTTATCACCTGTCTACATTGCAGCAACAGAACAGACAAGCAAACCCCGGGCTGAATTAAATTTAGTAACTGGAGGTTCCCATGGCAATGAAGCTGCAGCAGCACCGATTTCACCAAGGGCAAACAAGTCAGACGAGTATCTTGATTCCAAAGCAGGGTTTCACAGTCCACCTTGACTCCCATACCACCAAAACTCATAACAAACAAATGGCAGAGAAGAGGAGAATAATTTTCTACAGGAAGGAAGAGATTGTCTTTTCTTCTCTGGTAGGTTTCCAAAGGGAACTGTTATTTCCCAGATCCAACCCACAGGCTCCACTTGAACCTTAGATACAGGTGGTATGCTCTATTAAACTAAACCTTTTTCACCTCTCCCAGTTTGCTAAACCACAGCAAAGCGGCTGTCTGTTAATGGTCAAACTTTTCTTCAGAATCCTAACAGGTGTGTAAGAAAGAGCTGAGGCCTCATTTTAAAGAGTGCTTTGATCACAGTCTTTGGCAAAAGACGATAATGCCCTAAGTGTCCCTTCCACATGTACTTTGTACAATTTCCCAGGCATCAGAGAGGCAAAGCAAGCTCCCAAGGCAAAGACCTGTGCTGCTCCAAACCTACCCAGGATGATCAGCCATGAATAGTGATCTCTCACGCTCACACCTTGCTTTTCTCTTCCCCTCTCCCAAGTTTATTGAGCTCCTTGTCTCATTTAATGGTTAGTGACTGATGCTCCTCTAACACACAGCTTTTTGCAGGGACCAAATACCTAATGCCAGATTCCAAATCTAAATCAGAAGCTCTTTATGTCCGCCCGGAGAGCTTAACTCTGACCACCAAAAGGCATCACACGATACATCATGCAAAGCACATATGTGCGTGAGACACACACACTTCCAGGTTATTTCAAACCAGGGAAGTTGCAGAGCTCCAGCTCCAGTCCACCGGAATAACAGGACGGTACTCACAGTCGGGAGTCCTTACGTCACAGTGCACTTTGTGCTTGAAAGCATTCAGGACTAAAATTTGGGACAGGAGCATCTCCTACTCGAGCTGCTTTTATGAGAAAGTGACTCACAAGCCAAGCTTATGCAAACAAATCTATTCATCATCCTCCAACTCAGACCAGTCACCCGAACTCCCAGTTCTACTTCCACAGCTAAGCTCTTTCTTTTTTATTTATTCTTCTCTAACTTCCTATCTAAAGGCACCTGTTTTTCCTTTCCTTATCCAGTTATAAATAAGGGCAGAGAAGGAGAAGAAGGGGAAAAAAAATCCCCTAAAATGAATAAATTGAAAATACTGAAAAAATACCTTAAATTGCTTTTTAAGCAAAGTTCTGCCTGCTGTTAAGGAATGATTGCTGTAAAACACATGTAGATTACCATCTTTTATTGTACCCCAAACAGCAAAAGCTCTCTTCCTGGCTTTTTTCCATTCTCCTACTTTCTGTATATAATCTTTCCAACCTTTTCTAGAACATAAAAAGAAGAAGGTGTGTATCAACATGCTTTGGAAGTCAAAATCCACAGGCTAGGAGCATGACTTCCATGATCTTCTCCTGAAGTTAAGGACGAAGAACAAGTCATGCTAAGCATGAAACAAGATCATCAGAGCTATTTCATTTAGCAAACACAAGTCCAGAACCTGCAAAGCCACCAGAAAGATGCTTACCTGAGTAACATATTTGAAATCCTTTGCAGGATCAAGGCCTCGGTCACAAACCAAAAGGATATCTCCCAACTAGGGTTTTTTTCTTTCACTTGTTCAGAAATGACAAGTAAAAGATAAAATCCTCCTGAACAATAATCTATTCTTCCCAAGTAAATAACATATTCACCCCTGCCACGTAATCTCATTTTGATTCTGTATTACTACATGAGGATATCACCAGTCTCACATAGACTCAGATTTAGTATTGAACAAAACCTGATATTCTTGTCAGAAATCTAATAAATAAGAGTTTGAGAAAAACAAAAGCCTCCCGGCAAGTGCATTACAAATGGATTCATGAATAATTTAGGACAGCACTTTTTATTAACTTTCTCTAGGTTAATCTTTTCACAGGGCTTGTCCACACACAAAAGTCCTACATTTAACTAGAGTGATAAAAGTACCATTACACTTCTTGACCCAACCCTTTGTAATATTTTCATGTAGGGCATTCAGGGTGTAATGCAAATGCTTGGGACTATCTAGCTCACTCCTGCAGAGAAACAAGAATGCATGAATGTAGTACAGCACCCTCACAGCGACGCAACTCTGTCCACATGGAAATTTGTTGTAATACTGCCATTCCAGTAAAAATAAATTTCAAGACCCACGCATGAGTGTAATTTTCCTGCGTAGATGAGGCCTCAAGTTATTTAAGTTATGCTGTTAGGGCAATTTTTATTAAATTTCAGTTTAGACTGCAGCCCTCCAAAATAGAGAAAAAAAATCCACATTTTTAGACCAGCAGCTTTAGCTCTGTTGGAAGGTGAGATAGGAAAGACCTGGTACCAGTACATCAACACCATGAGGACCATTAGCTTCCTCCAGCAGTTGAAAGGGTTGATGATGAGCCATCGCCCCAGTGGGCTGCTGGTGCAGAAGCAGGCAGCCCTGGGCCGCACCGTCCCCAGGAGGGCCAGGCAAAAAGTTTTTCAGAAGTGTTCAACAGAGGGCATGGACCTACTCCCAGAAGTTGTGGAAAAGGCAGGCTGTCCTCCATAGAATCATTTAGGTTGGAAAAGACCTTCAAGATCATCGAGTCCAACGACCATCCATGCCCACTAGACCATGTTACAGAGTACCTCGTCTATACGCTTTTTAAATACCTCTAGGGATGGAGACTGAGCAGCCTATTCCAATGTCTGACAACCCTCTCAGCAAAGAAATTTTTCCTAATATCTAACCTAAATCTCCCTTGCCTC
>JAVJGG010000024.1:21529034-21588535 GCA_035590195.1 Aviceda cuculoides | reverse complement strand
CCCCCCCCCCCCCCCCCCCCCAAACTCCAGGGACACCAGCCCCAAGGCTGCAGCAGCACAGCGCTGCTCTCCGGAAGGCTGAGTAGGGAGCAGTGCACACAGGTAGAGTACCAGGCGAGCAGAGCCATGCAAATGTCGGAGCCGATGACATTTAAACAACAGCATAGCTGCCTTTTTAGAAAAGGCATGGGAAAGGGGGAGAGGAGCACGGCACAGCCATAGCAACAGGTCAAGCGTTTGTTCTTCGGGAGGAAGGGTAATGCGGCATGTGTGCCTTCTCAGTTTTCAGAGCGTTTGTCACGTAATAAAATCATTAGCCTGGGAATTAATAGGAGAGTTTTGTTTAGGTTTTTCTGCAACCTGCTGCTCTGAAGCCCATGCAGATCCATGTGTGAAAGTCCATGCTGTGTATAGCCATGTAATGGGAGACACAAGGGTATCGCAAACAAACCTCATGTTTTTCTACAGACTGGTAGGAAAAATGCAGTGTGTGGGGAGGTGGGGCAACAGTCAGGAGTTTCTAGCAAAACAGCGGTCTGTCTGCTGCAAGTCTGCTCTGTTATTGGGAAAATTGAACATGCTGCTTTTTTTAAACAGCCTAATCATATTTACTATTACATCAGACTTACCCACCACAAATTGTTCTCATGCAATGGAAGAATTTTTAATCTAATATCTCTAACTCGGATAATTTCCCAGCTGCAGAACTGCAATAATTTCCTATCTTCTCATTTTTGAGATAAGCCGATTAACTTGGATATGTTTTAGTTTTAGGGTGTGATTATCTCCCTTTATTGTACTTGAGAGAGAAGGGGTGACTTAGAGTAAAATAACTTTGTTTTCCCCAAGTCAGCTCTTAAAGTCTGCTTCTCTGTGATGGAGATAAGTCTTTCCTGTTGCATTTCCCTTAGCCCCTTAACTTTCAGCACTTCCTCTTCCTCTCTCAAAGACACTGTATTAACAGCAACTCATACTTTACTCAAAGAAAATGCACTGTTCGAGAAATCCCTGAAATAACTCTTTCAAAAAATCTCATGGAGAAAACATCTTCTTGTTTAAAAGACATTTGAAAGTTGATTAAGAACCCCACAACCCAGCACTATTGGTCAAATCCTCCTTGCATTGGTCATTTGTTTTCAGGCACACTTACAGAAGAACAATAGCAGAAAAAGGATGATAAGGCCTGATGCTCTGTTCACATATACATTGGAGCAAAACAGGAACCTCTACTCACTTCAGTAGAGCCGATTTACAACCAAGTAAGGGAGAAGACAAGCAAATCCTTGAATTTATGCCATTACAAATTGAAAAATACTGCTTACTCGCACAATTCTGTTGAGAGCTTTTGATATTTAATGCTTTTTCCTAAATCCCCAGGTCCCAGATTTACTTGATTATGTCAAAGGGACTCCCTCGCCTCCTTTATTTTTTCCTTAAGTTTCTAGCAGTCATATTCTAGGATGAAAGCCTGAAACCATGAGATGAGGACACTTTTTGGACTGGAAGGCTGTGTATGTTGAATGTTTTAACTTCCCTTTCTCTTCTTGGTCTCACAGTTGCGCAGGGCTTTTCAAGCTGTGTTGATTTGCAGACCAAATTCAACACTGGAAACGCATGAATTACATACATGCAGATTCCCATATTCATTCCTCTTAGTCACCATTCACAAATTCCTCTGAAATGAACGTTCATGGGTTGCAAACCACTAGTCTGACGATTTAGTGGGAGGGTGGCTCGTGTGTTTTCCCTGCACAACATTGGCAATACCAAGAAGGAGCTGGCCTATTTAAAAGGGAGACTCTCTAAAAAACCAGTTCAGTGAAAAGACATGCTTGCATAAACTCGCAAGTGCAAGAACTTCTTAACATTATAGATGCACCAACAGAACAAACAACATTTTGCTACTTCCTATTAGAAAAAAAAAAGAAGATAACCCCAGCCGCCAAACCCGTGCTCATGAAGAGCTGTGCCCCTTGCAGCTAAGCCCCTGAAGCCACCCCTGACCCCAGGACGGTGATGGGCAATCTCTGGTTCCTCCCTGCTGGGGAAGGGAAAGTGGAAGGTGTCCTCTAGTGACTGCAGCGGGAGCACTTGTGTCCCTGAATACACTTTCGTAGAGAACAGCCTACAGTATAAACGCAGCCCTCCTATTACTGGCGCGTTGCTATGGGCACTACTTCTAAGAAAGCAGTCTCAGGAGCAGATCTAGAAAACATGGCAAAATATATGAGGGAAGAAAGAAAAAATTACTAAGAGCCTGGACTCATCCCTGCCTGTTCCTACCAGCAGCAATAGGACTATAGGGAAGATAGACAGTGAAATGTTGTAGTGCTGGACATACAGCCTGGTGGGGCTTGTGGTTTGGCATTACTCAGCTCTGTTTCAAAACCCTGTTTGGAATTATTATTTCTTGATACTCCAAGGCACAATTTCTAAGCTACCTTTAATTTATTGTTTTCCTAAAAGTTAGTAGAATCAAGTTTATCTTTTCTTCATCAGCCTGCTTTGAGTGAATTTAATGAAAGCAATTCTGGTAATGAAATTTGCCTAACAGATCATAGGTAACAGTTTGCAAAACTTTCCATTTGTACGCTGGTGCAGGGCAAGCCTACCTATAGCATATCAAAGTAACTTAGTCTCTAGGCGCCTTTTCCTACAGCAAGTGTTAGCAGGTGACTAATGATAACTGGATTTTGTCAGCATAGAGCTACAGAATGAGTAGCTTCATGCCATCCAGCTGAATTAAAACCAGAAGAGTGAGGGTGAACAGGCCTGTATTCCACACCACCAGCATCCCCCGTATGTTAAAGTCACCCTATCAACTCCAGTTCAAATTAATCAAGAGCAAATCAAGTCTACCTTTTATGCTATTTTCTAAATGAAATCAGATGTACATGTAAAACTGGTATTTAAATGGGTTTTACCTAATAATGAGTCAGATATTGACAGAACAATCACCACGAAGACCATGGTAAGAGGCACTATATTCTCATTAATAATTCAAATCTCAGCATGGATATTGATAACCATGCACTTAAAAGAGGAAACTGGGCAGCAGCTGGAGTTAGCCCAGATTGCCTGAAAAAGTTGCTGGACTGCAACAGAGACACACTAGAGATTTTACTGTAAGATTCAACCAAAGAAATGGCAGCTCCTCATTATTAAGAGATCTTGGACCCTCAGAAGCACTACTGAAATTGAGCAAGGAACAAAAATACAGCATTAGCAGACTAATGAAAGGGGATGGGTGAGAAAAATAAGGGAACGAAATCTGGAGGCAGAACCTCACCGCTTCCCCTTCCTCCCTCCTCCCAGTCCTAATATTAGGGGCACAGAGCAGCAGCATTCAGTGGTACTTAATTCCAGTTACTGCTTAGGAGCAAGCAACATCACAAGCTTTAAAATAAATGTGTACAATCAGCAAAAGCAAACAAACAGAAAGGTCATAGGAGCCAAAACCACCCAGAACAAACCAGTTGGGGCTAGTTAATATAATCTGCTCTATTCACATAACTAAGTTTGTTTCACTGAGGGCACGAACTTTCTTGGAAAAGCTCAAATAATTAACTGCAGGAGCTTACACATTTTCTTTCCCTCAAGTTTATTTTACCCTGAAATTAGACCTGCTTGCACATAACTGCTTCTACCAATTCACTCAAAAAGCTGAGTTTTGCCTCTTTCCTTTGCCTCTTTCCAGAGGCAGATGCTTGAAGAGACAGTACTATTGAAGTGTAGGATTCTCTTCAATTCCTCCTACCTCCTGTCCACTCTTCCCATCACTTTGGATAGATACGAAGAAAACCGTATCCTACCTCACTGAAAAAGAGCAGGTTTCCAATGAAAGGAAGAGGTGGAGGATGCTGGATCCCTACTTTGCTTAGCTTGGAGAATGCAGACGTGGAGTACCTGGAACAAAGAAGGTAGTAAGTTAATTTGGGATCTTGTCATGATAGGATTTACCATAGTAATTAGTTCTGATGAGTTCCCTGGATTCAGAGAGGGAGAAGATGCTTTCTGTGTTGGCCAAACAGAACTGCCAATGTGGTGACATTGCTCAGCAGCTCCTCTGGTCACAGAAATAAACACAATACCCTGGTGCTTCAGAGAGGGCAAAAGTACGAAGGGACTCAAACACCAGCCTGCAAATTGCGCACTGGAAAAAGAGCTGCTCCTCTTCCCACAGAGGGTGTTGTTAAGTCCGAAGTGACTCTTCGAAGCTAGAGGTTACAAATGAGATCAAAACAGGCATTCTGGGTTTGACTACTGTGGCACAGCTGGGAAAGGAACAAGACGGATCTTCAGACTATTATTTTCTTCTTCTTCCATCACCGCTACCTCTACAGATCACAGAACAAGAATTCAAACTAGTCTCAGTTGTGCATGAGCCAAGACACTGTCAGTAAGTTCAAGTCAAGCCTAGTATTTGGGCCAGATATGCTGATTAAGTGATTTTACAACTGCCAGTCAGCAAATTAAACAAATATAAAAAAATAGAGGGAAACAAAACCCAGACAGAAAAGCTTAATGCTTCCCTTGTTTCAAATGAAACTGTGGCATGTTGACAGGGACAATACTGGAAAACAAGAAAAAGGAAAAGCCCAATCCCAAAGTATTTCCCCCCCCCTCCCCCTTTCGTAATACAAACAATGGATTTAAGTCAGTGGACTTCAGTTAGTGAAATCTGAAAGAGCAGGAGCTAACAGCAGCAGCTTTGATTAGCCAAAGACACAGTAATACTGAATACTATCATGCTGAACACCATCACTAGAAGGACCAGGGGAAAAGATCTTTAAGATTAATAAAGTCTGCGGCTATATTAACACCTTAGCTCAGAGCAATAGTATAGTTTCAAAGCTCTCCCTCTGCATGATGGTTCTGTGTCCGGGGCAGTCTTGGCACATGCAACCACACTTTTTTGAGAGGAAACTGAACTTGAAGCTCTCCTCCAATCCTTCATCTCTTACCAGGGCAGGTCTGAACTAATAAGCAGTCCTTTAGCTTTGAACCCCAAGTGCAGTGAGACTGTTTAGTCCTGGGGAGCAAATTAAATCTAGCCCAAAATAAAAACTGTGAACTGCATATAGGGTAGGGGTCACAATATCAACTGCTTTAGTCGATCGAGTCTGCAAGTCACCCGAATGACAGAGAGACAGCAGAAGCAATGCTCTCGGATCCCAACGGGCTGACTCCCTCTGAATCCCAGTGTACAGCCTTGGACCTCTTCTCCTTCAGGTCCAATAATTGGCGCATGCCTCATTTGAAATGCCCTCCATGATGTGGGCAAGAATATTCTGGTTTAACCTAATGGGCAAACAGCACACAATTCTTGGGGGTCAGGGAGGAAGGGGAGAGAAAAGAAGAGTTGGTGTCAGAAAATGGTCCCTTCCTCCAGCAGGAGGGAAAGGAAAGAATGGTGTTGTGAAATGAAATATATAAAATTAAGATAATTAAATCTCACATGACCAGCAAAGCAGAATGGGACTTAAGTATCGAGTTAGTAGCTTTCTGTACTTCTGTTTCCTGAGATGATTTCCTGCAGCACAGTACCTGTTCTCTTAATGGGTTTTCTTTTGTGAAGATATTTTACAAAAAATCATAATCAGAAGATAGAGATTTGGTAATTTTTAAATTGCAACAATGTTTTTATGGGGCAGTACAAACCTTCAGAAACACAAATCCTCTCTACAGAAATGATGTGTCTTCAATCAATGCAAGGGCACTATTGCAGTATGACAGGGTATCATGGAGTAAAGGCACAGAAGTCAACATTTATTACACATATTATTGACTTCTTGGCTACTTAACAAATGAAAAAAAACCCCAAAAAACAAAAAACAAACAAACCACGAGTTTTTCCGTATTGAAACACCTAATACTTTTGGGGAAAAAATGTTTTAACTTCAAAATGACAAAACAGCCTACACTATACATTTTCTTCCCCAAAGAGAGGATTTTTTGCTGTTGCTTGAAATCCTCCTGAAGTGTCTTTGTGTCATAGCAAAGTCTTCATCTTCAGTGTGTAAACGGTGGAAAAGATGAAAATCTCTCCAACGGAAACCCATCACTTTTGTGGCATTTTATCCTAGATGTTTTCAAGGTAGAATACATGGCAGATCACAAAACACCAGGCTGGGCTACAGTTAACTGCTAATTTCACTGCAGACCGGACACTCTGTAGACTCTTGGTCTTCATGTACTGCAAGGTGAAAAGTGACTGCAACAGGGCCTTACACTACACAAAGTAAACGATGTGATCACTAAATATTTAAAAAGGAACAAAACTAATGGGTACAGTGCACCCAGTTTCACGAGGCAAGAAACACACAGACTCTGAAGTCTATTTATGCTTAGATGAGCAGTTCATCTTTGTCGGCTTCTGAACGTTACTGGCAGCTCCACACAGCTGAGGATTTGCTTTCCTTTTTCCCCTCCTAACATGGTTTTCTCCACTGCTTTTTATTCAGTTACATTTGAAGTAGGTTTTCAAAAGGTAAGGAAACACAGTTTACAGTGAGACGGGAAACAGAAGCACTGTAGTCAAGCTACACACTGAAATAAAACAACAAAAAGGGTAGGGCCAGAAGGGGGAAAAAAAAAAGAAATCTTATCAATAAAACCATCTAGCTCTACCTTATGATTTCACAACATTCCTGGTATTGTTGAAGTATCTGTAGTTTTGCAGAAAAGAAAACAGTATGCAAGCACTTAAAGACTGATGGCGCTGCATGCACAATGAAGGAAGATCTAACACTGCACAGGTAACCTTGACTTCGACCATTTCTAATGTAGCAGCTTACTTTCTGCAACCTTAAATATTAAGAGCTTTTTTTTTTTTTCCCCTCTACCTCTGCAATATTTCAGCTCATTCCCACCATTTCAGGTGGGGGAGAGAAAGGAAGGAGTGGCTTGGGGGGTTCTTAAAAAAAGAAAAGAAAAAAAAAATTGTCCTGTATAACACACAACAAACATCAGCAATACATGAATCTGACAGCTTCATGGCACAAACCTTTGCCTTTTCAGCCAGAAGCAACCAATAACTCCATCAGGCTAATTTATGTGATTCGGCTACTCAGCACCCCCCTGACACACACTTGGCCAGTAACTCAGAGCTGTGTGAGAAGCACACTGGGAAAACGGTGGCTGGGTTTTGTTGCTGGGAAGGGGAGGTGGGCGAGCAGCTGGAAGAGTGCGAACAGACAGGGTTGCCTTGTAGGCAGCCACAAGGCATTTGTCTGGAGAAGCTGTACATCTAGATGAAACAGTTCGAAGCCTGCCTTATCACCAGCGGGAAAGTCTTATTTCTCACTCTGCCACTTAACATGCTCTGTGTTAATTTATCGCAACAATTATTCTGATTATCAGGCAACCTCCTGCTGTTGCTGTGGGTGCACATGTAGGGTAGAAGACCAGCCAATGGACTAGAAGGGCAAAGTCAAATGCAAAATCGAGAAATAGAAGAGATACTGAGAAGTGACCAAGACAACCAAAGATATGAACAACTTCTGTACAAGGAATAAGCAAACAGGCTATAATCTTAATCCTGGAGAAAGAAGCAACTGACGCAGAACATGGCAAACATATTTAAGATAATGCGTGGCTTAGAAAATTCAATAAAAGAATTATTACCCACTATTAAAAAAAATTAAAATCCACAAAGGAATATTCAGGTGGCAGGATTAAAAATTAAGCACTTTTCCAAGTAATCATATACTAACTATGGAACTCCTTGCCATGGGATGTTGTCTATTCCAGAATCTTAAAAAGTGATTAAATAAATTAACGGAGGGGGGGCTGGGGGGGAGAAAAATAAAGAGGGGGAAAAAAAAAAAGAAAGAAAAAAAAAAATCACCAGGCACTTTTAATTCATGAATTTAACAAATGTAAGAGACACACATGGAAAAGATTAAAGGGAAGGAGGGAAAATTAATCAAATTTCTTTTCCTAAGCAGGGAACTAGTCTGTAAGCTTCCAATGGCAGAATAAGAGATTAGACTGCTGTTATAAGACCTAAAAGATAAAACCTCAAACACTTCAGTTTTCTTAAGAGGAAGAGAGGAAGGAGTCTTTGCGCAAAGGGAGGGGCACAAAAAAGGACAAAATGCTGATGGCAGCAATATTTACTGGACAGTCTAGCACATTCTCACTCAAAGGAGAAACATATCCTAATATTTACACATGTAGGGCTTCCTGCACAACTATTAATCTAAAACCCTGGCATTATATTTTGAACAAGTGACAAGACATCAAAAGGAACCAGAGGAACAGCAGTAATGAAGTAGATCAATAAACAATTCAATAACTCTTTGAAGACGTTCAGATGGCCTCTCAGAGCTAGATGCTCTCTGTATATATTAAACATGACTGTTAAAAGAAAGTTAACATGCCAAATACATTCCTGTAGGCCAGCATGGCAGATTTAAACTCTCTGAAACACAAGCATCTCTCCACAAAACACCATGCAAAAAATAAGAAGAGTTAAAATCAACCAATAATTAACGTAAGTTGTGACGGATATATAATCAACAGAACTAGCCATCTGCCCAGCCAGGTCAGTACTGATCAGTACTGCAAGAAAAAGTATTATACAGTCTACCATCAAGTGTAATCAATTTGTGTAGCAGATAACATTACAGAGTTTCCAATTCTGCATCATAGAGTGCAACATACCATTGAAATTACCCCAAATTTTTCTCAATAGAGAAAGTGCGTCATTTCTTCTACATTTAAGTAGTGCACAACCTAATAATATCTGAAAGCTATAAACTAGGACACTCAGAGATAAAAAAGTGATGTTATTTAATCTCATTGTTGGGAGCTGGGAGGTGCGTTATTTTGGAAGACTGAGTGGGAAAACAAAGTATTTTGCTGAGATAATGGAAATCATTCCTGCCAAACAAGAGATAATCATCACACATTGTCACCTACTTGCCTCTATTTACACATACCCCTACCAGATCCCAGTTAACATTGGGATGCATTTTGCTCACGAAGTAGTGATAATATACAAAATAATGGTAGTGTCCCCAACATTACAATGATGGCTTATATAAAAATATACAAGCATTCCTGGGAGTACAGTCTCACCAAAACATTGATGACATCCCCAGGCTGGCTACAGAGTCAGACTTTCTGCTCTTAGCCCTCCCTGGGAAATTTTGCATTATGAATATTGCAGTAGGGTGACTGGAGAGCTGCCATCACCCAAGTCTTTCCTCTCAGCTCAGGATATTCAAGACAGAAAAATCATTATCTGGTCCTATTCCGACAGAGGAACACGCAGAACCTAGGTCTTGCAAGTGGGCGAGTACTGCAGCCAAGTACCCCCCACAGATGGACACAACCCCCTCTGGTTATTACCTCCAGAAAGTGTACTCACTAAAAGAAAAACAAAACACAAAATTAAATCAGCTGTCCATCCCCAAAAGACAAGTAGGTCCCGAAGCACTCTCACAAAGCAGAAGAGAAAAATGGGGAAAGTAAATCCCTCTTATAACCTGTTCTAACCTTGGTTGACAAAGACTACCAAATGGCCCTTCACTGTTACTTAGCAGTGCCTCTAGTGGAAGGGGAGGGTTTTGCTGAAAGGAACTACACTTGGTTGTGTAGAATACCAGGCTCACAGTAAGCAATGATTACCATTCCTCACAAAAAAGACACAGGAAATCCACAAGTATAATTGCAGTACATTCTAGAGGAAAGCTTCAAAAGAGACTTTAGCCAGTCTGGGATAAGGCTGTTTGAGCACTGCAATTTCATTTTCAAGCTCAACACATCTATACTTTTTAACTATGAATTTGTAGGGCTGTAATACCAGTTTCAGAGATAATGAGAACTTCCATTTAACACTTGCTCTCCTTAGTCACTTACATGCACTCCCAGTGTTTTAATTTTTACATAATTGCACAAGAAAAAGGCAGACATTACACACATTTGCGCCATCTGCCCCCACAAGGGCAGATGTTTTCCAGCTGCAAAACCTAAATGACAATAGGATTATTATTTCACTGAAACATTTGCTAATGCACCAGGAATAACGTGCAGGAAAGGCCAAATTATATGCCCAAGATTAAATTTATACCTCATCTATCTGCTAACAATAATTTTTTAATCCATACCATTCTGGTCTGCTGAACAATTTTTTTGTTGTCTCATCTTAAGAGGACCGATAGGCTCAAGGGACTGGTTGTAATAAGGCTGCAGGTTGTCAGAGTGTGCTTAAAGTTTTGGGGGTTGCTTTGATTTAAAAAAAGAAAAGAAAAAAAAATTAGCAGTGAATCAAGGCCAACTAAATGAAAAAGCCCATACAGAAAAGCAATACACTTCACCATGCTCCAGAATAGCCCTGGGAGAGACAGATGGTCCGTACAGCAGGCCAATGACAATATTTCATCACCTCTCTCAGAGCGCAGCCCCTTCACACTGGGCGGCGACTTTTCCAAATAAAGAGCAAACGAAGAAGAGTCATAAATCCACAGCTTCGGCCCTTCATCTTTGGCTCAACACCTTTAAACAAAACAATGAAGGTCAACAGCAGCAGAGGCTATTGCCTCCTTATAGCAACTTGAATCTTTGGGCAAGGAGGTGGGACCTCCACCCCACGTGAGCACAAAGGGTGGTCTCCTTGCCAGGAGAGTCCACAGCAGATCCGAGGTGTGGTGCATACGTGAGGCCATACGCGATGTCCGCAGGAAGCCTGGGTCAGAGCTGAGAGCTAAGCTCAGCTCTCGTGTCTCAATCCCGCTGCCTTCACCCCAGGCTGAGCCTTCCTTTCGCTCCCTAGGACCACCGGTACCACACCTTTCTTAAAGACCAAGTCCCTCTTCTAGTCACACAGATACCGTGAGGCACACAGAAGAAAACAGTACCACCTCAAGGCCATAAGCGTTCTTGCTTCAGCCAAGAAGACTGAAGTTTGCATAGACAGCTGTATTGCTAGAAACAGTTTTTGGAAACCATAGTAAAATTTCATAAAGTTTTTTTTTTCTCCCTTCCCAGGTAATTACATATCTTAATTTTGTAATTGGACATCTTAATTGCATAATTAAAAGGACACAAAGTTTCAGCTTAGTCTAATTGTTATACAAGTTCATATCCTAGTGGTGCAACTCCACTTGCAGAAAACACGGCACCTGTTTCTGTATGCATCTCAACCATTTCTACATACCAGGAATAATGGTATGGATGAGGGATGCATGTCATGCTTAAATCGAGGGAGGAAAGTCTGCTTGGGAGCCTGACCATTCTGGCTTTTCACTACCATAAAGGAGGTACTCACTAGGCCACTGGCCCGTGATTTCATAGGGTCAAAAAGGGATTGCAATGCTAGGGTGGCCAAATTCCTGAAATGTTATATAGCATATACATCAAGTAGCGATGTGCTGCGCAGGCAAAGCCAAGTTGTATTCCCACTAGCACGTATGTACCTCAGCTGCCTTTCATTTTTTTTAATCCATGCAGTTCTAGTCTATCAGACAACTTGCTTGATGCCTGTTGCTGTCAGGGAACTGGTTTTAGAGTTCAGGTCTTGTACGACATTCCTCAACAGCAGCAGTATGTACAGAGCCACTCAGTGCTATTAAAAACCAGCTGGCACAAGGGCTGCATGGAGTCACACCCCTGCCAGGGAAAGCCCTGGGAAAGACAAAATTGCTTCAAGAGGCTCAATGCCTCCCCATGCTTTTGGGCCTGAGATGTCATCCTTCACTGAAGGCGAAGTAGGGAACACAGGCCTTCCTCCCTTTTTAAGACCAGCCTGCCAGCGTACGTATAGCAGGCACCAATGTAGAGACAAAAAGAGTTACTGGAACAAACCTCCAGGCATCTTCCCCACTTGTAGTCTCAAATAAGCAGTTCTGACAGACTGTAGGGGCAATTCACCTCCCTTTAGACAGTTCTAGATAAATGCAGACCTCATGATTACACAGCACATTAAATAATTATTTTAAGTTAACATCAAGGGGCCACCATCCATCCAGTGCACTGAACATGGTAGAGGTCCTACTGACCAGAAACAGATGCGATCAGAGCACCAGAGATCATTTCATAGCATACAGAGAGCCTGAATTAATGGTCCACAGCCCAACTTTGTTCTGGCATTTCCTAACTTGTGTGTGCTTGACTTTACAACCTCAATAATGTGCCTTTAATGCATTTTTCTGTGCAAGTTCTCAGGTTTTTTTTAAAAGCTCATTAAAAATCCATCACATTGCATCATTTTCTATCCCCGGGGGTCATCAAAAGACCCTAGGACTATGGCAGAGACCTTTGCCAAGTGAGCTAATGGCGGAGCTGACAGAAGAAGCAGGTCGTCTTTCACACAAGGGAGCTGTGAGGCACAGCCTGTCAGAGGGTCTCTCTAATACTTCCTCAGAGAGAAAAGACAGCAAAATTGAAGAGTTCCTAAACCAAAACGCTAGGCTTCTTGCTGGGCGCTGACACCTCATCAGTGAGCCCTCATCTGCTCCTCTGGCAGCACTGCCACATCCCCGTTCTTCCTCATCGACGGACCTGCTGCCGCCCCAATCTCTGCTTCTCACTCAAGCAGACTGCACTGCTCCCCCCACCCAGCTTCTGCCTCACCACCCGTCGTGAGCTCCCCAACCCATCCCTTCCCAACCCAGTCCCACGCTGCCTTGTATCAGCCATTCGCCTTCCTCCATGCAGCAATTTATCCCAGTTTTCTCCTCCCCAAAACCCCATTCTTACCAGACTGTTTGCACAAGCCCCCTCCTTTCTTATCACTTTGACGCCCACAGCACACAACCCTTCCCTCCTCCCCAGCAGCGCTGCACACGGGTGGTGGGTGACTCGAGGAGAAGAGGGCTGGTAGAGAGGCGAGACAGGCTCCCCGCTTGCAGTTCTTGTGCCCAAGCCTCATTGCTGCGATCGCATGGGGGATCCATTACAGAAACGCTTCTCTCGGTCCCTGTAATTGGAGCAAGCTGAACCGCTCTCAAGGACTTGCTGCCTGGTCAACCCTCAGCACAGATAAAGGGTGGGAATATGCTTAGCAAAGACAGAATCAGAAATATTAGCTTAGAATTATGTATCAACATAAGAGATTCCAGTGAATGTGTGCTCACTGCAATTTTTCAAAGACTTACAATTTGCCCAAATTTGCACGAGAAAGGCAAAAAGTACATTCACTGACAAAAACCACCTCCTCTCACCAAATATTGACTCCCTGCATCAAAGCTCATATAAAAATCAAACACCACCTCTAAAGAGTAATAAAAAAAAAATCCAGAAAGATCCCCAAAATAAAACAAACCAACATTTTTCTTTAGCCTTTGTTCCCAGAAATTATGGAGCTCATTTTAACTGAAATTTTTCAATAATTCCACCTATGGAAGACACCAGCCCTGTAAAACTTCAAGCCTAGCTGCTTAGAGTTCAATAAAGTAATAGGCAAGCGAAAATAGAGCTGTGTAATGGGAGCATCACACAACCTTAATTTGTGGTGCTCTAAGACCCACCTATAATTAAGTATGCCAGATTAAAAATAAAGGAAGCGCTGGCTCTCAGTCCAACAGCTCACATAAAATCTCAGCTCACAGCTAGTTATTTTACGCAAGTTCTAATCCATTATAGTAGGGGGTGACAATGACAACGTTGTCTGACCCTTAATTACAGGAAAGATGCTATAATACTGTACATACCAGACAGCCTATGATAAACTTGAAATTAATACTGGAGACTCTGCCTGCTCCCCATGACTTGAAAACTGGGAGTACTCTGATGCCATGAGGAGAAAGGATGCCTCTATTTTTCTTTTCCTGCTCAGATTTTCATTCCTCTGGTTCTCTCATTTTCTATCAATCCCAATAACAAATAAAAACCATCACGAATTATTATATTACACTTCACAAATACACATTTCATTTCCACACCGTTCAGGTACAAAGGAGGCACAAACACCTCTGGAGGAATGATCCCATGTCCTGGTGGGCGGCTCAACCAGCCACATGAAGCAGCATATATGACCCTCTAGCAGCGAGAATGCTTTGGGAACGAATGACAATCTGCTACATCACAAAATAACACCAGTACTGGCTGCAGAGCCCCAGAATTAAACAAGAGAAGGTACCATACATGCATCTAAATAGCATGAGTCCAGAGTTCTGTGATTTGCTGCATGATTTAATACCACTAGAATTAAAGTGAAGGGTGTTCGGAGCTCCCTTTGTGGAAAGTAGCAAAGCACTGTGGTCACCAAGGAACAATACCATTAATTTCTGAAGGGAAGAAGAGACAATCCTGCCAACCTCAAGGCTCCTGCACACATGAACAGTGAGTGGAAGTACAGAAGTGGGGTTCAAAGGCTCGTGGAAATACAGAAATTAAACTCAGCCTCCTCTTTTCCTTTGCACGTTATTCATGACTTCTTGAGTACCTATGGACTGATAAAAGTTGAGCCTACAGGAAAGAGGAGTAACTCAGTCCTTTTCATAATGTGAATTCATCTTGTAAGAGACAAAGTAGACAGAGTAAGGAATATGTGTAACTTTTATTCCCCACCCCAGCATTAGCAGAATACCCTTTAGCAACCACAGGCATGAGACAGGAAGAGCAGTGAAATTATTTCAACCCCCTTTCAGTGTGCTTGAGCAGTCAATCACCATCATAAGCCCAAGTAAGCTATCGTGGGCCACTAACAAAGGCTGATACCTACTATGAAACAGAAGGTAGTTGAATAGATGCCAAACAAAGCCAAAGGAAAAGCAGAATTTCAAACAGACTGGATGAAAGGATCGCAGGAAGCAAACTTCAAGGAGATTCTCTGAACTCGAAAAACTGCCTAAAAAAAGCGGGCTCAAGTGTTGCTCCCAAGTGCCACCCAGATTAAAAGCAAAACAAAAGCAATCGGGGTTTCCTGGAGCTCCGAATCACCCATTCAAGCCGTACGGAGGCTGAGCAACTGCCTACACGCAGGAACAGCAACATTGGGTATGCACAAAGTGTCAAACCCCAAGCAGAATGGACTGAGAGGTATTCTCCTTCTTTAATCACTGAGAAACGCAGTAACACCATGCATTACTTGTAAAACAGCAGTTTGGACTGTTCAGACAGAAATATAATTTTTAAGCTGACATGCTCCTCTCTG
This sequence comes from Aviceda cuculoides, assembly GCA_035590195.1. Lineage (NCBI taxonomy): Eukaryota > Metazoa > Chordata > Aves > Accipitriformes > Accipitridae > Aviceda > Aviceda cuculoides. Next base: position 21,573,432 of record JAVJGG010000024.1, on the reverse strand, counting down.
GGATGCTGGTTATAAAAAAAGTGCTTGTTGCACATTATCTCATCTTCTGACTGCAGCTTTGAAGTCCATTCTGGCCATTCCTCCATGACACAGACAAATTCCAATCCTTAGGAATAATTCTCTTAACTTCATAAAGAGACCCTTGTTCGAGTCAGATAATTTTCATGTAGAGGCTGACATGGAAATGGTTTTCCTGGAACAGAGTTGATTTGCATTACTCGGTGTCATAGCACATGACAGCTTACTCGGCAGCCTGCTTGTCTGGATCTTCCATAATCCACACAACCACAGTCCTCCTCTCCATGAAGGAGTTGTGCACATGACAGGAAGAGCTAATTTTAATGAAGCGTCTTTGCTCTCGTATAGGTCATGTTCTCTCTCAAACTGTTTATCTGGCAGGCTCCTGGATGCGGTTTGTAATCATTGCTCTCTGCTAACAAAGGGAAGTCCATTACTGTTGCCTGCTCCTTTGACTCTTGGGTTTTTAACATCTGACATACTATTGCACGAGTAATGTACCATACAAATCTGTTCAAGACCCCCTTCACAGCATCTCTCAAAGGACCTGCTATTGCACCCCTGTCCCAGCTCACCCTCTCTCCTTCAGTTAAACAGTCTCAAATGCTCCTGGCACATGAAAGCAAAACACTTCAACACCTCAACTGCAAATTCACTGAGACAGCGACCATCTTTCCATTACATCGCACAGCCTTCATGTGCACAGTGGAGCCCTGATCTTTGACAGGGGTTCGTAGCTCCTGCTGCAATGAAAACGATAAATAAATCATCATCGCGGGGTCCCCTAAAGTGGAGGGAAGTCTGCGCACTGTCATTTGATTACTTTTTAACTACCACAATGAACTAAAATTCCACAGGGAGGTAACGATAGCAAGTCATTACCATGAACGATTCACCTTCAGAAGAGAGGCAAGAGGAGAGCTGAAGCCCAGAGAAGCCAGTTTTCTTCACCCTCTCCGCAAGCACCTGGGTACAGATCAGTGATATTTTCCAGAGGCAGAACAAAGAAATTAGATGCTGATACACAGAGGTTTTAAAAGAGATTAAGAAGTTGATAAAAATAAAAGGACTGACAACGGAATTGGGATCAAGAGCAGAAGAGAATAAGAGCAAGCCATGATACAAATTACAGAAACCCTGGCAGGAAGAAAGAGGCTTGTCGAGAGAAAGGAAAGGGCCACTCAGCAGGTCAAAGTCTCAGAGAAGTCACGTACTGGAGAGGGGATGCAGGATCTCAACACTACCTTAACCCACGTATAAGGAAGAGGCTCTGATGCAATGAAATAGGTTCATTACTTATTACAGTTGGATTTGTCTAATTCTTGCGCTGACTAAAACAATGATAAATTTTCTTAAGGCTCATTACAGATCTGCATCATCATTTCCAGCTTTAGTTTGTCTCCAAGGAGCTCCAAGACATGAAGCTGGATGCCTGAAGACAAATGCTTTTACTTATCGCTGAGGAGTTTGAGTTTAGTGCCTGTCCTAAGACAAGCTAGACTGGAAGATCCAACCATGGCAAGAAAAACAACAGATAGAAATCTTTGAATTGGAGGAACATGAAAAAGACACTCAGGAAAGCATTAGCACAATCCACTCAAACCAGTTGAAGTGTAGTAGTGCACAGATCCAATATACCATGTGCCAAACGTTGCAACCTGGAAAAAGGTGACCTTCACTGGTCACTACCAGAGCTCTGAAGATAAGCTTTAATTTTAATGTCTCCCCCAAGTGGTAACTGAAACAGTGGTGGCAATGTAAAGGTCCAGGTAAGGCAATGCATTCCCATACTGGCATACCACACTGCATAGCGGCTGCTTTATTTACTTTGTCACTACAGTAGAAATAGCTAACTCAAGCTAAGGTACTTTCAAATCCTTTAAGAAACCATACTTCTATATTTATGTATACATCCATATATGTACATTCATGTGCATGCATACACAGACACCAAATCTGTTCATTTCCCCACAGAACAAAATTAATACCTAACAATTTTGTATGTTTTGGATACTATTCATTTTCCACAAGGAGCTCTGTACATCATTCATGCTTCACACTGAGCATCCATCTTTATCATGCATCTGTAGCAGAGGTGCATTAAGCTGACACTCTGCTATAGAGCATTCACACTAGCCCCCTTCAGAAAGGGCTATTTTCCTCTGCCTTGGGAAGCTCCCCTACTGAACAACACTCAAGGAAAGCCTAACATACAAAGTTGAAAATTTTCTGTGTTAAAGTCCCACCAGTTACAGTTAGTTTTGTTCTCTTCTATTGTTTGGGCTGCCCACTGGAAAACCTAGCTCTTCTCAACTCCTTTTACTTCAAATCCATGCAAAGGGCCAGAACCCACCCATGACTACCACATTAGCCTAGGGAGCTGTGAGTTGGTGTAAAGGCTCTTTGCTGTGGCAGTTTCCCTGTCCTCAATATAAACCAGAAAAAAAAATAATAAACCTTAAGGATTCTTGGAAGAGGAAAATGGAAGCCATGTGAGGAAGGAATCAGGTGGCTGCCCACTTGAAGCAGTTTAGAAGACTGGTTTCACTTTTGCATCCACAGCTACCAGTATTTAGACAAACAATACTTTCAAAAACCATTTCTTAAACTTATGCAATAGAAAAGGTACAATGTGTAACTGAGAACAAAACAAGGTAGCATCCTGCTGAAGGTGAGCCTTTTCAAAATTAAGTAGCATCACATAACATATGCCTAACAAAATGGCTAAGATGTTCTGTACTAACAATACTGACTTTTAACAAATCCTGGAACACTAGTACAACTCAGGGCATTTGAAGGACTGTCAGCATAATCCCAAAATGTAAGGGGCAAGAGGAAAGCAGAGGTGATAAGTCAATTAGCCTGACATCATCCCTAAATAAAATAGTGGAACTATCAGTTTGGGATACCATCAACAACGAATTTGAGGAGAGGCTAAAAAAGTAATTAATGCCTTTCAGTATTGTTAAACAAACCTTTCATCTTGGGCTGGGGTGGGGTATTTTGGCAGGGGAATAGTTATGGTTGATAAATACAACTCTTCCAATAACATCTACTTGGGCTAGTCCAATGTGCTAGAGTCACTAGACCACATAACATCTCGCCTAAAAGATCTCACACTACACAGAGAACTAACGTGACACCAAACTAGACAAGCTAAAAGTTGGCTGAATGCTTAGCCACAAAACGCGGCCAAAACCCATAAGGTATTAATCAGCAGGACCATTACTAGGAGGATTTACAGGGATAGTTTCTTATTCACTAACAAATGGAATCATGAGTTACAGCCACTTAAATCTGTCCCCAGATTTTCTGTGCTAAGGAACGCATACGCAAGTCTCTCTCTAGCATCCTGCTGCCATAGAGCCATTGGAGTGGCTGGGGAACTTGACAGTTGGAAATCCGTCCTGGCAGCTGTTTGATAGTTGTTGGGCATCACATGCCACCAGCAACGGTCCCGCTGACCCGAAACTCATCCTGGCCATGACATTTATATGGGTACAATCCAGCCAGCAGGTCACCCATTAGAGTAGGGCTGCAGGGGGCAGCTGAGACAACCTGAGAGCTCACTGATGCTGAAAAAGTCCCCCTACCACCCCCTCTTGCTGCTTCCCCTACGTTCATCTGATCCCTGCCCAAGCTGATGCAGCTGCTAAACCAACAAACTAGCCCAGCAGAAATAAACTTATTTTGCTGGTGGTTTTAGATCCAGAAGGAGAGTGAAGGGTGCCTGCGTAGTTAGCCAGATAGGTCCACTGAGGGGCCAAATGAGCGCTGGAGTCGGCACCAGCAAGTGGGTGATGGGACAGGGAATAGCTTTTGGCAGCTGCAAGCTATTAGGTCAGCTCAGTCACTATGTGAAATGTTTCTCTTAGACACAGTGGCCCTAAAGCTCTTTTCTGGCAAAGTTAACCACTGACATGAGGATGGATAGGATAGCGCAGGGCAAAAAGGAGAGGCTGCAGCTACAGAAGAGGGAAGTGAAGTCATCTGGCAGCCTGATGATACATCTAGGAAGCAGAAACACAGATCATACCTCCAGGATGGAAGGCTCAGCTTGGAAAGGTCACAGACACGTCCTCGGTCACTGCTTCAGTTAGAGCTGGAAGCATTGCTGGTGGGGCCAGAAGCACCAACACAGTCCCCAGGGGTATAAAAAGGGAATACAGGGCAGAAGTCAGGAAACAGTGTGTTGAGCACAGGTAAGACAACCACGCAACTGTTACCCACAGTCCTGTTCGGGAAAGGCGTGGGAGTACTGCGTGGACCTCAAAGAAGGCTTGTAGAAAGAGATCCATGGATGGGGGAGAGAAAACAAACTTTTAAGCGGGAGGCTTAAGGAGCTCGGTTAGTGCAGCATATTGAACAGAAAGTTGAGAGGTGCCTTGACTGCTGCCTACAAATACTTGCGCAGGAACAAACTCTCACAGCGAGCAGCTTTCCATCCTCCCTGACAAAGCCAAAACACTCATGGAGCTGGGTATAGAGGGCATATAAAGATTAAAGCAGCTTACCAGGTAAGCTAGTGGAGTCACTGTAGCTTTCTGCTTTTAGAAGAAGACCCACCTTTTTTTTTTTTTTTTTTTTTTTCAAAAAAAAGAGAGACACCCAAACAAAAACCCACACCACACAGCACTTCCTCCCAAAAAGTCTAAAGGAAAACACACAGCCTGAATACACAGGAAGTCAAACTAGATGGAAGCATAGCTCCTTCTGGTCTATAAATAAAAGAAGTGATTAACCATTGCTCTAATTGTTGTTTTCTGTTGATGGAAAAGGCACTATTTTCCTCCTCTTCCATCAGGGAGGGATTTGTGCTACCAATACAAATCAGTGACAAAGTCACAGAACTGGCCCCTTCCACACCAATACAGTCACACAGCTAAAGACAGCAACAAAAAGGCTTTGGCTAGAAATTGCCCACAGCTTATCTGCAAAGACAAATAGTTTGCTTCTTTAAATAGGAGCCTAAGCAAAGATACCAAGCCAGCTAAAAATTAGCTAAGCAGTCCCAGACATGTTTAGGCTTTTCTGTATTGAAAGTTTTATTAGAATCTAGCATTTGGCTTTTATTTTACTACCTTATCCTACCATGCAGTTACATTAAATATGCTTTAGAGCATGGAGCCTTCTATCCAAAGACAACACAAAGACCTCTGTGAGGAAAGACAAGTCTCCCTTTCTCATACTGAATAAGGCCTATTTGGGAAACCAATCATCCCACAAGTCTTTCACTTTTAAAAAAATTAATAAATAAAAAACCAATAATTATAAAATAAAAACAACCCAGGCAACTATTGGGAACAGTGATTCTTTCAAGGAAAGGGGGAAAACAACAAGAGAAACTCTTCTACACGTGCATTGGGGAATGTCTATTGTTAAAGGGCACGATCACAGACGGAAATGCAAGACCACAACATAGTCACCATTTTGGACTTTACAACTACGGTACAACATTGTCAGAGGATTTTGTGCAACCCTCTGGATGTACAGAGGGATGAGCATGTGTGTATTTTTGAACAGCTGTAAAGAATGGTTTCCAACTTACAGTAACTGCCAGTAACATAAAGCATCTTTTAGAGAAGGAGGAAAAAAATTGAAAAAAACCTACCATTTCAAAGTTGGTGGACCCAAACATATTCTCCAGTAAGCAGAGCACTTTCTAAAAGACATCTTGATATAGTGACCCTCTAACCAAGTCTCCTCTTCAACATAAACTGAAAACCAACTCATTTTTCTAACCTGATACTAGACCTCATAAGGTATATTCTCAACTCCAAAACATGAGCATCCAGAGCAGACTACATATCCTTCAGCAGCCACACCTGTACTGGTTTACAACTCTATGAGATGCAGGCAGGCAGGATTAATTATTCCATTAGCAACATATCATGCACCTGAGACTTACTACTATGGCCAGGCCACCCGTGGGCTTAAACCTCCTGAAAATTAAAGTTGTGTTATTATTCTTCTCTCCCGACAGATCAGAGCTAGAAGAACAGTTGCTTTTTTGATTCCGAAACAAGTCTATCTGAAAGGAGTTGTATTTTATGGCAGAGCATAGCCCTTTTTTGCATGTGTACAATTTGCCTCCTGTTGCTTGAGCGCTGGTACAGGCTTTCATGTGCATCCTATCACAGATTTTCTTCCTATGGAGCAGAGCAGTAAAAAACTGACCTGGGATGTTACAAACCAGCATTGCAGAAGTAAAAAGGAAAAGGAAAAGGAAGAGTTTGATGGCAGTACATGGCAATGGGACAAAATTCAGGGCCTGGGTTATCTGAAGCGCTTGCGACTGAGCTTAGACAAAGAGGTTTTTACAGTTATAGCTGCTGGCATGTTGGCAAAAGGCTAGCCGAGTCTTTTACTTGCCTGCACCTGGTTGGTGAAACATTGCAAGGATTAGACAGGAGATGACTCAGAGGCCCTTATGAAACATCCTCAGACCAGTCATCTGAGGCTGTGGTGGTTCCTATTGTTCCACGAGCAAGTTGCGGCTGGTGATAAAACAAATAGGCTGTGTGTCTCTCGAATGGTACAAGCGTGTGGTACTTTTTGTTTGTTTTTAAAGATAATTTAGTGCTTATGAAAGATGGTATGTCAGCTCAGGCAGCCGAGGCACCCCAAGTACACAGTAATTACAGCACCCGTGTTAGCTGCTCTGGCTTATCCACCTTGCCAGTGAACTGGCTGCGCTCTAGCTTCTGCTCAAGCAGCAAAACAGCAGTTCTGCACACAACTGGTACTCCACAACTCTCGGCTTACAAAGATCTTAAACAAAACAAAATTTCCTGGATTTAATTAAAAAACAACAAGAAGTAACCCAGAGGCTGCATATTCTGCATCACATTATCCTCACTTATTAGAAACGTATTTCAGTGTTTCACTCATTATGAAGGAGAAAGATTATATAGTTTGCATCACTGCCTGCAGACACATTTTTCAAACTTGGGTGTCAAAAGACAAAGCTCCTAAATCTACGTTTAGCTACTCAAATAAAGGGGCTCTATATTAAATAGACATTGCACAGAAATTCTCCAGAAATAAAGGGAAGTTGTAGGCACCCAACTTTTTCTAAAGAGAAAAAGAAACCATCATACCATGTACATGTAAATGTCCAAATACAGGCACCTGAAGATAGCAGAGGAGTGAAGTTTTGACCACATTGGCAAGAAGAGTTGAGATGACAGAAACAGCCAGCTGAAACTGTTTGCTGCTGTACTAGTAATGCAAGGAAGAAATAACAGTGTATAGGGGTGGAAAATAGAACAGAGGAAGGATAAGATGAACAATGAGGGATTTGTTAAGTGTGCGTCTTAGCAAGGGGGCCGGGGCTTCGAGGGAGCACAGGGAACAGGGTGCCCCATCCCACCGACACGCAGACCCGTAGGTCAGCCCCAAGAAACAGCGAGTCGGCAAGAAGTAGACTGCTGCATGTCTGCTGCGTGTCTTGCGAGGCAACAACTGAAGTGCTGGGTTTGCCCTACCTGTTCTGTGGATAACATTTCTTCAGCCCTCAAAAGCCGTAATTTGAAGAGTAGAGACACAATTTTCACACAGCTGAGACGCACAACGGTCTGTACAACTTTACCAAATGCGTGCCTACACAAACCCCTAATTATCTGCACTGTCATGTATAATTAGTCAGTCTGAACATGTAGTAATCATAAAGACGTGAATGTTAGGCACACTTCACCCATTCAATAGCATCCTGTGTTTGTACACAGGCAACTCTCAGTAAGTATAACTAAGATCATACCCTGAAAGGGGCAAGCAAAATAAACAAAAGGTTTAGTGTATATGTCATTCATCCCAAGACCTTACACAAAAACAGAAAATTCCTTTCTAAAACATATAATCAAGTGTTTTCTGTGGTTTTAATTTTAAATAATTGGACACAGTGCTTCCATGGCCTGCACTAATGACAGAAATTGAAGCTCATTATTCAAGCCTGCTGTGATCAATATAGAGAAAACATGAGGACAGGCATGAGCAGGCAGTCCTAGCACACAATTTTTAAGGTCAGTGAAAGTTATTGTGTGATTACCTTGAAAAACGGACATTATCAGAGAAATATAAATGTGGAAATGGAGGATGGATGCAGTCAAGAAATATCACTGTGCACATCTCAGCACACCTAAACAGTCTTTCATGTAGTTGAGCCTCACATTTGCAAAATCTGGAACTACTCAAACATGAAACTCAGCATATAAAACAGGGTTAACTTAACCCAAGCATGAAAAGGCTGGGTAAATCTACAACAGCCAGATCTCATCCATCTTTCTCTTATTCTGGGTATCAGAAAGATTGAAGTGTTAATAGCTGTCTTATTGACTCATTACCTTACAGGCTTTAAAATCTGCATAAAAATAGATTTCAAAAAAATCTCTTATTCAAATCAAGCACATTTGACTGCAACTACATCAAACAGAGTCCCAGTTTTATCAGAGATATGCTGCTTCATGTCAGTTAGTTGACACAACCACGCGTCTGCCTCTGTGCTAAATACATGTGCATGCAGGGAGGAGGGGAGAGAAAGGAGGGGAGCGCAAGACCGTATGCAAACATGCTGTTATCTGTTTTTTTCCAGTTGGAAAAAATTGTTAGCACAGCTCAATCAAATCTATTGAAAAGAGCTAGGAACTCATTCACCCACCCTATTTCAACAAGCTCATTATCCTGGGCCTTATCCCAAATGTGCTGAAGACCATGGGAGTTCCTCAGCTTACCTCAGTGGGGTTTGGATCAGACCCACTCTGCAAGTAATCTCATTTGATATGGTTGTGTTAATTGGCTGTACTGCTAGAATAAAAAGTATTGCAGGGCATTAGAAAGGCTAACAAAATCTGACTTATGGAAAGCAGTGGCAAGGCTTGAGCATGATAAAGGCAATATAAGGATTTTTGCCCTTGCTGTACGGGCACTAGTGTGATTGAGGGTGAAGCACGTAAATAATTTGGGCAACATGAAGATTACTTCTCAATTACCAAATAAGTGATTTCACCCGCTTCTTAAATTTACTGTGACAACACTGGTCCCGTTCCCAACACCCCCTCCTCTGTAAATGCTTTAGCCAGACATAGAAACGGGCAACGCCGACACTCCAGCTTCCCTGCCACGCTCATCCACGTCCCAAAGCGATGTGAAGAAGCCCTTTTAGCTCTGGCTGCCTCTGATGGATGCACAGCCCTATGCAAGACTTTCAGAGCAGTAATGTCCACAGCACGGTAGATCTGCATTAAAAAACGCATTGTCCAAGCTGTCATACTGTATCTTATCAATTAATTTGCTACATTTGCTGTTTCTAAGGGATTCATAGAGCAGTGATCTCCAAACTTTTTTGATCACGCACCCCTAACAATAGAACATTTTTGAGCACACATTCCCACTGTATATATATGAACTTATTTATAAATTATATACATGTCCTACTGTAGTAATAATTATGTACATTATAAAGCATACACAAAAATAGAAATTAAGAAAGGATGAGATAAATATGTAGCAAACCTTTTTTTCTTTTTTAAATAACGGTACAAAAATATTTTCTTCCTGCCCTCTAATGGATTATCTTGCACGTCCCTTGGGGTGCACACACCCTACTTTGGTGCCATAAAGGACTCGGATATGTTCCCTTCCCCACTGCCAATGACATTTCAAAGTCTTAACCATATCGGCCCAGATCCCCCCTGTTCTTCAGGCACAGAGCTGGCCCGTGAGTGCCGGGCAGCACAACAGATGTTTGCTTTCTGCATCTGCTGCCTGGCTGTATCACACAACTGCTCAGCACTGCTGGCTTCTGCTTAGTACTTAGTTTTTATAAGATTGTCCCTGAACTTCCAGATACAATCAGTGAATTAAAAAAACCCTCCCCTTTAACACAGTATTTATATTCTGCAAACAGAATTAAAAATTTAAGTCTTCTTGTCTTTTTTACAGACTGAAAAATCACACACTTTCCTACAACTTTCACTTACTCTCTTTTTGTGCCTTCCCTCCTTTCCATCCTACCTAAGACATCAGTCTTCCCATCTTTTATTTTTTCCTGTTTTCACAGATATGAGAAAGCCACCCACCTCTCTGCAAAAGTTTTCCAAAAATCCAGCCACTAAACTGAATTTTTTTGCTCCTTTACTTCTTTCCTAACAACATCTCTTACTGGTCTCCTAAATAAATTTCCTCAAATAAATGAGTTCTGAGGCATGCAGACAAGGACATGTGTTACTGAGGTTATTCGCATAGAGGAGCCTAATAAGATAGAGCTTTAAAGCTTTATCAGTTTATGAAAAGGCTTAGGGGATAACACAGGTGCCTGCAATCACTGGAGATTGGGCTCAGCATTTCAGGAGCCCCCTTTCCAGACTTACCCTGGCACATTTTTTCTCATCCCTACCTCTGGCTTGCTTACTGCTGGGCTGCACTATAAGCAATCAAAAGTAGAAAACATGCTTTCGTTTATTTTTTGACAGGCCTTCCCATTCCTGTATTTCACAAGCTATAAAAAAGCCATGTCAATTTAGAGCACCACACCTATTATCGTTTCCAGTTGAAGGTAGGGCCTCTACACTTGTCTTCACGCTGACTGCTTTCCTTGTAAGCCATCCCCTTATTAACATCAATTGCAAATCAAACTGTAGAGGTGAAATTAATCACTGTGCAAAGAGTCAGCAGGCATCCTACTTCAGCCCATCAAAACAGGGCTTACATTAAACTCTAAGTAGCGCTTAAGTCTTATATTAAGCCTTTATAGAGGGTGTACTGCGCTTCTTTTGAGTTACATTTCATGCAAACCATAACGCTAGGAAAATGCACTTCAGCACTTAGGCACTGTGCAAATAGATATTACAAGGGAAAAAAAAAACTTCAACAGATAGGCTAAGGGGCACTATATTAGGAAACACTTGAATGTTTTCTTTTCAATGCCATTTTATTCTAAGAAATTGATCGCTTTTCTGAGAAAATTATAAGTGATGTGATCTGCTAACCTGTAATAAACGCATTATGTTCTCAAAAACAGACCTTATCAAGTGGAAAATACCTTTAAAGCTTCTCAAACTACATGAGATTCCAAATGTGTGTCTTTGTTACTGACATACCAACAGGAAAACAATCTTAGGAAAGACACAGAAAACCCCAATAAAACCAGAAGCCGGTGTTCAAGTATGATCTTTCTTAATAGGATTTTAAAGCAACATAGTTCTACTGACTTCTATGGAAAAAAAAACCACTTAATTTGTGTTTAAGGGAAAACAAAACCATAACTACTTCTTGAGAAACTCTACAACCCTCATATTACCTAACTCACTGTCCTGACCAGTCTCTCCGCTTCTGCTGAGGGTTTAACCCAGAACTGTGGCTGGCCTGAGCCTGGGATAGGAGGGGAGGCACCAGGGGGCTCTTAAAACTGTCACATCCAAAAGACTGAACCTACACTGTTTTCCTGTTCTCCTTCACACAGCCGTGGCAAAACTCTGACTGTATTACAAAATCCATACTGTTGCAGGATGACCAGTACACATCAAGCACACACCCTGCGCTAGCAAAGCCGTGATCCACTGCAGCGTAGCAAAGCCACCATGCCCAGGACCAAGTGGAGCTCTACCAGGAGAGATGGAGCACCCAAGGTTCTGCCAGCAGAGCTGTACCCATCAAGGACCACACTTCTTCATACCCCCTGCACATCACCATCTTGTAGTACAGAATCACACATTAAGCCCAGACTATTTCTCTGAGACCAAGGAAAGAGCATTGCTGTGGAAAGGTGTGACACATCCTATCCTGGCCAGATGGTGCTTCTCTTCTGGCAGAGGGGAAGAAAAATCCACAGATCCTTTAATCACTTCACCTCAAATTAAAGTACTCCTCCATCAAAGTTTGAACTCACACTAGAGGGGTGGCACATCACCGCAGACCTTCAGATTCATGCCTGGCTTCCAGTCAGTGAGGGCAACGTCTGCTCTGTGCTGGGACCTGGGGATTTCACTACCACGATCCCTCACTGCCCCTTCCAGAAATGGACTCTTGCTGCCCAACAGCACCAGTACAAGCTCTTGTTGCAGAAGGGGACATGCCCATGATGGTGCTTCAGAGGATACACTAGCAGGCTGTTTCATCTGGGCTGCTAACACTCTGCACTGGTTACTGATTACAGAATTACTGCCCCTCAGTTAATTCATCATGTTGTCTGCAAGCAAGAGAATCTCACTGATCTTAAAATAAGGGTTACCTGCATGTAAACTATGAGAACAGAGCAGAATACAGGAGGAGGATGTTGAGCATTTAATTTCAGGAGATCTTGTCCTTTACATAAAACTTCCACTGACTAAATTCATGGCAGACAATATAGTGCGGGCATCTTTATACCAGTTCAAAATTAATTTATACTACTTTGGCCTTCTTTAAAGGGACTGACAAAAAAATTGCAAGAACATTTCTCAAAATTACCAACAAAGACTTGCAACTATTTTATTAATTCAGTATAAAGAACGTCAAACTTCCAGATAAACCCATGCAGGTGTGTGTGCGTACCTCCAGGAACAGAAAGCTTCCATAAACTATTTTCCCTGTTTATATGATCCTCATACCATGTGCCAAAGAAAGAGCAAAACACAACAAATATCGCTGTCCTGTTTGGCTGCCAATGCACAAGCGTGACTGTGTGCACAGTATGTCAGAAAACGCGTCCCAGTGCCCCCCCTCTCAAGCACACGGGGTGGCAGGAGGACGGTCACTTCCCAGAAGGCACAGGACAGCGGTAAGAGCTGACGGCCGCGTTCGCCCTTTACACCTACATCCAGAGGGGAGAGTGATCTATAGGCAAGAATGTGTGCGTATGTGGGAGTGAGGTGTGGGTGGTGGCTGGGGTAAGCGCTTGCCTTCATCAATCAGTAGAAAGTACACAAAAGAGGCCTCAACTCAAAAAATCCCCTCACCCTACCTCCTGCGCTCCTGGTAGTTTCTCCCACAAGCATGCGATCAGTATTTTCTCCCACTCCGTTTGTTCGTATTCCCCATCTCCGTGCCGAGTGCTGCACAAGCCCATCAGATGAATAAGACCTTTATAAAACGCACAGGTGCTGTTGTGCAGTGCTGTTTGTGTAATAAATATGGCAGTATGCCAGGAAAACCAAATGATTATATATGCCTTTAACGGGTTTAGGAAGGATGGAAGGGTGTGGGAGAAGGGGAAGGAGGGAGGGATAGAAGTTTAACACTGCGGTGTTGTTTTCATGGATTTTTTTGTTTAAAAAAAAAACCACACTGATATGTACATACAACAGAGCAAATGAAAACAAGGCAGGTTTCTGGATTTTTCACCATGTGATGTGCTAGGTGAGAGTTGACACTATGCATACAACGAAAGAAATACACAAAAGGATTAATCGCACAGGCAATTGCAATCCAGAGCTCCCACAGCTGGATGAGAGTAAAGACTAAATTGAGTTGTAGCAAAAATATGTTAAATCAATATTAACCACAGACAGCAGGAGCAAATTTTTATTTGGAAACAGTTTAAACAACCCTCCCCCCTCTCTCCTTCCACCCCATTCCCCCCCCATACATATGCTGTTTCTGAAAGGTCTCTCAGTACGGTGCGGTATGGCTGGAAGCGTACCACCAGATCCTACGAAGGGACAGGTGAAGCAGGATTTGTGCTGAGCTGAGTCACGCCACGGTCCTGAGGGACTGACGCTGCTGTGCCAGAGCTGCGAGAGCCAGCCGAGTACGTGGGCACGGCCCCAAGGACACCCTTTGTGGCTCTGGGCACCCGCGTGGGTGAGGAAACACAAAGTGTACCAGCAAACCTCAGGCCACAGCCTCCTCTTTTTCCCATCATGGTTCCAGACCACCTCTTCTGGGTACCTGCCCCAGTCTGGAAGGGCAAATAACTGTGTTAATCATCCAGCATGGGGGCCTTCATTGTAAATCATGCTACATGGAGCAGCAGCAGATAGGCAGGAGATGAAACGAGAGAAGCAGCTCTGTTTTTTCTAACAGTACAGAATAACAGCAGCCACCTAACACTGCGGACTGCCTTTTCAAAAACAGCCCAGGATGGGCATGAAGTTGAGATGAACGCTGCATATTCTTCCCTGCAGTCCAAGTCATTTACGTAGGAGACCCCACATGCATCAAACTCACTAGGAACTCGGCTCAGTCCATATGATGCAAGGCAGGAAAAGTCAGCTTTCAGACAGTGACAAGGCATTCACTGCTACCACAACTTTCCCCTTGTTCTGTAATCACGGTCTGCAGAACACTTGAAATAAGGTTACTGGAATTTATTATAGATGCTTCGCTTTGTTATCAATATGCAGGAAACACTGCAGCTACAGTGGGGAGGAGAAATAGTTTCATGGTACTCATTTTTCGCACAAGCACAATATAATGCGTAAGAACTAGCACACTGCCAAGAAAGCCTGAAATTTTAGGTCCACTCTTAGCTCTGACATGGACTTGTGCACCAGTGGCAAATCATCTCTCTGTGTTCAAGCTCTCCCATCTTTAGATGGGAAAAACAACGCTCTGGCAAGAATTCCAGGTTTGTTTATTGAACAGTTGAAATCTTAAAGCAAAAGGTGCTGCAAAGACCAGTATAACTCTCTGCTAAGGTTGTGTTAGAGTAACTGTTCTTCTATACAGGACAGTCACTTCTCTCTTCTTTCTCAGTGGCAACACTTTCAAATTTAAACACTGCTCAGTAGTTGATTTAGGTTTTAGGATCAACAGCTGTGTATGAAATTGCTGAAGCCTCTTCTGTGCTTCCTCCATGGATATTCCTCTTAAGCTCTTGACATTTGTCATAAGCACCCATTTATCAAGTGTTACTTAAATGTAGTCTTCTGGTTGGTCAAGACAGACTAGAAGCCAGAATGAAATCCAGGCAAAGACTATGCAAAATTTAACCTAGATAGAACAGCATACTTGAATTTGGACCTGTTACAAGGTGGTTTGTTTCTGACAGTGGAGTTTTCTTGGAAAAGGTGAAAGGGTAGGCAGGGATGGAAGTTAATAACGGTATTTATAAATATACAGGGTTTCCAGCTTCAATAGCTGAATTCAGGGCAATACTGCAACCAGCAAGTCCAGATGACGCACATCTGAGCTAATGGAAAGAGCCTTCCACATCGCATTAGGGCCCCAGCTTTTGAAAGCGAAGGCTTGCGGGGGTTGGATTAGCTTGGCTGGCAAAATAAAAGTACAGTGGGAATCTGATTTACTTTTTGGAAAACAGAATTAACTTTAACACACGTCTCCTCTTTTGTCAGTGCTTACTAGCAAGCAGTATGCCCCATCTACTCCACCAGTTCCCTTCCAAGTTGTGCTGCTAGGAAGGCTTCACTGAGGAATGCAGAGGGTACAGATGGATTGCTTCCATGTTTATTCTTTTATTAGGAATTTGTTTCAGTGAGCACCTCTATTATAACAGAGTCTGATTTATGCTTACCTTGCAGCAGGGAAGACAAATGCACTAAACTTTCCACAGAACAAGATGACCTCATGCTTTTAAAAGAAATAATTTTTTAAGGATTTTTGTAAGGAACGAGACCTAGCCCTTAACAGCAGGCTGCAACCCAGAACCCATGTCAGTCCAAGTGACTCAATACATTAAAATCTACTGACAAATTCTTATTTCAAAGCTCTTCATTTCAAGAACTACCTTTATGTTTTACATATTTCTTGGGGACAAGCCAGTCACTTCCTTTGGGGCACTGTCAGTCTTCATTCCAGCAGGACCAAGGTGGCGATTACACTTCATTAAGAGGTGGGATAGAAAGAGAACGCAAAGACTTTTCATCTACCTTTATGTGAGCACCAAGCAGAGGCTTCTGCACTTCCTTTGCAGCACTTGAATTTCAAAGGAGAAATAGATGAGGGAGAGAACCTGTACAGGGCTGGTGGATCTAAGTTTCATGTGGGGTCCCAGAGCTACGTTGGAGAGAGGAGCCTTGTAGCTAGTAGGCTTGCAATTAAAGACTGCAATGGAAAATCTAGATCAGCTCCACTGACTGAGGGAATTAATTCTTCCCTACGCCCCTCAGCACTACGTGCAGAGATAAAGGTTTGCCCCTTGATGCTTAGCAGAAGTCTGACTTTTGAGTCAAAACAGTACTGTGTCATCTGGCTGTCTGGGCTACATTGTACATGTGGCGTCTGCTTGATCTTCTCAGACTGAAGAAATGCTGGAGATAAAGTACATGCAAATAAAAATAGTTTAAAGAAGAATGCTGGTGATAACGCCCAGTAGTACCTTGTTGCTTCATGCTTCCAAACGTTCTTAAAGAGCTGCTCATGCCTCACGGGGAAATAGGCAGCACTTTCTGTTTACAAAAATAACTGACACTTCAAATTTCCTCCTCCCTAATGCTGTTAGGGGAGATATTGGCATATAAACAGGATGCACATGTCCAAGAGGCTTTTTGATCGGTAACAGACCCTGATCCAAAGGACACCAAGAGCCCTTGTGCTCCCTTTGTAGCCCAGGGACTGAAGCAAAGGGTCAAAATGGGAAAAACAACCATCACGATTATCTGTAGCCAAGATGACTGTAAGGTCTGAGGGCTCATATTTCAGATGGGAAAATGAGAAGTACATGACCCACAAAACCCTTGAGCGGTCCAATTTCTATTTTAAAGAGTGAGGGAGAATGCAGGCTGTGTAGAGACACCTGAAAACTGAAAAGAGGTGCAGTCGGACCCACCTTTCAAGAAAAACAAGAGCTGTGTTGCATCATGTGCAAAATAATTCCTTGCCTGTATAGCCTCCAACACCGTGAAGCAGTAGAAGGGGGAATAAACAAACCATCCAGCTACCCCAGTGGAAAAAATATTGAATTATTCTTTTTAAAATCTCCAAACACTAAAAAAGCTCAGGTAGGTCAACAGCAATAAAAAATAAATACATGAGAGAGAGAGAGAGAGAATCATATGAACCCTTCTGATGACGTGCTTTTCTAAAAATAACCATGGGCACTTATTTTGCCCCTGAACCCAACGAGCTGAATAAGATTGCGTTTCAGCTGCACAGTCACATTGCAAGATAATACGGGATGGGAGCCAGATTCTCACCTCACGTAAATCAGCACAGCACCGCTGGAGTCACTGCAGTTATTTTGAACAACCCCAGTGGAGAATGTAGCCACACATTTTTGTGAGATATACACAGCTCACAAGCAGCGTGACCAGCTTTCTTAAAGTTCATATTTTTCCAATCGCAAGTGTCTCACATGCTTCATTATTCAAATTTTATAAAAAAACCATTACGATCTGAAGGTGCCCTGAGGACCAAACACATTTTACAGGAAAGCAGTTTGAAGTAAGGCAATGGGTATTTAAAGTTGGGGTTTGTTTGGTTTTTTCCTGCTTGTCCTATTTAATGGGTCAGGAGAGCTAGCAGCGTAAGAAGAGGGTTACAAAGAGGCCCACTGAAACCATCCCCTCTCTTTCTTCCTGGCTAGATCAGAGGGAATCTGGTTTGTTTATTTTTTCCTGTTGTAACATAGGTCAAAGTATTGAAAAGACTGAGAATTGCTGACCTCTTGCTTACAATCTTTGGGCTCACACATATGACAAGACTGGGCAGAAGAGGTTAAGTTCAAAGCAGCTTGGACCTCTAGGGACACTTTGAAGTACTTTAGCATAATCTAAATTCATAAGGACGCCTTTAATGTCTAAGTAAACTAACAAATGCTTTTGGAACAGTCTAGCCATCCCCTAAGGAAAAAGAGCTGTGGAGTAATAATCACTGAATTACCCAAATAGTCTAAAAAAAAAAAAAAAAAAAAGTCTGATAAAAAAATCCTATTAGACCTGGGTCCCTTCCTCTGGTAAAGGTAATTGCATTTTTTTCTTTCTAAAAACAGTAGCCACCATCTTCCTCCCAAAGAGACTTAGCCTCCAAAGAGAAGTGCCATTCCTGATAATTGGTGACAGACCACCGTGAGGAAGTTAACCATTTAGGGCTGGACTGTGTTCCTGCCACCGGACGGGGATGATGCCACACTGCCCTGGTCCAGCGGTCAGAGAACTATGAAGAATTAAAACTCCTCAAGCAGAGCGCATGACCAACATGCTGCATCCCAGCTTTGGACAAAAATATACTTGAAACAGAGTTGGATAAGCACCTACTTTGAAAGATGAGCTCCATTGCTGTGTGCTTTGTACATGCACATTTCTAGAAGCAACAGAGGGAACTCCACTGTATCTCCAGAACAGAAACAACAGAACATTTCTATGGCCAAATGACCCACGACACGCTATAACTGGCAATGATGCTCCCCCCTTCAAAACAAACTTCTCTTATGTTGTCAGTAGTTAGTCATAGTTGCTAGAAATAAATAGGGCAACTTCCCACTAACTTGGAATTGCATTTCTTGAAAAAAGAGATTACTTTGGGTAAGGAAGTGAAATTAGAGTATCTTATGCTACCACAGGAACATTATTCTACATCCTTAATTCTGTGTCATTTCAGAAGGGATCTACTGACCTGCCAACATGTGGTCAGAAAGGAAAATTTCCTCTCTTATTATGTACAAGTAGAAAGCATAGCGAGGCTTGGTTTTTTCCATTTTCTACAGCAGTGTTAATTCATTTAGGACAAGGCAAAGAAGTCATACATCACGGGCTGTTTCTGGAAGATCAGCGTGACATTTTCTCACTGCCTCTCTCTTGCTTAATCCAGTATTTACCCAAATTGGATGGATGTCAGTACAGCAGGCAAAGCCTTCCTCCAGGACACTGGCCAAAAGCTATTAGCTGATAATGAATACAGCAGTACCATCAGTCCTCTGCTTTAGACCATAGGATCTGCAGAGCAGGAAGGTCTCTCTGCTTCATGCCTTGCACGATCAGACACAGGGGGCTTAGAGTATCTTGATTACTTCCAGGAAGGGATGAAGACCAGGTCTGGGAGCTCGTCCTGTCAGCAGGGGCTCTCAAACAGCCAACCGACACACAGGACCTTGAAAAGGAGGAAAATATCACAAACAGACTGCCTGTAACTAGATCATTGCAAAGTAGAAACTAGGGATGAAAGCATACACCGATCCCTTACGTGGTGGAGCCCAGTAGTGATGCAGGAAGAGCACATTACAGAGCAGAGCCTTGAGGTGTGAGTGAAACAGAGACGTGGCAGTTTTGCCACTTTTCTCCCCCAGGTAACATCAAGGCTTCCGCTCCTTCAGCTGAGGGTGAAAGCAAAAGGGGTTGGTAATAATGGCCTGGATCCAGTTCCCATTTAAAGTGGCCTCTAGAGAAGTACGAGTGTTTAACATCAATGACCAAAGCAGCTATAGAACTAATTGCAACACTTGGCCCAACATTTCATCAAGTACATTAAAGACCCTGTATCCGTATGCCATTAATAAGAGGCAAAAAAAGACAACAATTGGTACTCAAGGAAGGTAATAGCTGGGGCGGGGGGGTGTATTATTTTTGCTAGAGGTAGGCTCCTGGTAAATTGAAGGGGTAGCTTGTAACTAATTAAATGATCTGAAGGAGAGGGATCTCTGATTTAACCAGAGACAGTGGTTAAATCAGTAGAAGGACTTCTAAGTGTGCCGGGCTTGCGTGCTTGTACAGTAGCAGTCCCCACTGTGCTGAGCTGTTCGAAGCAGGGAGCATAAACTCTGCCAGATGTCCCGTCTGTCCCATGGCCTAGCATGAAGCAGCGGTGCCATGTATCCACAATAGTTGTGCAACTCACACACAGTATCAGTGCTGGAATTATGCCCAGACTCAGCCCCGGTCATTCATAAATATGGACAGGACCCAAGTCCTTGATTATAAACACTCTTACATGCAGTTATGCAAGTGACTGAATAATTCAGGCTTTCTTCCCAGATACGGCATAATATTGAGCTATGTAAGAACACAGCTCTGCTCTGGCACAGTCCAACTTCTCCATACATCAGCCTTTCTCTCCAGCACAGCTTGTAAACTGGGGAAGAACCAAGCTTACAGAAAAGCTTACAGAAACATGACCTCTCATGGCAGTACCCTCTCACTCCCGAGCATCCCCCCCTCTCTCCTGCCCAGCTCCCATCATGTGTTTTGCACTTTGCCTTAACACCAGGATCCCAAGAAACAAGAAACCGTACCAACTGCTGGCGTGACACACGCTCCACAGCTGGCAGTGTTATGCCAGCAAGACTGTGGCATTTTGAACTCCAGGGAGAGTTTGAGCAGGAACATGCCCATAGGCAGGTACAGCCGTACAGGGAGGCAAAGACGCAGCCCAGAGAAAGAGGATCACTGTGGGAAAGTGAGCTCTAATCCCACAGTCTCCATCGCAACTCATCTAATCCATTTCAGTATCACATACATGCTTCATGGAGTTGCTATAAGAACCAGACAGCTAAAAGTTAGAGAAGGGTTTAAATTTAACAAAGTGTTTCCATCTTTAGTAAAGTAGAAAATACTCCCAGCATTCCCCACAGTTACCTAACATCCTCTACTGAAACAGCAATAACTTGCTTATGCACCTCAGTACTGACTGACTGACTTCATTCTCCCAATCTCCCTTGACTACACCATCTTTGAAATCCATGTCCTTGACTTGTACTGGGACACAATACCATGTGTTATAGACAGGTACCTCATTCCGTGAAAGCTCCCATTGACTCCAGTGAGAGGTCTCCTGGGCAGACCAGCCTCACCCTGAACTGCATCAGGACCCAGCTCCAATTTCCTGCATTGCAGCAATTCAAGGTGCTGGCTGATTTAACAACTCAAGAGCCACATGTGAAAATGCTCTGGCCATACTTTCCCTGCTGTACACATGTGTATGTTTTCAATTTGCATATGAGTAACAAAGCAAGTAAACATGAACTGCTCATCGCTTTGCAAGGTGACTTTCTGGTCCTCTTCAAATTTGGCCATTTCAGAATTTTCTTTGAGAAGTACTCTATTATCTACATGCACCATATCAGAAGAACAGACAATAGCTTTTTGCAGGTTTAGTTATTTGATCCCTGCAGCAACACGCTCCTGACACAGTTTTATAGCACTCTGTGGAGTTTTCTAGCAATACTTCTTCCATCTCTTCAACAGACAGTGGAATTGGAGCATGCCTCTCGTATGGGTGTAAGCGTGCTTCCAGTCTTTACAGCTAACTCACAGCTGCATAATATTAAACACAAAAGTAAATTATCATTCCCTATTGCATTATATGAAAGGGCAGAATACAGCTAGCTATTTAAGCCTCTGCATAATACTTTTAACCTAGAACAGAGAGAAAGTGCATGCTTTGAAAGCTATTTTTCTTTGAACTGTTCAACGAGGTCTTCTGTTCTAGGTGAGTATTTCATACAGATAATGCTAAGCAGCAGAAATAATTCCTTCCACACTCATTCATTATACAATTCTGATAGAAATCCGCAATAGAAATCAACTTGATAAAAGCTCAGATGGGTACTTCACAAATGCTCCGCTGATTCCTCAGATAGCCACAATTAAAAAAAAATAGGAAAAAAAAAAGAGTATACTTGTTGCCTTGCTATGAATTTGAACCATGTCCGTCAGTTTTGCTTTGGTGTTGTACTATGTTTAGCAATTTGGTTTGGTGCTTGATGGGTAACCACAGCACGAAACAAACATAAACACAAGAAGAAAAAGACCAGAGCATTTCAATTACTTAATTTTACCATAAAACACATGCATTCTCATGCAAAAAGAAAAAGCCCCCACCTTAAAGTAATTTATTTTTCTGCAGCTAAGGGACATTTTGTGGCAGGAGGGAAGACACTCCCAAAACTGCTTCTTCCAGACCTTTGTGTGTACTGCAAAAATCTGCCAGTGCCCACAGTGACTGTTCTCCTGCTCACCTTTTATGCACACACTGTGCAAATGTTATATACAAAGTGGGAGACAGTGTTTTTTAAAAAAATGAAAAGTCATATAAAGAAGATGCTTCAATTCTTTACTTCAGTGTGAGTGAAAGTCTGAAGTATTGCCTGTCTTCCTCAAAAGACAACCATCTCCCTACTAAACGCAAAACATACTTTAAGGATCTGAACCTTATTGCTTACTGTACACATGAAAGAGACTATGGCCTATACTGGACTCCAATGTATTCAAGATTATTAGGCCAGCAACCACCTTTTCATCTTTAGTTCAGCGTTCTGTACTGTGGGGCCAGGCTTCTGTACCCCACACCAGTCTCCATGGAAGTGTATGTGTGTGGGGAGAGAAGTCATCACGGGATTACTTTTGCTTGACTTTGCAGTGAGTTGTGGTGCCTCTCTGGATGCACTTTGTATTTCTAATGCCAGTCCATATGTCTAATCATCTCTAAACTTCCCCGGTGCATACTTTCAAATCATGTTCAGAGGGACACACACAGTGGCACTCCAGGCTGCCTTCCTATTTATTTTTAAATGCATCTACTCTTATGCCTGTGGGGAAAGGAGACCAGTCAGCATGCCTGCAGAGACAGCGCTGCAGGCTCCTCGCTCCTGCCGAGCTCTGCAACAGCCTGGCTCTTTAGCCTGGCTCCAGCTGAGCTCTCACCATTCACCCCCTTTGAGCACTGCCTGCTACTGCTTAGTTCACAAAGGTCCTCAAATGAAGAGTTAAAAGCTGTGCAGGAAAGTTGAAGCAAGCCTGCAAAAACATTTTGATAAGCTTGTGTGCAAGTGGAAAAGCAACAGTACACAATAGCTAGGAGCCCACATGCTCTGCCCTGGGCTAGACATAAATTCTCCATCCCGCTCCTCTGCTCTAAGTGATTCCAGGTCACATCCATACATCACAAAACTTTACTATTGTGCTCATGGTGTTTAAACTTGGGGCAGGAAACAGCTGGGCTCCAGTGTATGATCTCATATGGATCTGGGTAGACATTTCCATAGGACCATGGTACAGCTTTTAGCAGGCTTAATTTCTGCTCCATACCTGTGTTTTTCTGCCTGGGGAAGGAAATGCCATGTGGACTCTGGCACAGGCAGGGGAGAGTTGATGGCAGAATAAATCCAGAGGGAACCATTGTGTTGCAGCAATGTTGAAAACCAAAGAGCTATCCAAAAGCAAGAGAAATACAAAGATTGACAAAGAACAGTAAAACACAGGCTCATCCCTGAACAGACCTGTACCACAGGCAGTTTTACACAGAGGCGGAGCCCAGGGCAGACCCAGGTCCCAAGCTGGAGGCACCACCCTCCCTGCTGAACACCAGTACCACGGGCTGCATCGCATGGAGAGGTGCAGGGGAAAGCAGACACCGAAGAGTCAGCACTGGCCATGGGAACGGTGCATCCAGAAGTCCCTTCACACAAACCCTGCGAGCCAGAGGGTCCTCTGCCAGCACACACCGCACAAGTCACAGCCACCTGAAGCCAGCCGTCTGTTAGAAGAGACTTTGATACAGGGCTAGTCCTTAGGCAAAGCTGCCAGGACTGAAAAGAGCAGTAATTCCACCTCCCCCACCCCCCTCGCCAACATCTTTCTAGAAGATTGTGGAGATTAGGTCTTGCTCCCTGCCTCATTCAGGAGGACTTTTTTCCACCTTCCCCCCATCACCC
The DNA here is from genome assembly GCA_035590195.1 of Aviceda cuculoides. NCBI lineage: Eukaryota > Metazoa > Chordata > Aves > Accipitriformes > Accipitridae > Aviceda > Aviceda cuculoides. The sequence continues at coordinate 21,549,896 of JAVJGG010000024.1, read as the reverse complement.
CCAAGTCAGATGGGGGAGGATGTTGCAGACCCTGCAGGGTCTTCTCACTAGTTACACCAACAGAGAGCAAAACAGGGCTCCGAGTAACAGATAAGGCTGGGCAGGTGGGTGATACTCATTTTTATAATCTAACACCAGAATAATTGAAGTAAATGTCACGAAAAGTTACCCTAACGCCTACATGCGTACTAACATGCAATATCCAGTAAGCAGCTGTGTTTTCACATAGTTAGATCAAAGAGGCTGCAGAACAAGAAGGTCATGGTTTGGTTACAGTGTCTAAACAACTAAATCAGTGGGTACCACTGGGCCTGTCACTTGATCTCATTACCCTGACCTCACCAGCTCTGGAATTTAGTGACCTTCACAGATCAATATTTCAGAAATGACTGAAGTTTTAGAGTATGCAAAGATTCTCTCAGTGTTGGCTAAATAATTATATCAAAAGTCCAGGAAAGGGGAAAGCTTGTCCCCCCTTTCCCCTTAGCATGCATTTCTCAATTGCTCTGGAATACAGCACACACCCGGGGGGAGCAGTGATTTTTCCTTTGCAATTTGCATCAGAGTGGTTTTTTTCATTAGAAGATTTTGGAGATATTAAACACTTTTAATTTTTTTAACCAGATTGCTATTACAGCCTTTCTTAAATTTTTTCAGCTCATATTTTCTGGGACTGTGTAAAGACACACAGGAAGCTTTACTCCTCAACTTTTTTGTCACTTTTACCTCTGTAAACAGAAAGCCAGGCTCCTCAGCTGTCAACATTTAATCACATGCAATCGTATTTCCTTTTGCCAACTTTCATCGTAATATCGTGCATGCAAGGAGGAGGAAGCAGGGCTCAGTTCATAGCCAACATAGTGATACTATTTTGTTTTCTACGCACCTGACACCTGCTTGTCTGGTTCCAGCTCACCAAAAAGCCTACACTGGCCACATGAATTAAATTAACTTGAGTTTCAATCTCCAAGCTTTGGGTTTGTTTTTTAATTTTGGGGGTTTTTTTTTCACAATAAAAATAGCCTACTTTTAAAAACTTGGCTAAGGCTTCTTCCTTAAAGTTTTATTAGTTCTGCTCCGCAAGAATAAACCTGGCAACAAACATCATGAATCCCTCATTATTTGGATTTTTCTGAAAGCATCAGTATTAAAGCTGCATGATTGCATAAGGAAGTGGAGTTTGGGCATGGATAAAGGGCTCCGACTAAAGCTTATTTCTAGGCTTGTGGTTGCTAGGTTGAACCAAAAGCAATCTCAAAGTCCTGAAACCTATGAGCAAGTAAAGACTTGTTTATGGCTTCCATAGCAAAAGTGAGAGTCATGAGGGTTAGGGGGTATTACACACACCACCACCCCCCCCCCAATTGCACAATATTTTGGAGTTTGAATAACAAATTTAAGCATTCAAAATCCTGCAGTTGTGCATTCTGCCCGTGGCAATGGCATGCAAGCATAAGAGGCTTTCCTAGCCACCTGGAAAGATAACACCCACCCCCAGCAGCAACACGCTGCAAACTGCCATCCCTCAGAGATGGCCAGATGGTTGTCTCAGCAAAGAGACAGGTCTTAAAGTAAGGACTTGCGCCAGTGGAAAGTCTCCTATTCTCCAAGAGACACGTTTTCTGCCAGAACTGCGAAAGATTCCCCCAACACTTCTGTTCCCAGCATTCACACACTGAACAGTAGGGATGACAATTATTTAGGAGGTTTGGCTGTTAGCGGAGCATTCTGTGGAAGAGCAGTGACATTTCTACTGCAAAGTAAGCTTCCCAAGCCTACCTACAATGCTGGGATATACAAGCCCCGAAACTGATTGAATGCTGGTAATCCTGCTGGGACTGCCACAAAGACTTGTCTTCTCCAAGTTGAAGTATATAAAGTGAATTTATTCTGCTCTGTATTTCAGAGCTCACACTTCAATTTAGAGCAACTCCATGGAGTTCAGTGGTGCTGCTCTTGCTTTACAGCAAGGTAATAAAGATCATAATCAAGCTTTCTATGCTGCTAAGATATTTCTTACTTGGTTTTGTTAGGAAAGGTATATTCCTCTCATCACAAAGGCATGCATAGTTAGATAGCACATTGTGTAAAGATTATTTCTCCTGATGCAGCTGGGTCTGACTTCAACTGGGGCATTTGAGCACCCTTACAGACTAAACATGAACAACAAAATGTTCTTCATAGATGAAAACTAATTTAAAAGCATCCATTTAACTTGCATTTGGCAGTTCAAGAATGCTAGTTTCTTGCTTGCTTTTAGATAGTGAGGTTAATGGCCTCTCAAAAACAACTCCAAAATATGCTGTGGTGACATACCATAACTACTGAAGGCTGGGAATTCCTTTTTAATGCCTTTCTGGTAGTCAACAGTAAGGGAAATGGAGGTTTCAGGAATTTATCCCCTCTTCCTGCTCTTGTGCACACACATGCAAGTGTCATGCTTCATGCACTAAAGCAAAGCCAGAGCTGTACCCACATTCACCTATTGTACTGCTGAACTCCCGGTTCTGCCCAGGAATTCCTCACCCAAATCATAAATACCTGGTGGTTAAAAAAAAAAAAAAAAAAAATCGTATGTCTGCATATCTAAGTTTATGAACTCAGAAATAGTCTGTAAATAATCTGTAAAAGTCTGAGGTAAAGGAAATGAAGCTATAAATGAACAGCACAACTAAAGTAATGAAAAGATACACTGTTCATGTAAGTGTTCCTTGTAATATTGAAAGAAAAAAAGAAGTGGGCAAACAACCATTTGTTAGAAACGTGTCTGTTAAGGGACACATTTGCAAGAATTAGTGGTTTACACAACCTTCTAAGGCCAAATTTCAAGTTTCAGTTTACACGGGCCTTCACCAGGATAAGACTTCAACCAATCTGCTAAACCATAACTGAGTTTATGCCTTATTCTGAAACACAGTCAAGATTAAACATATAATAAATTCAGGAGCTGAAGAAGCAACCAGACCAAAAATGATGCATCGGCTGGGACTTTGGCTGAGGACAATCCCAATTTGTTCTTCACTTCTACAAAGAGATTAACTCATTGCTGAAGGGATGGCCCTAATTACTGGGCCTCTAATTTTATTTACTTTCAGACATAGCATGCATGAAAACATTTTAAAAAGAGAAAGAGAGATTTGCTCATACAAAATGTAAACAACAGCCAGCTAATAATCGGAAGGAAATCATTGTTTCCCATTATCTCTGACGTGCAAATCCTAGATTTAAAGTGAAACTACACAAACACAGATTATGCAGGACATGGTTTCCATCTAAGAAAAAGAAGCCAGTTTCTCTGAATGTTGCAGTTTCAGAGCTGAATGCTTCCATCTTAGGACAAGTTGCTAGCCAATTTGGACCACATGTATTCCCATTCATTTTTAAGGACTAAGGATGCATTTAATCTTCACCCAACTGGTAGCCGATGTTTTGTCTCAATAGACATTGTCCATACAATGCACACACTTAATATAAAGTATATTACCCAATTTGAAAAACAAACAAACAAACAAACAAACCACTGTTATTTGGGATACTACCCTGCAATTTCAACTGAATAAGGTTTCATAAGCAGTTCAGGGAGAGGAAGGCTAGTGTGAACCTAGTTTAAACAGAATAAAGCCTCTGAAAATAATTAATTACACCATGTACTACCTAAATCCCCTAATAAAAGCATGGCAGGCAGAATGTGTCAACTGGCTGAAGCCAGGTGGCCAGCAGATACCCCATGGTATGGCCCCAGGACATACCTGACATCCCAGGACAGGGATCTGGCCCCAGGAACTGTGGTCTGGTTGGCCATTAGGCAAGTGCTTTGGGCATGCTGGGGAGCTGTGCAAGAGGACAGGCAGGCATGATCAGGCTTGGCAAGATTAGGTCAAGTGAAACATCACATAAACACGATTGCACTAATCACATCACTGACAATCTCCATCAATTTACCATCAGCCAGAGCATTCAGAGTTTCGCTGTCCTTGTGCATATCTTCAGCTGAACAAATAGGCATGACCCACTGAGATCTGGTCCTGTGGCTCTAACAGTGCCTGTGTTACCTGCAGCCACCTAAGTGAAATGCTTTTCCTAGGTGAAGAGAATACAGCCTAGCACCTACGTCGGATCCTGCCTGGATCAGCAGCACAGGCACTAGGTCCCTCTGTCAGGGAGGAAAAAACCACCACCACCACCGGAGGGTTGACGTAGATGGGTTGAAACTCACTGCCTTATCTCTGCAAATGGAAGCATTGAGCTCAGCACTTGGGCTCTTTAAACAAACTCCTGCTCAAGCATGGACTCCTAATTACCTCAAGTTAGTAGTGACCCAAAGCTCCTCTCGTTCAACAGTTTTAATAGCTTGTACCAAAAAAAAAAAAAAAAAAAAAAAAAATCAAGCAATGGTCTTAGCCCACCATTTAGCACCTGGTTACACTTTAGCTCAGTTCCAGGTAGAAACTGCTAGAGCCCAAGGGTCAAGACAGCATGGGGAAAAACATGATTGATTAATTGGTCTTTTATAGATCTTTTAATATCCAGGCCCCAGAAATTCTGCAGTACTCAGGAGCTGCTGTCTAGATTCAGTGTGACAAGACTCAGTGATGTGCTTTTGTCAATAAGTACATATACTTCATGCTTACTTGCTTCACTTAAAGTACAAATCATAAATAGTTGTATGTGACAAATTCCCCACTATTGAACCTTCACAGCTGCCAAGCAGCATGCTGCAGAACAGAACAAGGAGGGCTATAATTTTCTTTTCTTCATTTTGTTATTTGACCTTCAGTTTTTCAGTTGTCCTTGGATCAGTCTGGAACTAAGTATAGTCCCTTCAGCATTATTTATATGTTTAACCCAAAGCTACCCACATGTGTCGAGGGACAATCATAACACTGTTCTAAATTATTTTAACAGCTTATTTTAAATTGGAAAATGGGGTTTTTGAAAAACCATTGTCAATTAATTATGATTCCACAAACTCCTACCAACTCTCCTGTGTTTTGTAACAATTCGCTCACAGCCTACAAGACAAAGCCTCCAACTTGCTCGGAGAAAGCTCTTGAAACTGTCCGGCCTTTGAAAATGCTGACTGATCTTTAATTTAACAGATTGATAATGATTTTAGCCACCAGCTATTTACAAATGCAATGCAATTTACAAATAAAAAACCCATAGATGGATCAGCTGCATCCTTGGGGATCAACAGTTACTGGGGCTGAAACGTCCCTTAGCGCACTGTATCTCTACAAACTATTTGGAACAGGAACCAAAACCACCACGTTCAACTGAAAGTCATTAGTGTCTGACTACATATAGTAATTCCTCCTGAACTGAGCAATATATTTTTCAGTCAAAAGGTCTTTGCCAAGCAAGGAAAAAACAAAACAGCCACTCTAATGATCCTCTGTGAAACCTTGAGAAAGTACATTTTCCGCCTCAGGTAGTGGTTCTGTGGTACCTATGCCAGCTACAGGGCTAACCAAAACAACAAAGAGCTGGGTGGGTGGACAGATAGATAGGCACACATACATGCACTCAACTTCTATCATGTAAGAGCAATTTCCCCTGTATCATCACAAGTCTGCAAACAGCATCAATTTTCTTTTATTTACATAACCAGTGTGAGCAACTTCAGAGAAGGATTTATGGTGCAGCTTGGGCTTCTGTGTGGGTTGCTCTTTTACTGTATCAATATTATGCTTAACAACATTTCTCAGTCAGAAAAAAGGTCCACGTGAAAGTTGAAAGGCAAGAGAATTATTTCTAACTGTTCTCAGGTAAGAAAGAAAAAAACCAACACTTTTATCACTGGTCTAAGCAATGCAAGCCAAATTCAGCCTATGAATTTAAAGGGGCTGCACTAGTAAATCAGCTTAGAGCTGTTATTTAAGAGTTCAGAATTTCTTGGATAACGAGTGAGACAAATTGTCCATGGAAATGTTGCTGAAATATTTTTAAATTTTACAGTCAGCTCTATAACTTGACACAAAATAGTGTCACCCAGAAAAACAACCAGCCATTGCCACCAACAACTGGGACAAGATTTCTGACTGTCAACCACCTCCACTTAAAGCCAAATTTTCAAACGAACTGAGCACCTAAAACATTTTGCTTCTTTGGGGGGGGGGAAGTCAGTTATGTTACAACGCTTAACTTTCATTTCCTTAAAGATCTCAGTTCGAGCTCCACAGATGCTACAAGCCTAAATGCTCAGACATAAGCAAATCACCTTGGGAAACATATTGACAAATACAAGTTTTAAAAAATTGATTCATGTGCAGTTGGCAGTCAGTGAAATTTCCACTGAACTTTTGTTGCTGCTCCCTAACTTTACCAGAGCAATTGCAAAAAAGTAAATGGAACCGAGTTCTCAAGCGAGTTTGAGACCTTAATGATATAGTAAATCCAGGCTTAGGGCAAGAAGCCTCTGATCAAAATCATCCCAGCCACACCACCCAAAGCATTGATCTGGTAGAAACAAGCTCTGCCAACTCAAATTTGTTAATATGGAAGAGTGAACTTTGAACTAGATCGGGTACAGCCTATCTTCTCCCAGTAGCATAGCAGAAATGGTATAAACTACTTGCCTTGCACTCCAATTAATTAAATCCAAATTGTCTCATGTGCCCACCCCAGTCCAGATGAAATCTGCCGTAGAGAATGATCCAGTGCTGATGAGTGTGAACCCACAGCCCAAGTGCCGCAATGACAGATACTGGAGTAGTGTGTAGAGACTGCAGTTTTTCAAAAACGCAGAACAACATATCAACAACAGAATGAAGATATACAAGGCGAAACCAAGGTGGTGTCATAAAATACATTCAGGGTCAATAGCTAATGTCCCTGTTATAAAAGTTCTATTGGTTTTACCCAAGGTTATTTCCTTAGCTGCCAGAAGTCATTTGGCTAGAGATGGGATAAGGGAGTTGCTTTGGGCACTGAGCGCGATCTACCCAAGGATCAGATCAGTTATGTTCTGCTGCTTATTTAGAAGCTGTTTGTTCCAAGTCACTTGCTATGTATTTATATATAAATATAAATGTATACATATGTGTGTACATACATGTATACTTACAGGCTGTTCACATAAAAGATCTTGGGAGCTTTACGGATGAGAAACCACAGTATTTTCCTTCACTTCTAAACCACGCTTTATCAAGATGACCAGAAGGAGGATTGCCAAATTTTACTACCCCCTCCTGCCCCCCTGCTAGCTCCAAATTCCTCCACGTCTCAGAGGCTACTGACTATGGCAAAAAGACAGTCCATTAACCTAGCAATGCTCAAACTTTTATCACCTTCTCCTGCCCCTGCAAGGATAAATACTACTCCCCCAGGCCCCAGTTTAGAACGTCTGGCTGAGCCGCTCTCCTCGTATGCAGAAGCACATCTCAGGAGGGGGAGATGAGCAGAAAGATGCTGCTGAGATAAGAGACATCGGCAGCTGCACCTCTGCCAAGGGCTGACCTGAACTATTCCCAAGCACGCGAGACCTCGCCACGCGCTTTATCTACCAGCTCCTCATTCAGCACCCTCTGCTTTTTCCCCATGCCTGACCGCCTTCCATGGTGCTGCTGGGTCTCACACCCCCCACTGCAGCTTCTGGCCATTCACTTGAGCCTCTGAACTGTTCACCATGGCCAAACAAAAGCAGGAAAGCAAGAGGTGTCATCAACCAAGGGCTTCCAACAGGCTGAAGGGGCACTTTTCATTGCCTTCCACCAGGCTCATTCCTGCAACAGGCTTGTGCCCAGCCACAAAGCCACAGCAGCACCAGAGAGGAACTCCTCACCGACATGTAACACAGGCAAGCACACACAGGGCAGCAAACTCCAAACAAGAGTTTTGGCTGTACCCTCATCCTCCCCATGTTTATAATGCACTCAAACTCATACAGGTTATTTCTGCTCCTCATTCTCCCACAGACAAGATTCCAAACCCATTCAAAATGAAGACACAGCGGCTGTGACTGCAGAGCTCCTCCAGCACATCCTCCAGCATCGCTAAGCTATACGCTATTAAACAACCAAATGTCTCAACTGTATTAGTAATCTTATTATTACAGCATTGTAAAAGAAAAAATGTGGGGTTTTTTTATGGTGGAGCTGCCACTGTCTGGAGGAAACCTGTGTTTTGCACACACAGAACAGCACACACGTATTTCATATGGTGCATTGCAAGCTGCACAGAATAGAAAGCAGCTGGAGGAAAATGGCTGTAGAGAAATGGTTCTCCTGGGCATCATCTGTTGATTTGTTTTGTTTATAGAAGGAATGAGATTTTTATCTCTGCTCAAAATATAAAATGCTTTCATGGCACTGAGCTCACTGCTCAGCTATGCTCACACTCAGGAACGTAAATAAAAGCGGGGGAGAAGGAGGGAGAAAAGGCTTTACTGCACAGAATCCCCAGCAATGTCAAAAATTAAACAGAAAAATGTCAATGATACAGTCAAGGCTTGCAAGAGGAATTGAGTCACCAGCTATCATGGAAATGAGGGCCTCCTTACCATGCTTGTTAATAGCTTGCTTCAGAAGCTGAGGAGGCAGGTTAGGGGACAAACTACTCAAATCCCAAGTGTCAAATCCCAGCCTAGCAGGATGAACATCCTTACACTGTAAATACACGAGTCCTTACAAGATGCATGGTCTGCAAAGGCAGAGACTCATATGGTCCTTCCACCATCTCGTGCCCACAGCTGATATTCCAAGCTCCCTCTGCAACCTTGCTCTGAGGAGATTGTTCACTCCTCTGTGCCTGACACCCAAAACCTGATGGTCTCTTTCTTTCAACAACAGGGCTCTGTGTCCTAGGAGAACACCAGACAGCTGGTTTTCCACTCAAGTTGATAGCACTACCATTTATATTAAGTAAAAGTCATACCTCAGGAAAGAAAATAAATTGTGAAACCACTAAATACTACTTAACTACTGCTAATAATTTTAACTTGTTAAAGTTTAAAAACATAACTACTGAGGATGGTGTCCAAACTGTGAGAAATTACCTGAAGTCTAAGACTTTTTGTTAGACAAATAAAGTTTAAACTACTATTCTTCTGAGATCTGAAAGGCTCAAGGTTTGTTGCCATAGCTAGGAATAGTTATCACAGAACTGAGGATACTTTATCTTTGCACCACCTATTCTTAGCTTTTAAGAGGAGATGAGGGACAGCAAGCCAGATCCATATCTAGAAGTGAAGGCTGCTGAACGTCACTCCAGAACAGCCCCACTTCATTAGCTACAGAATGGATCTAAAGTCTTTCTGAAACCAGCGAGAGGTGTTTGCTCTTCTTAAAGCTGTGTTGTCTCTCACTTGATCAGAGCTCTGATCTGACTGGCCACTGAGGAAATCTTTGGGCAACCCAGAGTCCCATGCTGGGTACAATGCTAGCATGCAACACTGAAGAACCTTTAGCTGCTCCTTCTCTCCCAGGGTGGCTATATATCATGTCTTTTCCCACATTCTAAACCACGTGCCTCAACAACCTCTTCATCTTGTTATAGCTCTACTGAGAGGGTGTTTACATAAAAGCTCTTTGGAGCTTTTTGGATGAGAAACCACAACAGATTACATCAGATTTATTGCTACTGAATAAGTTAAAAGAATACTTAGTGTTACAGGTTCAAAATTCTGCCAATAGCTCTCATTCAAGAGCATTCATACATTAGGAGCTTGTGACCATACAGTTACCAATTACCCATCCTCTCTGAAGTCCACTGCCTTTTCATCCTTCCCATACCCCTCGACTCCTAACAAGAATCACAAGGGTGCTACTAGCTGAAAGGAACTATGCTTTCCAAGGAAGTAGACTTCACTTTGTCAACACAAGCATACAGCCACTGCCCCACGCCCTACTCCCAACATACATCTCAGTTCAGCTCCTTTCCTCCAGCTTCAACTTTCCCAAACATACTTGACCTCAGTCTGTAACAACTCACTTCAAATTCATATGGAATCATATCCTTCTGTCCCACTCATTTTTCCCAGTCCTTCTCCAGCCATTGCTGGGCATCCAGCTTCTTTTCCTATCCAAGAAACAAACCGATATAATAAATTTTGCCTTTTCCCTTGTTTATTGCTTCCTTAATAAACTCCCCCAACAACCTCATAGGTACTGCAGAACCGTGAAAGAAGAGACTGGCCAGGGAAGAAACTACCAGAGGAAAGGATGTGGAGAACCTACCACATGCTAGATGACCCCTACATTAGAAATCTAGTATACGTATTGACCTGCACAGTCACTCCAGCCATAGAAAATACATGTAAAATAAACACGCAAAACTTAAAAGAGATTGTCACTAGCATAAGCAATGGCACATAAAGCGAGGAAATGAAGAGACAGACATCGAACATCATTTTCCCAAGCTTCTCCACTATTCCTCTGAAAGTGAAATAAATACATTTCCAGACCCAAGCCAGAAAATACTTTGAGCTCTTTCTGCTGGCTGTTTCTCAGCAGTTAGTACACACTGAGCTCATGGAACAGTAAACTTTGTTTTCAATGGGGAAAAAAGCCAAAAACAAACCTCGGGAGATAACATAGGAAAATCCATCTAAAGGTTTCAGTATGTCAAGGGGAACTGATAAAAGACAATCTCTCAATAATATGTCAATATTTTGTTTTAAAATAGTTTTCAGACAGCTCCATTAAATACTGTATAAATCTTTCCTACAGAAGAGCAAGGCATGGCAGTCAAAGGCATTAATTACAGGTGAACCAGTAATGAGGACAAAACACACCAAACACAGTTATTGAAGTCTGATGCAAAGACAAAAAGGAATGAGGAAAAATATAGGCAACTTTCTTTTAATGAAGGGAGCAGTGTTGAGGGAGACAAGAGAAGGGAGAACACAGATTTACTTTTCATCACTCTGAGGAAGTCTCACCTGTCAAAACTGCCCATTGATTTAATTTCCCATTTAAGAAGAGGCACAGCCAGACTGGCAGGACACTTGATCTGCTATGTGAAAGATGCGGAGTGACAAGTCCACCCCGCCTTGGAGCACATGAAGACGCAAAACTAGTCACCCCAGTGCCGGGCAGTCACAGGAACTGCCAATAGGCTCCCCCGGAGTTCAGGGAAGAGCAGAATTCATGGCACTGTTCAGAGGAATTACAGCAGTCCTGAGAGGCCCCTCTGAGCCTGGCAATTAAATGCACAGACACAGCAAGATACAGCCCCTGTGCAATGGGATGGAGTGCCCCACTGCTCAGAGGCAGTGCTTTCTCTTTAAGGAGGTTGTTTACATTGCCTTCTTTCATCATCTAATTTCAATTCCATTTAGTGCACCAAGAGCAGTGCGTTGCGTTCCTCAGGTTCCTATTACGGTCAGTAAATGGGGGCAGGAGCTCTTAGGAGCTAATTCAGAGCACCCAAAATTAGTTTGTGAGGTGCCTGAATATCCCCAAGATAACCTGCCCCAAGGCAAGCAGCAGATGAGAAGTTACAGCCAAAGTGTTAGTCCAGAAGAGCCAAGTGAAGCTCCAGAGAAGACTCCCAGGCAAAAGCTGCCTGATGGAGAAGCCAGAGTAATTCCCTCACTTTGCCAATCTCTCCTGCCTGTGCAACCCAGTCCAGACCAGACCCAGCCCGTTCCAAGCCCTGCAGGAAGGGAATGCAGAAATGGGATTGCTCAAGGGCTGTGTCCAGCTCCTGTTGGCCTGGCGGCATTGGTGAGCATTAGCCAGCTTTGCAGCATGCTCCACTGGACACTAGATCGGGAGACGATGCCAGAAGACAGGTAAATATACTTGTTCCATGAACGGATGCTAACCTATCCCTGTAGGGCTACCTTAACATACTATTAATGCTATAATCTCCAAGCACTAAAACCAAATTGTACTTGAGGGATTTTATGGGGAGAGGCATGAACATGTTAGGGAAAAACGAAGACCAGGAGGAATGAATAGCTGGAGATTTACTCCTTCAACACAGAGTCGTTAGGGTAAACTGCACCTTCACGAACACAAAAAAAAACAGGAAACACTTGAGGGTCTTCAAATAAACATGGCTGGCGATGTAATCTCTAAATTAAAACAAAACAAAACAAAACTTGAACGTAAGAGGCCTCTGAGTTTTGCAGTTAAGTGCAAGCAAGCTAAACCAAAGCTGCACAGCACTAGAGGCTGAGCTACATTTATAAGGATAACCAAGGTGTTATAACAGCTTCTGAGGACATCCCAGGGAATTTAACTCTGAAGCTGCAAAAGCAATGATGGAAAACTGTTCTACCTCTCCCCCCAAAATAAGAGAACTTTGTTTACCCAAAAGCAGCATAATGAGGACACTGAGTGAACTTCATTCTGGGTGATCAAATCTACTTTGTTTTCAGAGAAATAAAGCATTTAGTCATTTGTGGCATGGCACTTTTCCAAATTATAATTCAGTAGCTTACTCTGTTCTTTCTCAGGCTCACCTAGAGATGCTTGATTTAGCTCAAAGACAAGGCCATATACTGCACAGCTGTGGGATCAAATTATGTTTGACACGTTAGTGGGAATTCCAGATTTGCTTGATGTAAAGCTGCATGACAAAGGCAATTCAGAATCTGTTAGTTTTTTCTGTCATCAACAGCAGTTTGTTGATGTTTCCTGTTGAGTCAGATCCTTTTAGCTTTCATAACGGGACATTTCAATGAAGGGGAGGGAAGCAGAATGACTTCCACTGACATAATGGCCATTTTAAGGAAAAAAAAATAAAAAAAAAAAAAAACCAAACCCCACACAACCCCAAAAAAACCCAGCCTGGGTTAACAGAATATAAAACCCCAAAACTTCCCTGCCTTCTGACCCTGTAAACTTGATACAGGGTTCACTGCAAACTGAGAAGCTACAAGGTTGTAATAGGGGAAGACTTATTAGGGACCTCAATCTCAGAGCCCAGCTCTGAGGTCAGCCACCGCTGCGGGAGGGATGGGCAAGACCGAGGAGAGCTCAGCAGCAGCACGGGGGCACCAGCCCCCGAGCGCTCGCCGTCTGCAGAGCTGTGCTTTCTACCAGCGAGGGAAACGAGCGTGCTTTAACATCCAAGGATTAGGATGCCTCTCTGAACCTCTCAACCCAGTGAGCCTGACACAAGAGCAGAGCTGTACGTCTTTACGGGTGTATGTTGATGCTCCACATCCAGGCCTGTTTCCAGCCATAGTGGTCCTTGCAGCCCTGTGCCTTTGATGGCAGCAGTGACAGCTGGAAAAGTTTGGGCCTACCCACTCACAGTTGATGCTTTTTCCAGAAAGGATACAAGTTTTGCATTGGCTGACACTGGATCTGTCCAGAAGCATTATCTTGATGTGTTAGGGAAGAATACCTGCTCACCCTATCTCCCTGCACTCAAACCATAAGTCTAAAGCTCTAGCAGTCAAACATCTTTTGTAAATACTGATTTTTGGAGGAGCAAAAAATGGTGCAATATATAGTTCTAGGTGACTTCTAGCTGGAGAGAAAGAAAAATGAAAACAAACAAACAAACAACAACAACAAAAACCAAACCCAAAACCTGAGGTCTAGTTGATCTCAGTTTTGCTTAACTCAAGCCCAGATAGCAAGGTTCTGCAAAACCAGAATGAAGTTTTATTTGGAGACAGATTATCTCTAAACTTTTTCTTTTCCAGCCCTTTCCAAAATAACAGATGTAAAAAGTAATGCCAAACAAGCAATAATATTGAAGCCACTTGTATCAAAATACTACTTGACCTGAGATTAACTTCTGATGTGGTCTAGTACAGGTATGGTACCAACTGATGAACTCTAACACATGTTGTCCCTCGTGTCTAAGCATCTCCTGCATATAAGTGTATGCAAATGTCTAGGCTTAAGGCCAGAGGGGGAAAAAAAAAAAAAGTTCAGTTTTCATTCTTTTTGATCAGAGACTGCAAGTTCTTTGGGTCAGGATTGACTCATTATGCAATGGGTGGACAGTATCTAGATACAGTGGAACCCAAATCTCTCAATCTCTCTATACTTTTCTGTAACACAAGTGATCGTTAATACTATTTCAGTGTAAAAATGGCATCTTTCTGAATGATTTAGCTTTTCAGAAACAGACAAGAACACCACTAGTACATGTTTTGCTATGTTTGAAAGCATGCAATTAGATGTGTATCTTACAAACATAAACAAACACCTCCCATCCAACCTCCATGCTTCTAAAAAAACCCAGGTTTGTTTAGACAAGGGGTTGATAATCCAGTTTGAACACAGGTATCTGAATGCTGTGACAGCTTCTTCATAATGCTAAGCTTATGGTACATTAAACTTTAAAGCAAGATAAACTCCTGCTTTCATTTTATCAAACATCTTCCCCGACAGCAAAAAGAAAGACACAAAGCAATGTTTGCAGCTACAGCCAAGCACTGGATACCCAACTCAGCATATGTTTGAAATGAAAATGAACAATACATTGCATAGATACACTACGGTATTTTTCAATAGACAATATCACTGGGATTTGTAAATGTTAACCTCATTCCCCCCTTAAGTGTTTGTTTTTATTTCATGCCTAGAAAAACCTGAGATTCACAGAGATTAAGTGAATAGAGACAGCAGTTCTTGGAATCAAGAAAGAAAGTGCTCTTAAACTGCTCTGACAATCAGTTTGGCTAGTAGAAATCACAGGGGGTGGGAGGGACATGGACAAGAGTTTTTTGGGGTTTTGTTTGTTTGGTTTTTTTAAAGAGTGCTCAGTGTTGTGCCACTGGTATTACTGAACTTTATGTATTTAGCCATATTATGCGTTTTTGTAGTCGGTAAAGCAGTAATTTCATTGTCTACCACGATAGCAATGAGGTACCAAGAGCCATCAAAGAATCCATGGTATGAGATCTGCAAGAAGAGACTTTGACCTACTGACAGCAAGTAGTAAGGAAGGGAAGGGTAGTGGACAACTAAGCACTTCAGGAATGGGGAACAGCAAGGGGGCTTGAACAGCCTGTTAAATTAACAGATTACCAAAAAAATAACCTCAGGTTTGTTTGTCTCTTCAGATTTGAAATGGGAAGATAAAACAGAGATGCTTTTGGGTACTTCTACTCCCAACATTAAACTAACTACCTTAAAAAGCCTCTCTTTATAGCTGACAAGGTCATGTGGAAGACAAACACTGAGAGACTGAATTTTCCACTGATTTAAAATTGACACAATACACTACAAGCATCACCTTCATATTACACTGATGACAACACACGAGAAATCAGAGATGTGCTATTAGAGAATTTGTTATGAAGAGTTATTGGTGATCTTCATTGTACCATAAATAAGTCTTTAAAAAAAAAATTGGCAAATCATCTAAGTTTCCTCCTAAAACCTGTATCTTCTCTAGAAGTTTATCTTTATGCAGCTACAGCCTCTCCTCCCTTTCCCAATCAACCCTTGCTTCTCCATTTCATATGACCTCACCTTACCCAAAAATTTGAAGAGATTGGTCTTATCACAACTTAGCAAGATACCACCTGCCAGCTGAACTGTGATAAATCACAGCTGGCCTTACACTACACATGCTAACAGTGACTGAGGCTGAGTCCACGGGCAGCAGCTCAGGGTTGTCATTTAAACCACTGAGTACCCCCATCCACAAAAATCATGCTAAGGAAATAGCTCAATAACACGACAGTTGCCATCACCATGTTGTTATTTTAGCGTGTATTAGGTCCATTAACTCTCTTCTCTACCTGCAACTGCCTTCCGTTCAGCCTGTAAGCCTTTTACAGCCAACAAGGTGGACAAACTACCTATTCTTTGTATTCGCACAACAGTTGACACAATATGACCCCGATCAATCATAAGCTACTACCATAACAAAATTTACAACAGCAAATATTCATTCCTCCCTTCCCCCATGACTGCCCTTCTGAAAAGACACAAAGCTGGCAGAAAAAAAACTAGAAAAAGAATTCAGAAGTTATTAAAAAATGAGATTAAGGCTTAGAACAAAAACATCAAAGGAACTTGAAGAGTTATTACTTTATTATTACTCCTGCCATAACACTTGCGTTTTCTGACTCCTAGAAGAGCCAAACAATTGGGTATGCAACATGATTGTAATAAAAACATTCTGTAGAATTAGGGACCTGCATTTCTATTAGCAACCTTTTACACACTCTATAAATAATTTCTTGAACCCAAGGTTTCAGCCATGAATAAAGGAAGCTGTGAGCATGCATTGGGTTTTACTTATTTGTTTAAACAGACATGCAGTATAAAAAAAACTTTATAAAAAAATAGACTCTCAAATGAATAGGTTGACAGGTTTGAACAACAACGACTGCACTTGCAGATGTGCTTCAAGCCATTAACCTTACAAGTTCAGTCACTGCATTTTACTGAAATAAATGGATTTGAATAGCTTAGCCACCAGGCAAACCTACCAATAGCCCACAGACATTGCCCAGCATATTCCATTGCAAGTTTAAGAAACACCAGCTTCTCATCAGAAGAGTGACCTATAGGCACCTGTATTTAATAAGCTGCTTAAATCAACCTGTATCTGTAGTTCAACAAGATTGGTTAGTAATAACCATTGGCACATAAGAGTATAAAACAACTTCCCACATAAAATGCCAGCTTCCTTTACTTGATTCCTTCACAGAACTCACCTTCAGCCAGGAAAGGAGAAACACTAAAAGGGGTATCTCTACTGTAAGGCAATTTCCCACCTCACTCCTAAACTGGACTTTTTGAAACTTACATGGTAGCCACGCAATTCAGCAGCTGACTGTCCAGAGCCAGGAGCCTGGTTTAACTTTGACTTCAGTCTGCAATTGGAGCTAGGTTTGTTTATGGCAAGACCAAATTCTGCACTAAACTGCCATGTCTTCACTTCAAGGGGAGGAACAGCCTTCCTTAAATTGAACCAGAAAATGAGGCTCTGGAGAAGCATGCACCAGAACATACCCTAAGGTTACACGGAGTAGTTCTGTGTCTTCAGAGACGTTAGCACATCTTGATGTGTACTACGGGGAAGCATCAGGCTCTTTCAGCTCACTCATGGGCAGCCAGATCTTGCCTGCTGATCTGCTGGATTTCTGAACTGTGGATGTGCCTCTGCCGTCACTCTCATCCCCTTAAGCTCACAGAAATGCACAGGTCAGCAGCTAAACACCACGGGTTTATTGAAAGATCTAGTGCTGCCATTCTTTTTCCCAGAAAAATTCAAAGGAAGTAGGACTTGGACATCTGTGATGATTTGGGCAGATCTTATTAAGAAAGCTGGCTCACCCACCTACTTGATATGGCAACACACATCAAATATGGGCTTGACTTGACTCTTTTTTAGTCTCTCTAGACCCTCCTTTGGCACAGAATGAAGTTGAACAAAGCCCAACAGGGTCAAAGAATGAAGAAATATGTGCAAAAGAGATCTATCATTTACACTGCTACAGCAATTGTGCTAATCTCATGGTGCCATCACTACTCTCTTCCAGATTATCTTTGGTTTTTCGTCAGAGGTACTTTTTCTACCACCATCCCTGAAACTTTTTCTTGAACACATATACAAATGAGAAAAAACACTGGTTGACTGGAAGGCAGGATTTGAAGAGGTATTCAAGTAAAAACAGTCAGAACAGCACTCCCAGTTCAGCTAATTTAATTTCTGAGATAAATTAGCTGGACAGGGAGGGATTTTTTTTTCATTTCAGCACAGCTCACTGCAATGCCTACTGTGCTAACCATTAGGGCTGCTGTTATTCTGATTTGTATCCACTACTCAGTGTGGAAGGAACAAGAGAGGAAATTCAAGCAGCAGTTAAAATGTCTGCACACTTAAGCCAAGAAACCTGGCAAGGGACAAGTGTGCAGCATAGTAGAGAGAAGAGGTGCAAGAAGTACTTGGTTTCTTTGTGATCAGTGCCAATGTTCCTGATGCCTACAGAAATTAATAAGAAACCAACAATATGAAGCTCTTAATTTTTAAGACAATTTTTGTTAGCAGTTTGTTGGTAAAGCAATTAAAAGAAAATATTGCAAGGAGGGAATTCTCTAAAAAGTACCATAAGTTCTGTGAGTATTTATTTCAACCTCTGCATCCAAACCAACTCCCACTCCGTGTCCCTTCTAGCCAATTATGTTCCAATTTCCCCTTATGCATAAAAGTCTATAGATTTTAGGGCAGCTTCGGCAGGCTTTGTGTCTGATATGCAGTACATATCACTGTTATCACTTACCAATAAAGCAGGACCACGAAGACCACCAGCAAAGCCAGGGTGACCGTTGTATTACTCATTTCTATAGAGGCAAATGCCAGGAGATCTACTGGGTCCATTTTCCTCGACTACAGCTCCAGGCTTGAGTGGTGTGTGCATGGGAAAGCCTCTGCAAGAGCTGATAAAGCCTTCCACAGCTACACAAGTGACATCTGCAACAAAACAGGAACCAAGAGAGCAAAAACACATCAAGTCAAATACAAACTGCAAACCTTTCCTGTTCTCATCAACTGCACGCTCTAAGAGAGAACTTGAAGGTTCCCTGAATGGTAGGATGTAGCAATTTCCCCCCTCCTGCTGTTGTTGACTGTCGTGCCAGTAAATATTTACATACCCACCGCTTGAGACATCAGTGCTGTTGAATAGATTTTTAGACATCAAGTATATGGAAACTGGAAAAAGGGAGGGACAGGGGGGAAGAGGGGGAGAGAGCCTGACCACGGTACAGATCATGGAAGAATAATAAAGACCCTTTAGGGGTGCTCTGGCATGTAACAGTGATATTCTCTGAAGTAACAAATACAGAGCATTT
Organism: Aviceda cuculoides; assembly: GCA_035590195.1. Taxonomy (NCBI): domain Eukaryota; kingdom Metazoa; phylum Chordata; class Aves; order Accipitriformes; family Accipitridae; genus Aviceda; species Aviceda cuculoides. The sequence goes on along the minus strand of JAVJGG010000024.1, from coordinate 21,531,174 downwards.
CTGCAACATAAAACTCCATTAACACTTAATCTCCAAACTGGTTATACCTTAAAAGAATGGAACAAAGTAAACTTTAAATTATCACAACTAAAAGGAGGAATTAGGAGAAAACTCTTCTAATGTGACTACTAGAACACATATAGAATGAAAAACTAATGAGCAGAAAAACCCAGCTGTAGTACCAGGGTCCATAAGTCAGCATCTGTCACACTGGTTAGTCCACACAGACAGCACTGTTTGGCTCTATCATCTCCATTTCCTGGGTACTAGAGCACATTTTCCTGGCTCAAGGCAGTGCCTTCTTTGGAGGTACCATTAACCAGCCTTTCCAGAGATACTTTGGCTACCCCTGCATTGTATTTCTAGTATCAGGGTTAACATCAATATGGCCATATCTACTATCTCTGCATTGTGGCACAGTCAAGCTGTCACAACCCCTTGAACCACCTGCACATGAACAGTCAAGCTTTGATGGCAGTTCAGGAAACGGTTTGTCCATAGTATATGAATTCCTCAGCTTTTTTCCATATTTTCCTGCCACCAAACCTCAATCCTGTTTCAAGCATCTGATCCAGTCCAATTAGAAAGGTCAACCAGAAAGCAAACCTTGAAGCACTTCTATGAGAGAAGACCACCAACCTGTTAAACACAAAGTTACCAAATGCCACTATCAAAAAAATCTTCAGGATTACAACAACAGCAGCAGCAGCTTGCAAGTAGACACCCTTGCCCATGACAAAATTCCCCAAACTGTCTGGTATTGTTTGTTACTTATGGAATTAGAAATACCCATATATGTACTGCAGCCCTCCCACCCATTCCAACCAACCTATTTGAAAGTTAAGGAAATCAAAGGTACCCAAAAAACTAGGTTTGTGAATTATACGGTAACCTTGAGAAACAGAAATTCTGCAACATCTGATTCCCATAACACACCAGATGAAGAGTGGTTTCTTCTGATACAACCCCAAGATAACAGCCTAGATTTAACGTGCAAGGCTTCTCCAATATCACTGTATTACATTTCCTGCTCTTATCAGAGAAGTTAATAATATAGGTATCAAAAAAGTAGTCTCTAACACAATGGAGTTTAATTTTAAGAAGATTTGGCTCTACTCTAACTGAATCACTGCTATTTTGGTTCTCCGTGCTTCACAACTGCATTAATTCCTTTGCAGCCTCAGATCCTTGCAGAATAAGTAAAAGGTGTTAACCAGCTCATCAGCTCCACAGAATAGCACAGTAGTTCACAGAAAACCTTGCTTATTGTATTAACAATGCTATTGCTATTCTGGGTCAATAACAGCTCTGCCAGTTTTCTGCTGCTGCCAAGTTCTCCAAGAACAACCGCAACAAGATTCAAGACAAATGACGCAAGGAATTAATCAATGGGCACAAGCCAATCCCAGCCAGAAACTGATCCTGTGGGACTTTAAGAGAAAAAAAAAAAAAAAAAAAAAATCCAAATACATTAAAGTCTCTTCAAAAAAACCTAAACCAATCACTAGAAGTGTAGAAGGTAAGAAATAATATTCTGATTTCACTGTGCTTTAATTTACTTGGCCGTCATAGTTTGAGCCCAGCTGGCAACAAAGCACCACCAGGCCATTGGTTCACTCCTCCCCCCCGCAGTGGCACAGGGAGGAGAAAATGTAAAGAAACACTCGTGGGTCAAGACAAGGACAGGGAGGGATCACTCACCACTTATGGTCATGGGCAAAAAACAGACTCAGCTTGGGGAAAAAACAAAATCAATTTAATTGACTACAAATCAAATACAAACCAAGGATAATGAGAAATAAAACCAAATCTTAAAACACTTTCCCTCCACCCCTCCCTCCTTCCCAGCTCAGCTCCACTCCCGGTTCTCTCTGCCTCCTCCCCTCAGCAGCACAGGGGGACGGGGATGGGGGTTACAGTCAGTTCCTCACACCTTGTCTCTGCCGCTCCTTCCTCCTCTGGGGGAGGACTCCTCGCTCTCCCCCTGCTCCAGCGTGGGGGCCCTCCCACAGGAGACAGTCCTCCACGAACTGCTCCAGCGTGGGTCCCTTCCGCAGGCCGCAGTCCGTCAGGCACAGCCTGCTCCAGCGCAGGCTTTCCCAGGGAGTCCCGGCCATCCTGGGGGGCCTCCCCCTGCTCC
>JAVJGG010000024.1:21497125-21510527 GCA_035590195.1 Aviceda cuculoides | reverse complement strand
GGCTGGAGCACCTCTGCTGTGAGGACAGGCTGAGGGAGTTGGGGTTGTTCAGCCTGGAGAGGGGAAGGCTCCGGGGAGACCTTACTGCAGCCTTCCAGTACCTAAAGGGGGCTTACAAAAAAGATGGGGACAAACGTTTTAGTAGAGCCTGTTGTGATAGGACAAGAGGTAATGGTTTTAAGCTAAAGGAGGGTAAATTCAGACTAGATATATAAAAGACATTTTTTATGATGAGGGTGGTGAATCACTGGAACAGGTTGCCCAGAGAAGTGATAGATGCCCCATCCCTGGAAACATTCCAGGTCAGGCTGGACGGGGGCTCTGAGCCACCTGATCTAGTTGAAGATGTCCCTGCTCACTGCAGCAGGGGTGGACTAGATGACCTTTAAAGGTCCCTTCTAACCCGAATTATTCTATGATTCTATGGGGAAGACGGGTATCTCACTGGATAGGGCTCTTTTATCCTTCTGCTGGCAAGCTGAGTGGATGCCGTGGGAGGCTGGTGGCAGTGCAGCTCAGGGCTCTGAGCATGTTTCAGTAAATACTATAAGCAAGGCAGTGGTGAGAAGAAAAGAATGCAATGTTTCTTGGAATAAATAACACTTCTAATAACTACCTCACTTATACTGCCCAATGACTGGAGCAAAAATAACAGGGTAAGCAATTGTCAGCATTGTCCTCGGGTGCTTTCCCAAAAGTTTACTTTCACTCTGTGCTAAATGAATTACTTGGTTTTTTATTGTTGAAGGAACAAAGGTTGATATATGTATTTGTGCATTTATAGTTCTGTCTCTTCAGTGGCTTCCTCACAAAAGCTTGCGGTTCTTTTCGCATTTCCCATTTGCTTTTTTTTCTTTCCTAAATATGTATTTAAATTTCTTCCTCTATTTCTCTAAAGAAAAGAGAGACACAAAATGCAAACTTCTGCATCTACGAAAAAAACCTCAGGCTTTTTTTTTTTTTTTTTCCCTTCTGTCTTTCAGTCCTGCCTCTGCTTTCCTTTTTTCCTTCTGCTCAGTTAATTAGCCATTTATAATTATTTCCCTTTTTATTTACGCGGGCATGTATTTTCCCTGGGAAGCTGCTGCCTGTAACCTGACTCCAGCCCAGTTTGCTCTCTGCAAACCTACTGGCGTCACGGAGCAGCCCTCAGCAATCAAGGGGTAGGATCGCTGGCTCGCTTGGCCCTGGGTGCTGGGCGCTGGGTGCTGGCTGCCCGCTCGCTGCCTGCCTGGTGGACCGCGGCATCTGGCAACGCACGCTCATCCCGACGGTCGGCTGCCAGGCCAAAAACCCACCCGGGGGCCAAGCAGGACGGGCGTGAGCGACTGGGAAGGGCGAGGAAGATGAGGGCACCCTGGCGCCGCAGGCTCCGTCCCTTGGCCTCCCTCTGCCGCCGCTCTTCTGCTGGGGAAACCAAGCTGGCAGCCATGGCAGGACCTGCTTCAAAGGGCTCCTGCCAAGCACGTCGCTGCTATTTGCGTAATGGGATGAAAGTCTTGAGTGAGCGGTGATACATAAAGGAAAAGTCTTAGCATAATTACTGATCTTTACAGCTTTTCATTCCAGAAAATTTGAGGGTAGGGAAATAGCTGTAAGGGTAAGCAGGAGATAAATCTCGGTTTGTGGCACCTTCCTTCTTTATGCATTTTCAGCGTGTCCTGGGGTTGCTATCCCACAGGCAGGGCTTACCAAGGGTGCAATCCCTTTCTTCTGCATTTGAAAGTAATTTCCAGCTATCTCCTTGGACAGCAATTAGAACCAACAAAGGTGATCAAAAAGCAGGGAAAAAAATCTTCACAGATACTTCATTTCAATTTCCTTCCTAATTATTTTTTTAAATTTCAGACATTTTAGAAGTATGTTTCGAACACTTCTTTCTTGAGGTTGTGAGCAAATTTCCCTCTACTCTCCAACAATCAGGTAATAATAGGAACAACGTATGTCCTCTTCTATATCCACATTAAAGAAGTTTATGCCTGTCCCACTTAGGAACTAGCTGCTACTGTGACCTGCATTTTTTTCATCTCCTCTCCACTTTCTTGTGGGATCATTTTAATTTCTCTGTAGTGGTAGAAAGGGAGTCCAGGCATGTGTTTTTCTCAGAATCAGGCTGAGACTCAGTCTCTGGCCACAGCTATCAATCAAGTTGGTCAAGGGCTCTAGTTTGAGCAGCAAACTGGCTCTTTAGTACGGGCAGCCAGAAGAAGTTCTTCACATTAATGCCAGCCAGGCTCCAGCGGCTCTCTGCTCGCTTCTAGGCAGCTCCTGGTCCAAAGAGTTCAAAGCTTTCCACACTTTCTGACCAGGACCCTTCTGTGACCGCGCGCAGATTGGGAAGCAGCGCCTGGTTTGATTTCGACTCTCCGACTTGCCGCAGTTTGATGGGTTTTGGAAACCATCCTACAGAAAACAATTCAGCAGCAGCCGGCACGCAGGCTACAGGCAAAGCAGACCCGGGTGTTACGAGCTCTGCTCCCGGTGCCTTGGGTTGCCCGCCAGTGTGAGGACCAGAAGCTCGATATGCTCCGAGACGGAGCCACAGGCACCGGGTAGCCCCTGGCTGAGCTCACAAGCCAGAGTTGTTTTGTAGCGGAATACAAAACTCACGTTTTCTCAGATGCCTCACAAATACGAAAAGGAGTGGGAGGGAGAGGACAAAGAAAAGTAGTCAAGTCGAAGGGGCCGAGCGCTACGATGGGAAGAGCAGAGTCCACGTTCACTAACATTTACGCTTATCTCAATATTGTACCTGGTGCCTAGGTACTGTAGCAACTGGAACCTCATAAATACCAATGACAGATAGTAATTAGCACCCCATAAATACCATCAACAGATAATCTTGCCGCTAGGAAGCAAGAACAAGCTTTTCATACCCAACTGGCCAAGCAAGCTTGAAGGTGAAAATAACAAGAAGATGGAAAAAACACCATTTGAAAACAAAGGTCTTCCTCTGGAGTCAAACTTTTTAATGGAAATAAAGCCTAAACCAGCAGCCTTATGCTAGCCTTAGGCTCCAAAGTGCCCCAAGTCAATTTATATCTGGCTGATAAAAGGGTAGTTGATTGATTCATTACAGCCAAAGGCTCAGCTCCTAGGAATGCATGGTGCTTAATTTTTTTCTGGGATCCCTTTGATCTTTGCTGGAGGTTGAGGAGCAGGCTCCAAATTATGAAGTATTTTTGGAATTATATTGAGACCATTTCACAGAAAAGTCACCTTCAAGTCTCCAAGACTCTCTCTAGAGACATGGGGATGGTGGGAAGTTTCTAGCATGACATTTTTATCTGAGAGAAAAGGAATACAGAAGATCTTGAAAGAATGATAATCCAATCATATTTGGACCAACATTAAGATCTGGATGTAGGACCTCAGGCTTTCTACATACTAAACTAAAAGCACAAGTTTCTGCAAGCGTATCTGGAAGCAATAACAGATTTACAGAGCTCTGTAGAGCAGCTGAGGAGGAAGACCTAAAAACCCAGCATGTGGCACATGGGAGAAACTCACCTTTCAATTCAGTGTGTTAAATTCCACAGCAGTATTTATTCCAGGTTAACAAAAGGTGTCTGAGGTACAGCATCTGCTCCCTACCATTCCCCCCGTACACAGAGCCCTCTCCATCTCCCCATGTACCTTAGAGCCCAAAGGGTCTTTCGCCTTGCCCTGCCTGCCTGATTTTTGGCACGTTTGCTACCCTGCTGTAGAGCTCCTGCAGCCAGACCAGTGGCTGAGAGTCTGCTGGAGTTTGGGGATCTTCTCATCACGGCCGGCGGTCAGCAGGAGTGGAACCTGCAGTCCAGTGTCTGACAAGTACTCTGGCAAAGCAGGTCACGTAACGAGGAAACCTCCTTCAGCGTAACTCTAATAACCTCCTCCGTAATAATATAGAAATGTGGAAAACGCCGCATTCTCTGACTGTATTTACCTGAGCATTACAAAATATTAAATAGCATATTTAGCAAAACAAGAGCTTTCAGGTATTCCCTTTTGTATGCAATTGTCAAGGGCAGAGCTGCACATCGAGTTTGTATCTGCGTTGAAACCTCCACCGACTTAATTAGAGTAAAATGCATGAAGTGTAGTCTTTATGATCTGCTTTGCAATGACACAAACATATATAAGCCTTGTTCATGTGACAGGAGCGTCCAGATTTTTCATCCGAGCCTTTGCCCAGAAAAGCCAGGTTTGAGGGGGGAAGAGGGAAAGAGGGGAGAAGGGAAGACTGTAAGAATTGCTCAGCTGACGTTGCTAAAACGCATGGAAACAGCCGCTAAGTCTTTCGCTGCCTCCACCCTTCCCAGTAGTCTCATTATGGTAAATAATGTTGCACTTATTTGAAAACTCAGGTTTCATACGGCCGGCTGCGCCGGGGGAGCCGGCAGCGCAAGCAGCACTGAAGATCTCTGCTCCTAAATGCCAAACCCCGGCGCTCGCGCCCCTTCGCTTCCTAGGAGCATCTCTGCTTTCAGAGAGCGGCTTGAACTTCTGCCTTAAAGTAAAAGCGTATCGTGGCAGATACTCTAATCACAATGTCTAAATATAATACAAGGGAAGACAATTTCAGAGAGCTCAGCTACACTTTTTTAAGCAACTGTCAGGAAACTGCCTCTGTGGCTTGCTGCTTTAGAGTAAGATTAAATGAATCAGTCTCACCATTTGAATGCGTGGGAAGTCAGAGACAGCAAAGTGACAACTAAGGATGGTTTATTTATAATTGGGCCCTCCTCCTATAGCTATTTGTGCACAAGTCCTGTGCACTAAGTTCAAAAGTACCTGCCCTTTATGTAAAATTACTCACAAATGCTACGCGTAGGCCAAGTGGATGCCTACACTGGTTTGGCTGATTATAAAGTTCATGTAATTATTATTGAATTCTCCAGTGATGTTTGGAACAAAAAAGTACAGCTTATTATGCAGCAGCTTCAAAAGGCTCTGACTCCCCGGTCCTTCAGCCAGGAGCCTTTCACAACAAGGAAGAGCCTGGGCTGGGCATCACTGCCAGGAGAAGTCCTGGGGGATGGCATGGGGACTGGGGAGCGGTACGGGGACTGGGGGGCGGTACGGGGACTGGGGGGTGGCACGGGGACTGGGGGATGGCGCTGGGACCGGGGCACCGCCTGAGCAGCAGCTTTGCAGCCAAGGCAGGTCTGTGAGGGCTGGGGGTGACGCGGAGGCAGCGTCGGTGGACGCTTTACTAGCGGGGACCTTTGATACTTGAGCTGCAGCTCCCCACTCCTTGAGCTAAAACACCTCTGACTTTAACCTGGAGGTTTAGAGGCTTCCAAAACAAGAGTTGCCAAAGACAGGCAAGAACGCGGTAGATGCAGCTGCAGTCACGGGCCTGAGAGAAATTCAGTAGTTTATGGTTTGTCTGGTTAATGAGCCCAACTGGAGAGGCATCACAACGGGAAATGGCTTTGCCAAAGGAAAAGCGTGGGTTTCTCATCTCCACCACCTCAGGATGCGGCCCCAAACTTTTGAAGCGTCCTCCTGAGCGAGGATAGGCAATATCCACAAATCTGAGATAAAGTTGCCGAGAGGAGGTCCCGGGAGCGGCTGAGTCCCTTGGACGAAGAGCAGGATTGCTCTTTGCCCAGCTCCAGGTGGGTGAGTCAATGGAGTGAGCTGACCTCATCCCTGAGCCTTCCTCCCTCCCCACTTCGGCAGGCTTGGCCTTTAGTCTGTAGCACCAGCCTGCACCCCTAACTGGGAAATATTATTAAAATGGCATTAAATATTAAGTGTGACAACACAGCATCTCTCACAGTGAGGGAGCTCCTGACACAGCAATGCTTTTCCTAATAAACTGCCCTGACAAACAGTTTACTTATATTCTTATTTCAATTAGATGAACTACTCTGCAGTGGTAAGGATGAGTGTGGCTGGGTGTTATTTGGAGAAGCAGTAAATATTTATTCGACTCTCACAGCATGGAAGTGGGTGGGCGGCAGGGTCTCAAGACAAGACCTCATCAGCACAATTTTTAAAGCCATAGTCACAGGCTGGGGCTAACCAGCAAGGCACAACGCTGTTGTGTGAACCCATCGCCAATAGCTTAGCTATTAATATTGGTACAGCATTAATAGTGATGGACAACATGGCCAGGTTGGGGTCTTAGAGAGATCTGGGCTGGAAAAGGAGATGACCTCCATTAAATTGTCAAACAAGTGTAAATATTACAAGGGTTTCCCATCTCTGGCCAAGAGGCTTCCGCCAAGCTCGGGGCTGTGTCAGGCAGGCACTGCACGTACCAAACGTTCTCCCCGACCCACAGCACCTACAGGCACAAAGTCCCTGAGCAGATCAGCGCGCGAGTCATGGGCTCAGGTCTCCAGGCTCCCCGTTGAGCAAGGGAGCGGTGCAAAGGCAGGAGCAGGACTGCTGGAAGGTACTGGGAAATTTAATCTAAGGAAAGAAATCTCCATCTCTGCTTTCTTGGAAACTTTGCCTGCAATTTCAAGTATTTTCTGTTGACAGCATGGAAGTCATGAAATTAAACACGCATGCTTGTCTTTGAAACACTGCTAGTCTTCTGGCCATTTGGGGAGGGGGGATAAAAATGTTTAACTTGGGAAAAGCAGTTGCTTTCCAGAAAATCCCATGAGGCTCTCCACAGTGCATGGGTTGGAAGCCACGAGGTTCCTGTCAGCACATCTGTACTTATTCCTGAAGTATGGAAGATCAGCTTCGGCAAAGCGCCACGGAAAGTTTTATTACTTTAAAGTCACTGAGTTTGTCTTATAAAGCCTGACCAATATTTTACCTCAGTCTGTATGAGTTTTTTTCCCTTACCATAACTTCCAGTATAATAAAATAATTAACATTACTCTCCTGATACCTTTCTTTGAAAAGGCTGTTTCAGAGGCTGAAGGGTAGAGAGAAATGCCTTTCCTTGCTGCTAAAGGCAAGTCTGAGATCAAACATAGCTCTCCTGTGCTGGTGAGACAGTGCAATGGGTATTTTTAAAATGGAGAGCGGAGAATGGGATAAATAAAGCTGAGCGGCAAGGTGGTGTACATGAGTGGGCCGGGCAGGCATTGCCCAGTGGGAATTTGGCACGTAACTCAGCCGATGAATAACTCCATAGAGTCTATAATGATCAGGGATGTCACCTAATGCCTCATCAAAAAGACAACAGGCTTTGCAGAACAGAGCATCCCTCACACAATCCTCTACAGCACTTTAGACAGGGCTGTAATCATGGCCTGCCTCACATGTGACTTTTTTTCTTCGTATGTGTTGCCCTTTTAAACTGAAATAGTTTCCTCCTTTCCCTTTGATTGGTGTTCAGGAATGGATTTTAAATAGGCATTAAATCTAAAATTTCAGATCCAGAAGCACTGGGTTTGGAGGGCAAGATGATTCTTCATGCGTGTGTATGCATTCCTACAGAAATGATTCAGAGTCTGGAGCAGCTGATTTAAAAGGCTGGGCCAAATTGTCCTTCCAAGTGGCTGTATTTAGAGATGCATATCCGTCCGTGTACCATCATAGCATCACTGGTACCAGTAGATTGAGTTTATGCTGGCGGAGACTGTCCCTCCCTTGGGAATGGCACTTTAGGTAAGACAGAGTGTGCGAGCTGGAGTTTGGGACACACACTGGTGGTTTCACCAAAGGAAGCTGAGGAATTACAAAGTTAAATCAGGGCAAAATTTAGAAAAGGATCATTTGAAAAATTTCTTCTTTAAAAATTAGGAAAATATTGGGGGGGAAATATGGAAATAACTTTGTTACACTGAGGTTGTTTTCAGCAGGATATAAGGACTATATTTAATCTTTGTTGTGTGGAATGGGTACGTTTTTTTTCCTTGCTCTAAGCATGTCTCCTAATACAGCCTTACCGGTGGAATAATTAACAAAGCCTGCATCGCAAATGCGGTGCTCTCAGGTGCTAGGTACTGATGTGCCCTTTCCCACTGCAGCGGAGGTAGGAGGGTTTCTAGCGAGCTCTGGGAAGCCGGAGTCTCCCAGGAATTTCTGAGCACAGAAAATGCACAACTAGGTGCTGTTGGCGGTTTTCACCAGGAAGATCTTCCTCAGTGAATTTTTCCTCCTTCTAGCCAAGGACAAACCTCTGACACTAGCCCACATTATTGTTTGAAGACAGATTGAAATCTCGTGATTCTGACATCGTTTTATTTTTAATTTCCACACTGCAAATGTCAGGGGAAAAAATACCCTAAAAATTATACTTCAGAAAAGACTATAATTACTTCCAATTAAATCATGGCCCTAGTTGTTTGAAAGACTTGACCACAGCTAGAATTTCATTATCTGATAAGCACTTTTTTTATATATATTTCAAAGTTTCTTTTTTAATAATAAGAAGAAAAGGATCCAAGACCCTGACGACAATACCTGAGCCAACTGCAAAAGCTCAATCATGGGAAATTGTGTTTAACCCATCAAACGGAGAGGCCACATCATTTTTAGGGCATTTATTTCAGCGATACTCCTGATGGGGAAGCAAGGTTCAGAAATGTGATCAGGTGTAGTGGTAGGCTGGATGAGGTGACCCAGATCTCTGCCTTCCCCGGGGCACTAACCAGACTGTGGGCTTTCATTGCACCTTTCTGCCATCCTTTAGGTGGTACCTAAAGCATTTTACCAACATCTGTTCTGTTTCTCATTGCCATGCTCCTGTCTATATTGGGGTACATCTGTTGAAGCCACTGAAGTTATATCAGCGTCACCTGGTTTCACAGTGGGAATTAAGTCTCATCCTTCTGTATGTCTGCACTGCAAATCCAACTGTTACCCCCTGGAAAAGGCATTTGCATCACACGAGCTGCACTGAGGATGCCACTGATGTTCAGGCTGAGTAAAAATATTTGTGTTCTTACAGCGTCCCACTCGCAGGTGCACGGGATAATTTTGCTGTAGGTTATTGTGGTCTCATTTTGAACTTTAGCTCTGACAAGAGCCATCGGTCCCCAACCCCGTTCAGGTATGCAGCTTATTTTCCATATGTGTTCAAAGATAAAGGCCTTTACTCAGAACATTAAAAAATAAGCAGTTATGGTCCCAGCCCAGTACGCTGACTGTTTTCAGTTGTGCTTAGGAGTCACTCTGCACCGTTTGCCATGCTGAAGAGGGAGGCGCAGGCTGGAGGGAAGGGACAGACGTTCTGCAAAACATCTGCCTGCGAAAAGGGTCCTGTGCGGAGGGACGGGTGGTACTGAAGGGAGCCGAGTCTAGCAACAGAGCAGTAGCAGGGTGGAAAGTCATTTACCACTGTAGCCCCTTTCCCTTAGCACCCCAGCCAGCAGTAAGCCCAAGCGTTTCAGTTGCTAGCAGCGACTCAAAATCCCAGTCACAAGGGACAGGATTTTCTCCAGGTGATGCCACAGAGGCAGCCTATACCGAGTGTTTGCTAACGATTAGCAGAGATGTGAGGCTGGGAATGGACGTACCGTAGCAGGCTGCCTGGGCGCCCACAGCTTGCACACACAGCAGACACTCCTGCTATCCATGGAAAAACCCTCCCCCAAATATTCCACATCACAGCGGTTAGTCTCCAAGCTGATTGTATTAGGAGGAAAGAAATTAAAAATTGCAATTGACTCACCAGTAAAAATATGTGAGTGTACCCAGCAAATAAAGTAGATTCCCTCAGCACTTACCTAATAATTTTGCTTTTAATTAAACTGTCCATTCCCGCACTGATTTACATTTAAAAAGAAAACATCTGTGTGTATTTCACTGGGAAATCTTCCCCTGGTGTTTACAAAAATATTTTGCTTTGCTTAATGTTAAAGTTTCAGGGCCTGATTCTTGTTAACAACATGCTGCCTTCCAGCTCCTCCGTGAAGGCAAACAGGTACTAAAGGTTGTCACTGAAGGGGACGTGCTCACCCTGCCTGCTTACAGCCTTTCTTTTATGGTTTTATTTTGTTCTTGTTGTTTGGTTTTTTTCATGTACCTCGTAGTCTTTTATTAGCACGGGTTTTAGGCTCAATGTTTCTGAAGAAAATGCAAGTGGATGGCCAATGAGCTAAGAAAGCTGGGAGCCACAAACCCCCTCAGCTTTCTCTGGGAGAAGGAGGAAGACAGTGCACCTCAGAAGCAGGCACCTCCGGCAGTGCCCCCGCGTGCTCCTGGCCCAGCCGGGGCCCGCAGAGGCAGCAGAGGAGAGGGGGTGATGCCACTGCAGCGTTTCTGGCTCTGAGAGACCAAAGAGCACCTCCCGTCCATTTGCACAGTCCCCCTAAAATGGGAATGGTGCCCGACAACTATGTTTTAAAACTCATCTCTCTTCCTTCCTGCACCTTGACCTCCAAACTCTGCATTAACTTTTAAAGAAAAAAAGAAGAACCCCAAACTCTCATTGTTTCCAGCAAGAAACAGTAATTCCTGCTACTCTCACTGCAGTTGAGTATAGGCTCAGGCTGCTGCCACCAGTCCCCTGAGACACACCAGTCAAACGCCTTCCAGGATAAGTGAGTGACATACCCAAGACCACCAAGGTTTGCCTAGGTGGGGCAGAAATGGAAACGAGCCCCCTGAATGCCATCCCAGCGCTGTAAAAAGGCCGCCTCTCTTTTCCCCGGCTTAGTCTCTGCCACTATCACCCAGGAGCGACGGTGGATGTAGCTGAGGATGCTGCGGCCTCGGTGGTACGCAACGCTCCCTGGCAGGGCTGAGCGTGCCGTCTGCTTGCACCCAGACTACCGCTATGTTTATGGTAGACCCAAATATGCAAGCGGAGAAATGAAAAATCCTAAGATGAGACATTAAAATGTGCTTCTCCAGTGCTGGTTCGTGCTCGTCTCCCAAGTGAAGGGGCCAAAGGGAACAAATAGTCTGTTGGGGTTGGAAAGTCTCTCTGGATTCAAAATTTGAGTGACACGTCCTGCAGTCTCAGGCACGCAGAGGCGGACCACGATCTCTCCTGCAGACAGACGGGCTTGCCCCGGGGCTGCTGTGGCCTCGCTGCCAGCGCTGGGCTCCTGACCAGTACGTTCACTCCATGGGGAGGCCTAGATGACCAAGGGTGTAGCATCTTTGCATGGATGTTCAGTTCTGGGGAGAATGGAAAGAAGGTGGTAGGCTGAGAGCTGGGCCACCTCCTGAGTGCCTCCCTGTCTGCGCACAGCAGTGGGAAAGCACAGCACACCCCAAAGCAAGGGGTTGCACCCCCCAGCTCCAAGCCACGCGCCCCAAGTCCCCTCTGACGTGGAGGCCCCTGCGTGAGCCGAGGAGGAAGGCCGTGCGCAGCAGGACGAACCCCTGCTCCCTCCGCGTGCCCACCCACCGCGAGCTTCCTCCGTGCACTGGGTTTTAGCAGCAGATCTTGGCCAAGGGCAGGACCTGCTGGGGCTGGTTTTTGTTTTCCAAATGTCTCGTGACCTCATTTGGCAGGAATATTCAAAAATAGGTAAGACCAGAATGGTCCTAGTTGGTGAAAATATCCCCATTAATTTTCCTATCTTTGGACGCATTATCAGCAGATGAGAATCTGTAACATCCTTAGTGTTACCGAACCTGAAAGGCAATCGAAAATTGCCATCCTGGGCCAGCCAAGTAGTCCATCAAGTTGAGCACCGTGCCCCTAAAAGAGGCAGAATAACCTGTGCTTTGAAGCCAGGCAGCTTTAGCGATTTGCCTAGGTATGTCACGCACAGGTTTGGCTGCTCCCGCGTCCCCCCCTGTGCTCCACCCGGCAGCCACAGGGCCAAGAGGCACCATTGCCATGCCCACGCCACCGGCAGTGGGTCCTGCAGACCCCTCCGCCGACCCCTTCCTCTTTTCTTCTGGCGGGGGAGTGAGTCTGGTTTATGTTTTAAGCTCCTGTGTCACGCTAGCTTTGAAGGACGTGGAGTTAAGGCAGACCCAAGGGCTATGGGATAGCTCAGGGTGAAACAGAGAGGGAGAAGAAACCATCGGTGCAGATTCACGCAGCAGAGGCTGGTACCCCCATCCCCGTTTCACGGCTGAGGAGGGCAAGGGTGATGCGGCTAACCTGGAGCCACGCTGCAGCAAAATGCAATGACAAGAAGCGAAGCCGGTTCCTTTAGCAGCCTGCTCCTCCCCTCTGGTTTTGTCCTGTGCTCTTCTCCGATACTTTTCCACATCTCCTCCGTGGCTCTGAGACGGGGCTCCATGGCTGCCGCTCTGATCAAGGGCAAGGAGGCAGGCTGGGGTCGCAAGCATCAGTAGCCTCAGAGAGCAGGTAATGCCCTCCATCATAAAAGAAGAGAGCAGCGTGGAATTACAATGACCAGAAACGCGTTTTGGGAAAATGTGGGGTTATCGACACGGTGCCTAGAGCCAAACCCTGAGGGTGACTGTGGCTAAATTAAAGAGGGGTGAGAAGCAAGTTCAAATACTTGCCTGCCAGCTCTGGGCTGGCCTTGCCCAGTGGTCCAGCTGGAGGCAGCTCCATTTCTTTCCAAGACTTGGTGGTGGTTGGTCTTGGGATCACTCTCAAAAGGAAGCAGGGATGAGACAGCAGCAGGTTTTGCTCCCTCTGCTGTACACAGTCCTCCAGTGCCGTCCAGCCGACTTCGCACCCTCAACAACCTCCACCTGCCCCGCACACCGCTCCCTGGCACATTTAACATGTATCCTCAGCTTCTTGTCACAAACATATCCTCAGCTTCATGTTGTAAACAGAATGGTAATAGGCCGTGAGGCAGCCCTCCTATTATTTCAAGCATTTTCAGTGGGGAAAAAAATCATGCAAAACATTGAAGATACCTTGCGAACAAGGGGGCCCACAGGAGCCTGGGCATCGTGTCCTCCGCAGTGCGGACCTGGCCATCCCGCTCCATCAGCCGCTCAACACGGGTTGCTCCCTGATCTGCTTTTATCTGCCAGCGCAGGCATCCTCTGAGCACCCCGAGACTAGGGGCCAGGCTGGCAGGAGTGCTTGGCTCTCGATGAAATCCCCAAATAAAAGTTACCTCTCGCCTCCTCCTGGAGACCAACAGGAGCGGCTGGGTGTCAAGCCCTGCTGGGATTGTATCCTGTGGTGGCAGAGGTCTGGGCTGGCACCAGCAGCAGCAAGAGGCAGCGGTTTTGGGGAGCAGCCGTAAGAGCTGGCGCAAAGAGAGTGCATCTTCACCGCTCTGGCCCCAGACTGCTCGCCTGGAAGGAGCTCCAGGTGGGCAGATCCAGACGGGGGTTAGCGCAGGATCGCAGCCCAAGGTTCGTTTCCACCTTTGCCAGAGGCTTTGCATGAGTGTCAGCTTCCTTGCCTGCGTAATGGGTTCGTGGTGACCCACCTGCCTTTGTAAAGCCCCTATCAGGCAAAGGGGGCTCTGGATAATGTGGCTTCACCTACAGCTTTCCTCTGTGCACCGATAAAAATGATGCCGGTTGTGTTGGTGTTCCTACAGCAAGAGCTCATCCAGGGAGCTGGATCTTTTAAAATAAAAAGGGGGGGGGGGGGGGG
>JAVJGG010000024.1:21456089-21493720 GCA_035590195.1 Aviceda cuculoides | reverse complement strand
AGCCCGGCCGCGCTCCCCTTCCCCGGCGCGCCGCAGCGGGCGGCCGCCGAGCGCCGGCACGGCCGCCTCCCCGGAGCCGGGCCGGGCAGGGGAGGGGAAGGGACGGGAAGGGAGAGGAGAGGAGGCCTCGGCCGCAGCCGGGGCGGGCAGGGCGCCGGCTTCCTCCCGGGGAGGAGGCGGCGGTGCCGCACCGAAGCGTGCGGTGGAAGTTTAGCGGTTCCTTAGAGCATCCTAACTTCAGCGGCGCCCGTGCTTCTGCCTGACTGGAAAGAGAGAGCAGACGGGAAAAAATGCCCTGAAAAGCAACCCGTAAAAACACGTTCCCTGCAACCGATACGGAAGGGTCCGCGGCCAGGCTCTGCAGCACGCCTCAAGCCTTAAAGTAGGTGGATGTCCCAAATGGCAGGAGCCAGTAGATAGCGTAAAGGCCGACGGGGATTGTTTTATCCGTTTTGTGTTGCAGTACGTTTGCGGGTTAAATTGCTGCTGGATGGCTTCGAGGGAGGCGGAGGAGGGGTTAATGAATGTTTTTCGCCTCCTAGTTGCCATGAGAGGTCCTTAGAATTCCCTGCAATATCGCAGCGCATAGATAAAAACTTACTTATCGCAGGGGATGCGATTTCCTCCTTGGAAGGAGGCAAGGACCGCCATCCTCCCTTAGGAGCCTCACGTCATGTGCATAACCAGTCTGGTCTGTAGCCCTCCTCTGGAGCATCAGGTACGGTCAGGCCGCTGAGGAGAGCACGGGAGCCGAGGGGTTGGAGCAACGCCGCGGCCGGCAGCCGGGCAGTCGCTTCTCCGCTCCTGCCCTTGACCCAGCGGTCTCGGGTGGCACACACGCACGTCCACCGTCCCCACCGCAAGGCAGGCGAGGGTAGGTGAAACAGTATCTCCACCGTATGGGTTTCAGAATGTAGGCTCTTTGACAGAAAAGGTGCCCCGGGAGGAAATGTGACACCTTGGGAGGCCTTATGAAATGGTTCCACTAGAAATTTAAGTGAGTGATAACATAAAGCACATGCACAAATTCAGCCGCGATTCTCGACGTGGAGGTGAGGGCGGTGCGTGCGTGTGCTGAGCAGCTGGCTTAAATACCGGTTCAGGGAAGCGGAACGGTGCCTCACCTGATATTAAGAGGCGAGGCATGATAAATAAGTGAATATGTGGTGCGAAATCCTCCCCCACACACCCTGTGCAAGGAGAATTTTCCCATTCGTTTTAAGGAATTCAGAGGCTTTGCTGTCGTCTTCTCCTCTTCTGGGTTTTTCTCATTCATTTTTTTCTGGGTGTTGCACAACTGAGCGGTAAAATGAAGGACATAAAAAACTACCAAGTGAAATAAAACAGAAGTAACACTGCCATGCAGTGTTTGGCCTGGATTTTAGTTTTGGTTGTGAGCCGTACGGGGAGACGTGCTGGGCTTCAAAGCGGACCTCATCGGGTATAATCCTGCATGGCCTCTGCTCCAGAGTTGGGGCAAACTAATGGCCGCTGTCCTGCTGAGCACCGGAGCTGCGGCTTCCTCAGGGGTGACTGTATCGGCTTCAGAGGAGGCGAACGGCTTGAGGCAGGCGAGAATCTGGTTCTCCGGACTCTCTTCTAGGCAATGTTGCCCTTGCTGTGCGAAATCATCATCGGTGCGCTCGTCGTGTCACGTTTCCTCTTGTGCGGAGAACAGCACCAGGCTCTGTGGTCCGGGGGGGGGCCCGTTTTAAGAGGGCTTACTGCTAGACATCACCGGTACCTGGGCTGTGGGGAGTTTTCTGCCCTGGGCGGGTGTCTGCAGCGATTTCCTGGGTACCTCGTACCTGGCATCCTTCAGAATTGGGTAAAAAGAGGTGTTTATATGCCTTAACCTTTATTTTCTAAACAGCAATTACCTCTGTTTTGGTTTTGTTCCTCTTTGCTTTGCTTCTTACTTATTCCTGACAACTTTCTTGCAACTCGCGGTGTATTTTTAGCAGCCGCGTCGGTAGTTTTCTATGTGGGTGGCTTATGGAATTAATCTGGGTAATATTTGTAAATTGCACCTCGGCACCGGTGCTGCTGCTGGAGCTCGGCGCAGGCGGGGACCTGCCTGCGCGCTGTCCTTGTCACACCAGGGGCTGGGAAGCCTGAAACTGCGACCCCAGATGTGTCGCGGATCAGATCCCGTTTAACGCCAGGAACAGGCCGGTCCTGCTGGGTTTTGAATGCATCCTCAAATCTCGTTGAAGCGCACAAAACTTGCTCATCGGGGAGGCGGCACCAGCGAGGCGGAGTAAAGGTCTTTACCCCAAAGTTCGTGCAGGGAGATGATAACTCGGAGGCGCTTCCTGTTTATGCATTAATAACCAGAACTTAAGCTAAGTCAACGCTGCGACCAACAGCATAAGTTTTTATTAGCTCAGGATATGGCTATAGCCAGGATAACAGGAAGCCCCCTCCAGTTATAATTATTGTTCTTATCATGCTGCCGCGTCTAGTGATTAAATGGGTTTGAGGTGTAATGGGTGAAAAATGCTGTTTTATTTTTGGAAGCGGAAAGAGCGCTGCTGGGACCAGGGGCCGGGGCGAGTAGACAAACAACGCACTTGGACAAAGAGGCAGGCACTGTTACTTGCCACAGTCGTCAGCCCTTGGACTCCGTGCAGCGCGTTCCTCTCCACGGCTGTAACAGGTGGGAATGCCCTCTTGGCTTTGGCAGGACACCTCGGCTGGCCTGGAAAATGAAGTAGTTTTCATTTTCCAGTGCCTCGGTTTCCCCGTTTATCCAGTGGTTGCTAATTTACTCTCCACTTTCATGTGGTGCTTTGAAACCACTGAATGTGGTTTCATCCGGACTGGGTAAGCGCTGGCTATGCACCCTGATCGGTGTAGGTCTTCTGCTGATGGGGGACAGCCCAGAGACCCCTCTGATGCCTGAGAGGGTTTTGAACTCCTGTCAACCCCTGGAAGGTAGACCATTTATTTGGAGGCAGATAATGTACTTGGGTGGCTAAATGAATAAGCGTCAGTTTTGGCCACATTGCAGCAATGGTGTGTAAAAGTCTGTGGATATTTGGTCAGGAGGAAAGTTCTGGGAGGTCAAATCATGGAAGGATTGGTGACCTGGGTGTGGAGTTAAATCCCCGTCCTGACTGTGGGCCTCACCAAGTGGGTCCCAGGCGATGGTGTTGGAGCAGTCCTGCCAGATGGCAAGGTCAAGGGCAAGTTGAGCCACCTTCTGCTTGGGCTGGGCTTAGAGACACCAGGATGCGGCAGGTTCGACCACCTAGGTGCAGGTGTTAAGGCAGCTGGGATAGCGCATATCTTTGGGCAGGACTCCCGAGAAGGGGGGTTTGGAAAGGCATTCCGTGGTGGGCTGACAGCTATTATGGTGTCCCCATCCCTGTGCCTGTAGAGGACAGGTAGGCTGAGACTGGGTGTTTTTGAAAGTTCCGCCCATTTCCTCTCTGACCCCAGTTTAAGAAGATATTTTAAGGTCTTGCCTAAATTTAAGCTCACAGGCAGTGCTGCCGACTTCATTAGAATTGTTTATGTCTTTAACTCTGGCCACACGCTGAAGTACCTTTCTGACTCATGGCCTCTATAGCTTAATCAGTCCATTTATAAAAATGAGGTTGTTTCCTCACCCTTACTAGGAAATCTCTGCCCTCTGAATGTGAAATATTATTTATAGGGCTTTTTCTTGCTTTTGGAAGGTTAACTGGTGGATAACAAGAAGTGAGCATTGAATGCTATTTAGAGAAAAGATTGTTTCTTCAGCTATTTACATACCTTACCGGGGACCTAGGTGTTTAACAGGAGGCCTTCTCTTTTGAAACTATTCCTCCTAGCAGTACAAAGTTCAGCTTTTGTTTTGAAAAGAAACCCAGGTGATAATTTCACTCCAGATAGGGCATTTAGCAATTTGTCTGTTTGTCATGGCGGAAGAGTAGAGGCACGTTACTGCTTCCACCCATGTACAGCCCAGAGAGCGCACCTGAATCCTCCTTCATTTGGCCACATCAGCAACTGAGGTCCTTCCTCTGGAAAGCACAAGTGCATGTATTTCGGGACCCCTCTTGAATTCAGGTAGCCTTCTGAGTTGGGTAATTTTGATGGTAGTAATCATTCTTCTAAGACTTCTCCACGCAGGCGAGCGGAGGAGCAGCACCTGTCTCCATAGGCTGGCAAAGGCATCGCCATATCGCGAAATACCTTAGAGAGTCCAGAGTCAGGGCTAAAAGGATAAAAAGCTGTACCATTAGAATCTATTTATTTAATGGAAGTAATAACAAGCTGTAATAGTGTGTGTTTATACAGTGCTGTATGAGTTCAAGGTGCTGTATAAAGAGTGGCTGTCCAATCAAGCCACTGACAGAATGATGCTGAGGAATAGAGTCTTTCACTTACTCACAGGGGGGCTACAAAATAGGCAATGGGAGGCGAATGTCCTCGAGATGGGAGCCCCTTGAGCTGCTCCTGGGCTCGATTCTGATTTCAGGGATCATAGTGTAGATCAGCAACAGCACCACTGAAACCCGGGGAGCTACATGGGGGGAAGCGCCGTCTCCGTGCGTCGAGCCTTAGCCTGTCTGTGTCGCGTTCTGGAGGGAGAGGGAGTTTTATGCTGGGTGAAGGATGGCATGGTTTGCTTCCATGGTTTTCTTCAGCATTTCCCACTGAGTGGGACATTTGCTTGGAGAAGCTGAAGCTCACTCTTCATTCACACCTTGTTCTCTGTCCTGCTCACCTTCCAGTGCCTGTGCTGACATCTGTCTCTGGAAGGATGAAGTGCGAGCAATCGCTTACAGCTCCTACCCTGAAAAGCGGAAAAGGTCACCCTGCAAGGCAGTGGTATTTGCCAGGGATACTTGGGAAACTCAGAAGGGCAGCTGTCTTCCCTGTTCATTATAACCTTTAATCCTCAAAAGCATTAGCAAGACCTGGAACAACGCTGTTACGCAGCAGTACCCTGCAGGCTAACGTCTCCTCTGGTTCTAAACGCCGATAGGTTTATTTTGGTCTGTGGGCTATGCTGAAATGCCGAAGAAACTTAGCTCTCACCAAAATCATTGAAATCATGGGAAGTGGGCATAGGAAAGACTTCAAGAAGTTTTTCAAAGTAGGATGTGCTATTCCAAACGTGTGCTTGTCCAGCATGTTCCCTAACATGATTGTCCAATGTGTTCCCCATGTATGGAGGGTCCACAGCCTGCCCAGGCTGTCATCGCTGCCTTTAGCTGTCTTTGTCATTGAAAAGATTTTACCTCCTCTGTAACTCTGCTCTGCTCTGCTTGCTGTGATTCCTTGTCCTATCGACAGTGGGTGTGGAAAAAACTATTCCTTTCTCTTTGTCACGTCTCTCCTTGGCTTTGTGTTCCTTAAGCTAAATCCTCTCTCAAACACATTTCTCAGCTCTGTCTCCTGTGCCTTGTTTTCTGCAGCTCTGACCATCCTCCTAGTTCTCTATGTTCCCTTCAGCTGGCCCGCCTCTCTCTCGAATGGCACTGCTCGAGCACAGTGCTTTAGCTGGGGTCCTGCGCTGGCTGAGGAGGGCAGAAGTATTCCTTCACGTCTCTTAAAGGCAGTGCTCCTGTTTGCTTTAACTTTTGCACCGTGACATCGTTCATCTGCGTGTAGCTTGTAATGTGCTGTGGCTCCCAGATCCTGTCCGAGAGGTCTGATGCCTCGTGAGCCATCTTCTATCCTTTATGTATGGAGCTAGCCTTTCCTACCTAAACGTATGGTTTTCATATTTGTCCCGTTTGAATTTCATCCTGTACTTTTCAATTTGTCGCGATTGTTTTGAATTCTAATCTAATTCTCCTGACTTTGCAGTCCCTTCCTGCTTGGTGTCACCTGCTGATTTACAAAAAGCACGATCTCTGTTCCTTCACCAGGATCAGCTTTGTTTTCCACTCCACAATACCAAATAGAAAGCACAGAAGAGAAGAAATTGTTTCATAAAAAAAAGGAACAGAACCTTGCCCCCAAAATAGAAAAGAAACAGAAAAACCTACAGAACACTTGGCATTGTTTTCACATCTCTTATTCTTTTACTCTCCTTTGGTGCCTTTGAAGTATTCCTAAGAAGAGTTGTATTTGCTGTAGTAGCACCAGTGCCAAAGAAAAGCAGGACCTCACTGCACTAGGCATGACATTGCCATGGAGGGGTAGAAGGTTCCCACCCCAAAACATTTGCATTTTATGTAGATGAAGACACAGAAGGGTGGATACTACGAACCGGCTGGGCTCTTTGGGCAGAGGAAATCACAATGTGTGGGTTTTCCTAAACATTTCTGACAGGGGTTCGTCTGGGGAAGGGAAGGGTGGGCTGAAGGTTGAGAAGAAGTAAGGCAATAGGTCAGGAACAAGAGAGAAGAGCATGAGAGACAGGTGGGGAAGAAAGACGAGGGCAAGTGTCTGTAACAGGAGAGAGGGAGGTGATCCCTGGGAAGTACTGGGGCTGAGGCCGTCACAGCCAAGGCTGGCAGGAACAGAAAGTTGGGTGAATTGCTGAAGATCCCGGCTTGGACTGTTCTTGCAGCTGCCCTTACTGACTTCAGTCTCTCCCGTTTTTTTTCCCTGCAGTTGTCTCTAACATCTTTGGAAGGGAAGGCGGGCAAGGACAGGAGATACCACCTCTATCCTAATGCTCGTAGGCAGGATGGAGAGTCTGCCTGGGGATTCCCCAGCTGGAGCTGAGACCAGAAGCAAAACTGATGCTATAGCATTCCCGTAAGACCTCTGATACTACTCTCCGTGCTCAGGAAATTCTGATGGGACAGAGATTAGCTGAAACACCAGCACTTTTCATTGATCTGAGATCCTTGTGGTTTCCTCCCTCGCTGCCATTGCCCTTCCCACAATGAAGGCAGCTACGCAGGATGAATTTGATCTGCCATCCTCCCTCCTCCTCCCCGGCAGGCCCCGCGCACTGAATTCTCCTGCAGCCTATACACGATGTCTTTAAGGGCACGTGTGACTGTCCCACCCTCTGTCCCCATGTCTACCCTACTCTCACCATCAGTCCGGGTGACTGAAACGGGTATGAGTGCGGAGACACAGTCATCAGCGACTGAGCTCATGGGTGAGAACCACACGTGCATCATGCCGCACGTGGATGTGCGTGGCCTGGAGGCTGGGCATGTTTTGAGCGTATGAGGCTCAACATACTGTTCTCTCTAGTAGCAGGTCAGGTGTGTCAGTATGTTTGGCAGCAAGTCTCTAAGATTATGGTTCTTCTCTTGGGTGAAGAGAGCAAGAAAAGCTCTTTTTTTGCTTATCGTTTGGGGTCAGGGCGTTTATTTGCTACTGGATGTGATCCAGTGGGTTCAGTGCGTCTCTGTTTATTTTTGCTTGAAGACATGACTTCTTTTTTTCTAGTTACAGATCGTAAAGGCACACGGGATGGCGGGTAGCCAGCAAGCTCCCTAACCATTAGCTGCATTGGTGGGCTGTTACGCTAACACTTCTGGAGGGAATGTTACAGCAGACGATAGAGTGGGTTGATGGAGACTTGGACTCTAGCAGTAAGGCTCGGAAAATATCCAGTCCCAGAAAACTTGCAGAACATTTCAGAGAAAGTTTGTTTTTTCAGGAAGCTCCTTTAGCTTTCCCAGAATATTTTTACTTGTAGACAAAATTTGTAAGCGTTCTTTATTTTTAAAACGCGGTTTATATTCTGCTCTTGTCTGCAGCAGCGCCAGCACTGTCAATGTATTTATCTTTTCCCTGTTAACACTTGCTGTTCCTGGAACGTCTCCTGCTCAGCAGCTGTTTGTAGGTGTTTTTTTTTTTCTCTCCCATCATCATGTACCTTTCCTTCCTGTTCAAGGCATCCATAAACCTCTCGTAGTGACATCATAGCTGTTTCCATAGCAACAGATTATGATACTAGAACAGAGGATAATATCAAACAGGAGGAGGAAGAGATAAATTATGGTGTTTGTGTGCATGTGTCTGAGGGCTTGATTATATTCCTACATCTCTTCCGAGGATGTTGTCTGTCTGGCTTCTCCTCTGTTTATCTTACATGCCTTTTAAAGGTTAGGAAAAAGCAAAGGAAAAAAAATGATCTGGAGGTCAGAACAATACAGACACATATTTTTGATGGTCTCTGTGTAAACCTAGTAGGCTGAGATTTATTTTTTTATCTCAGTGGTAGCTCTCCTGTGTCTCCTGAGAGTAATCTAGTCTGGAAAAAACTTGGAGGCACGGCAATCCCCTGGTGCAGCTTCACTTTTATTTTAATGACAAATTATTTGTAGGTACTAGCAGCTGGGATCTCAAGTCAAGGATCTCTGTGCTGCAGATTTTCCAAAAGGTGGACAAACGTGGCATGGCATTGCCCCAGAGAGCTTGCAACCTGGATTTGAGAAAGGATGCAACAGGTGCTCAAATCAGCCAGAGCTGGCGTGGGGAGAAGGGGGAGGAGTACCCAAAAGAAGGATACCAGCAGAAATACGATCTCTAGACAATGCTCCAGCCTGCCTAGAGAGTGGCTGTGGCGGAGGTGGTCTGAGCCTCACCCCAGTGTTGGCTTTTCACAGTGGTGTTACTGGAAGAGCTATGCCGGTAGCGGGTCAGAAGCCTGGTTTGCGACCATCTGCATGGTTCTTCCATGGCTTCAGGCTGTCGCTCCGACAGGAGCTGAGAGCAGCAGTATTGCAGAAGGACAAGTATCCTATCCATGTTGCTCCATTCTTACATTGGTAGGAAGGCTATCTGCTTGAAGTGTGAAGCTGGAGTGAAGACTGTCCAGCTAAAATGTATGGGGTTTTATTTTCTCCTAGGCAGCATTTAGTGTTGACAAATTCCAAATAGTTTGGCGAGGATTTTCATCAGGTCTCTGTTTTGTCTCTAAATACTGGTAATTTCTGGCCATCATTGCTACTTTCCTATTTTGATGATTGACTTCAGAAGCTGGAGAAAAAATTCCAAGAAAACCCTCGTAACTCTGTGTGTCTGTGCAATCTTTAATCTTCCGCTTGTGGGAAAATTTCTGGGGAGTTAAATGGCCATTGCTAGTCTTTAAAATACTCAGAGCAGGGTCATCTCTAACATGGCAGATCTCTGTTGGTGCTCTTGAGCACCGTAACGTTGGCAAACAGTTTTGATCCCGTGCTTAGGCACTCCAGTGCCCCAGGGAGGAGTGCAAGGGAGGGATCTGAGCAGAGCAGTAATCCATAACGCATCAGCTAGCTGTAGCGATGCGGTAGGGTAGGGGAGTACGTAACGGGGCTCTTTCCATTACGGGAATTCAGCGACGTGCCGCGGGACGAGCCCTGGGTCAGCAGCGGAGCAGTGGTGGGATTAGGTGATGCCCAGCCTCCAGCTCCCCATACGTCAGTGCACAGGAGCTTTCTGGCACCTGGGTGGGCTGCTGGCAGGCTCGGTAGCCGTGTTGAGCGGAGTTTTTGGTCCCGCTTAGTGCCGCCAGGACGGAGAGAAGTTGGCAGGTAGGAGGAATTGCACAAGTCACTCAAACTCTGCAATGCTGTCGGGAGTTAAAGTTTCTCGGAAGGTACGTGGGCACAGAACACCTTGACAGGAATTAATAGTTAGGTCACCTTCACGGAAGGTTATTGGGAGCCAGTAGGTCTCTACTCCTACTACTAGGACTCTACAGTCCACAGGGGACTGGCTGGGTGTGCTTCCCCTGAGCAGCACCAGCACGGCAGTTTCTGAGCAGGCTGATGGTGTTGTCCTGCGGGGAACACGCTTCCGCAGTCAGGCTTCGGGGCGATGGGGTCAGGGGAAGCTGGAACGATGTCCTTTGCAGAGGGAAGAGAGATTACAGCCTTTTCTCTGAAGGCAGATTAGAACAAAAGGACAACTCTTGGCTACAGCCAGTTTGTGGACACCGTGGAGAAACCCAAGACCTCATAACTGCTTTGGGGCACGTGCCTACAAAGCAAGTGGGGATCACATTTAGTCATGAATACAATTATAAATTCCTTCATCTCTTCTAGCACTATCACTGGCACCACCAGAAACCTGCCTTCCCACCGAACTCCCCCTCTGCATTCTCTCAACATCAGAATATGTATGTATTTAGCAAGTGGGGATAAGAAACACATTGCAAACCCCATTTTAAAATAGCTGCACCACCTGACAAGGACATGTGAAACCCAGACACGAGCATAGCCCATTGATGGTGGCAATACGTCTCTTGCAGTGTCATTTTCTCATCACTTATCTGAGGCTGTGAGCACCTGGATAATGAAAAGTGCACCTTCCAAATGCCTGTGCTGCCTGAAAGCACATGCAAGTCGGAAGGAACAGTAGATGCTGTTACCGAGCTGTGTGTGGGAATACAGGTGGAAGAGTATATGTGTGTATGTATGTATATGTGGGACTCTTTCCGTGTTTGCAGGCATGTGTAAGAGCGTACACGTGTGTTTCCATGTGGCTTCATCCCTTTTGTCTACAGAAGGCAACGTGGGCCTGATTCTCCTTAGAGCTATTACGCCGTTCTCTCAGCAAATTGCATTTGTACCAGGGCTCTTTTCAACTGCAGGGAATGAAGAAGGGAGATTTATTATAAATATAAATTAGGCTTTCTGTGTGTTTGTGAGCTGTCGCAGCTTGTAGAGGAGGAAATATAAACAAGGTGAATGCAGGCTGTTTATGTGGAGTGATGCTGTGACAGCGTATGTGTTGGCAGGAGTGCTGTCTGCAGTCTCTGCGTAAGGGGTTGTGTTGCTGGTGTGAGCGTGGAAGGCTGTAAATCACAATGTGTTCAGGAGGGGACACTGCCACTCTGCCTGTAAAAGGCAGGGAGAGATTTTTTGAAGCAGTGTGACTTTTCAGGCTGAACAAAAGGGTTACTAGAAATCCAAGCTTGAGAAAAATACCATCCAAGACATTTTGACTGGGAGTGATCTCCAATCCACATCCACCAGCTCATCTCCATCCTGACCCAGAACAGCTGCATGGCTGGTGTCTTTTACACATCTCTCCCAGTGCCAGGTTTTGGTGGCCCTACTGGACCTGTTCTTGGGTATCTCTGCAGCTCTGCTGATGTGTCTCAGGTCTGTCCTCCTGTATCCTCGGTTATTTCAGTCTTGATCTGGTCCCGTGATGTAGCTGATGTCTGTGTGCAAATACAACATCCACTGGGGAATCTGTATCCATTTAGATGTGTTTACCATATCACTCACACCATACCTAATGTAGGTGAGACCACCTCAGTAAAGTAGCTGTATCTTTTTCAGCATTCCTGCGGGTAGGCGCCTGAGCCCTGGTTTTGTTCTTGCTGAGCTGCGAACTCGAGCTACAGACTGTGGAGTTCCCCTCTTTAGGACTGGGCTTGGCTTAAAAGTTATTTCGTGTTCCTCAAAAATCATTGCTGTTTCCCAGAGGAGCACTTGAGTCATTATCAATCCCTGCATTTCCTCTCAGCCAGGAAGGGTTGAAGGGGTTTCAGGAAGAGGATGCTTTACAAGGAGACGTCTGCTTTCCCCTGCCATGCCCTGTCACAAACAGACACTGAGTCTCCTGCCAAAAAGCTGCTGCCTGTAGAAAATAGTTTGCGAGGGAAGAAGAAGATAGGATGTGAGTGAATGGCAGGGTAGGGCAGGATTTCAGGTGGGGATGCCTGATGCTTTTGATACCGGGTGCAATAAAACAGATGCTTGTAGCAGCCCTGGGGGTGAGCTAGGAAACGTGCTTATGTCACTTGGCATCACTGGAGCAAGTTGCAGGTCATAGTTTTCATTTGGGTTTCATTGTGGTTGGTGTTCCTGTCCGTCTCGCCCTCTCGTTATTGAAGGGCTTGCGAAGGGGATGAGGCTTTTACTCTCCTTGTGGATTTTGTGTCCTTTCTCCTGTCCCCAGCAGCCTCTTCCCCTCTGCCACCCCCTCCCCAGCACAACCCTGTCATGTTTGGTCATGCTTGGTTGAAGATGACCAGCCCACCTGAGGCGTCCATGGATGAGGACGTAGTGCGCCACGTATGGAACTTGCTGACTTCCCATGGGAGCTGAGTGGTGCGTGTCAGATGTCCCGACCCGTGGGCCGGTGAGCGCAGGGGCTCTGCGGTCGCCCTGGGGCTCAGGGTGAGCCTTGGGGGGCTGGTGGTGGGGGAGGAAGAGCGCAGGCACGGTCAGGTAGGTAAAACGCTCTGGGGTTACCACAAAACGCTCGCTGCAAAGGCAGATACTGGGAGTTACTTGGCTAACCGAGGCAAGGGAAGCGGGACCCTCTCCTGGTGGTCTCGGCCCTCCTGCCTTGCCTGCCGGGGACATGGGGAGGGCTGCGGGGGGCAGGCGCTCCCCATCCCCTGCTCGGGGTGTGCGGGTGGATGGGCTGCCTGCCGGCCAGCCTGCGGGGAGCTCATCCCCTTTTCGGTTGGAGGTGGCAACGCAGCAGCACACGAGAGCTGTGAAATCCAACCCTGTGTTGGGACGGGCTGCACTTAAGCCCCGTGTAAGCCCTAATTTGAAGGCTTAAAGGGAACTGAAGTGTGGCTTCACCGAGTGCTGCGGCTGAGCTTCACCCTTCCTGAGCTGTGATAGCCTGCCAGGAGGGGAACTGAGGGGCAGGACAGCCTCTGCCTTCCCAGCAGGGCCAGGAACCTCCGGCTGAACTTCTGGGTCCCAGCAGAAGCATTGGATTCGGTCAGGTTTTAAACTGTAAATGTGATTAATTGTGGCTGGCGGTTCTGACCTCTGTGGTTTTCGCTGGATGCCCAAAGAAGCTGTTGCCATAATGGGCCTGTTCTGCCTGCAGCCCAGCTGGTCTCCATACGTCTGGTTACATATGTTCATCCCTATAGTTCTGCCCGTGAAAACCGCTCTCCATCTCCCCAGCCTGGTCACTGCTTCCCTTGGCAGGCAGCAGGCCCAGCTTGCGGCTGGTGGCAGATAACAGCACCCCTGTGCCAGGCTCCTAAAGGCCACATAGCCGTTGTGGTGGGCCTCTGTCGGGGGAGCCCCCCGCTTCCCTCTCACGCCTGCATCCCCTCCTCCCCACACTTGCTGTCTGCGCAGGGACCCTTTTCGTCTGGTGACCCTTGGGGGGTGCCGGGCTCCCCGCAGTGCTGGAGCGGGTGAGCTGCCCAGCACACAGGTAGTGACGGCAGGCTGAGGCTCACCATTTCTTCCTTTTTTCTTTGCGACTGTGATCCTTGTTTATTTATTTGTCACTTAGGGTAAAAGTTCAGCATCGGATGCTTTCATGCATTTCAGAGCCCCGTCACTGCTTAAAACACAGCCGTAGTTTTAGGAAGGCCACAGAGTGCGCGATGCTGCACCTGGGTTTGGAAGGGGGATTTTGGCGAGGGACAGATCTGCGTGCCGATAGCTTCTGAAGGTGGCCCCCAGCATCATGCCTGCTGTACTGCTGGGAAGCACACATGTGCAACTATGTGCCTGTACAGACCCGCGTCTGCGGATGTCCCTGGGAGCATCCTGTGGCATCCTGCCCACCTTCCTCCCCAGTCAGGTCCGTGGGACTTTGGCCAGTACACCGGAGAAAGGATCACTGATGTTTGTCAACCTTTACAAGAAAACAGATGGTTTTTAAGCCAAAGCTAAGGTTGTAGCACATGCTGGAGGCTGGAAGGTAACTAAATCCTAGGTCTCATTTGCACAAATAAGTTTGATTCCAATCCTAAGGGCATTTTGCCTTCCCCTGCCTCTACCTACATTTCAGAAACATGTAAATTTAGTTTGGATTCATTTTTTTAAAAAATACCACAAAATGTGGCTGGGGTGGGGGGTGCTTTAAAATTACATTTGGCACAGAGGAGATAAGGAGGATTCTGGATGCTCCACGGGGTAGGAATCCGTGGATGTTTGTCATTTACGCGCTGTCAGTGGGGAACACTGAAGAGACTGGATACACCAGGAGAGCAGTAATGATATTTGCAGCCTCTTGTAGGTCTGCTGCTCAGATCAGACCTCTCAGCTTTCTTCTGGCCCAACATATGAGACCCCACACACTGGGTCATGTTTCAGGCGTGAACCTTATGTGTAGGGTCATCTGGTGGATAAATGTCCTGTCACGTCAAGGCGGATGGGCTCTGTGGCAAGGTTGCCGCAGGAGTGGGAGGTGATGCTGGCCAGTTAGGCTCCTTCCAGGGCAGAAACCTGCAAGATGCCCCTGCCTCTCTGAAGAGGCTGTCCCTTCTGCAGCGGGGTCCGTGGAGCAAAGAAGAGGGACTTGGTTTCTGGTCTGAAGACGTGGGAGGTACGGACCTACCTGAGAGCTCATGAAGAGGCAGCTGTGGCAGCGATTCCCAGCTTTGCCGGCGGTCAGCAGCGATGGCACATTTAATGCCGCTGAAGGCCTTACCCGTAGCAAAAGGTTTTGTTCACGTGCGCTGGCTGCTTGCCAGGTCTCAAAATCGTTCCAAAGAGCAACAAAGCAGCTAAGACAGCCTGCGAGGCAGGGACGAGGCTGGGCTTACCCCGCTGTGGCTCCCTCCGGGAGGCCGGAGCACCACGCTGGCCAGGGTGCGTGGTGGGAGCTCTGCACCGACACGGATCGCGCTGGGTGTGCTTGGTGCTCTGCTTCCAGAGCTGCCAACTCAAGTGTCTTTTACCTGCACCGGCTCTGCGGGAGGAAGAAACCAAAGAAGAGTTGGAGGCTTGTCCACACAGAGACTGGCTGCTGGAGGAACCCCCCCAAGCCCTGGCGTTACCGTCGGCGGAGGAGAGGGAGAGGTTTGTGTCCTCCCCTGCCTCTCAGCCAGAAGGAATGCATGTGCTTGGGGGCTTCCTGCCTGGCTCCCTTGCCATGCTGATGGGTTTGGTGACACCACTTTTAGCACCTGAGGATAGGTGTGGAAAGGGAGGAGGTGGAGGAGGAGGAGGAGGTGGAGGTGGTGGTGGTGTGAGTTAATACAAGACCCAGTGGGAAGCAGCGGCAGGCAGTATTATTTCAGTGGTTTGAGCCAAAACTTTCTCTCTCTCTCTCTCTCTCTCTCACTCATTAAATTACAACTAATGCAAGTAGCATTGTGAAGGAGGAATTTGGGAACTGTTGTTCATCATCCAACCGCTTGTAACGAATGTGCTGCTCAGTGCCACAGCCCATAGCCTAGCTGAGAAGTAATTCACTTGGTATTTGCAGGCATGACATGCATGCCATAAGAATTCCACTGTTAGCATTATTCCAGCATTAGCGAGGGGATATGAAAATAAATGATGAGCTATTGTTTTTCATGATTAAGTCCAGGCTTTTCGCTCCTCTGTCTTCTTCCCTTTGTTTGTGGAAGGAGGGGCCTCTCCGTTCCTTTCGCTTTCGGAGCAAGCACATTGTGCCCCCACTCATCCCAGCTCCCCCGTCCCCCTTCCAGACCAGCACCCTTCCACTGCTCCCTCCACCTGTCTCCTGGGTTTGGAGCTCAGCCACAGCGGTCCTTTAAATTTCTGTAGGATATCACCGCAGAATGATGGGACATCAGAGGGCACCTCAGCATTTTGTTTCGGGTCTACAAAGCTGTTTTGCCTTCACCATCCCTCAAGGGGACCAAGCCCCGCTCTTCATGGTTGCACTGGCCGGCTCCGAGTTCGGTGGTGGGTCAGCAATTCGGTACTTCGAGGTCATCCGCAAGCCTTAAGTGACTCTTCTATTATTTAAAAAAAAAAAAAAAAAAAAAAAAGAAGAGGGAAAGTTCTTGAAGCAGCTGTCAATCTGGATGTGCAGGAGCAGAGCCGAGCAGCCTCTGCCGGGGTCTGCCGGCAGTGGCCAGCGCTTAAAAAGAAGTCCACAGGGCAAACGAGGGATCTGCGACCCGTGGTTGTGAGGGGCATCCCGGTCCACTCCAGTGGGCTTTCCTGTGTTTCCTGCGGAGCTTTATAAATGTGAAGGAGTTAAACGTTACAGGGGAGTGAGGTAGTTAAGCATTATTTATCCCTGCTTTCTCCGGGAGGTGACCAAAGAAGAAAGCGTAGCAGTTTCAGAGATGACCCCTGTTTCTGGAATCCTCAGTTCCTGGGGCTGGTTTAAGCTGGCATGCAAACACCCACCTGTGCAAAATAAAAGAATTCTTCAGAAAACCAGGCTTAAATATCCCCATGAAATCCCCAGACTGAGTCAGTACTGGTGCTATACAGGGTTCCTGCGCTCTTAATCTTATTCTTAATCAACTAACCCAGGCAGTCTTTCATGTCATTGAGTTGCTGCTCACTCCAGTGGCCCCAGCCCGCGTTGGCTGTTCGGCAGAAGGCCTGGCTGAGCTGAAGGCAGATGGCAGGGTAGGAGCTTGTGCTGATCCTACTACTATTAACTCTACCACTCCTCTGCACAGCAAGCTGCTCCCTTTGAACATCAGCAGAACCGTTTTTAAAAGCCCTGCGGCCCAGCCTTGTGTGGCAGAATAGCTCATTTTGTCAGGGAAAAAGATACCTTGGCAAACTTTGGAGTGTAAGCTGTCAGGGTAACCTCAAGACTCTGCAAGAAGCAGCCGTGGGCTTTGAGGAAAAGAGCAGCAGCCAGCCGCAGGTTTTGGGTTCCCACCGGAGAGGGGACACATGAAAGCCATTGCTTTTTCCCCCCATTTTCTTTATTCATCCTCTCACAGGAGCAATGTATGCACCGGAGTGTTGTGTGATGTTGCTTTGCATGTAATCACGGTTGTGAAATCCAAAGGTGCTGGGTTGCTGTACTTGTCCCGCCATGCTGCCAGCATACCTTGGCACACAGTGACCCCCACAGTACGTCGTGGTTATCCCGGCGTAGCCCCGACCTGTGGGTCTCCTAAAATGTCTCAGTCCAGGTTACTCCCTGCATGCACACACATGTGCAATGCACAGCCTTTAGGACCGATAGCCTGTGCAGCTCTCGCCAGTTCACTTCAGGGCAGTTGCAGTGTCCCACGTCTCGGAAACGGGGAGGCCGTGTCCCTCTGCCCAAGCTCCTCCACACGGCCCTCGCGGTGATTGCCAAGGTCCTTTCCGCTGGGAAGTGATACCTGCACTCGGTTCTCAGATTTTGCAGTATGCACAAATGGGGGGGTGGTGACACTGGGCATGAAGGCATCGACTCATATTTACTTGTGATCTAAGAAAGTGATTTCGGTTCAGACCTCAAAGGGCAAGCTGTGATTTAAAATTGTGCTACCAGCAGAAGCATGTGACCTCATGGTATGAAAAAGCAGGAGGAGATCAGCAAAGAAGTAAGCTTCTAAGGTACACAAATGTCCACAGGGAAAAAAAAGGAATATTGTATTAGAAGAGTCAGTTTGTCTGCGTAAGAGAAGGCTAGGGAAATGACTAATTTGCTGGTTCTGTTATACGTGCAATTTGATTCAGTCTTCGATTCAGGCTCCCTCCTTCGCTTTCTGTACCCCCTACTACGCCTTGGCTTTTTCTGCCTTTTAAGAGAGCGGGCGAGGGAGGGTGGAAGGGCTCAGTGAGGAAGGAGTTAAGGGAATGCTCAGTGGGGATTATAAAACAGCCAGGCACTTGGAAACAGTTAAGAAGAGAGAAACAGATCTGCCAGGAGGGAGTGTGGCACTGGAGCCGGTGGTTTATTTTCATGCCTCCCCACACAGCGATGCAGAAGGCTCTGCTACAATGGGGACGGAGGTAACGGCGGCGGGAGCGGGGTCGGCGCCGGCGAGGGGGTGGTGAGGTTAAACGGGGAACGGACTGCTCCGGCACCAAGTTGGCCAGCCTTCCCACTGATCCTCAGTGACGTGCTCTGCTCTGGACGTGGGTTGTTCCCCTTAAGGGTGGCGGGAGGGAGCGCCTGCTGTGGCCGGAGGGCACGGCCTTGCCCTGGGAGCAAGGCGTCCTCTTCCTTCACGTGTTGGACCTAGGGGAGAGCGGCGTCGCGTTGGAAAGGCGAAGGCGACAAACTGGCTGCCTGCTGGAGCTCGGCGCCGAGAGCGAAGTGTGGGCAGGTCTGTGGGTACGCCTGCGTGAGTGTGAGTTACGTGCGAGGTGCCCTGTGAGCGTGGCTGTGGGTGGACATCTTGTGCAAGCCCACCTGGCCAGGGGGAGCCTTCTGTCATGCTCTGATGAGGCGGCCTTGAGTCACGAGGAGCCGTCGTTTGACTCGCCCTGCATTCGTGCCTCAGAAGCCCAGCTGAGACCTTCCGCACGCCGTGTCAGGCACCGGCCGCCTCGACGAGGGCAGAGACCCTCGGTCCCGGGAGGGAAAGGCTAATACAGGCACCTGGAGGCAATGGGACCCGACAGACCAGGTTACTGGCAGGGCCACGAGGAGCAGCCAGGTGGCTTCAGGCTTCCTCCGGCGTGTTCTCCACGTGCCCATGCTTGGGGCAGTAGCTAACCGCTTCCCAGTTTGAGGGATGCTGCTGCTGTGGTGGTGAGTTAAGGAGTGGCCTGAGAGCTGGCCCTGCCATCCCCTCCTGGCTCTTCAGCTCTGTACGTAAAAAATTGTGGTGTTGGCAGCCGCACGGCAGCAGGAGCGTATGGGGCAGTGACTACAGGGGAGTACTGCATGTGTGCGACACGGAGACCCGTTTTTCTCGGGGGGAAAAAAAGCAGATACAACTGTTGGAGCCAAGGTGTGCGGAGAGAAGGGTTAGTCACTCTGCAAGTGTCAGGGGCTCATCGGGGAAATAGCAGGAGTTTGCTGACTAATGCCAATGATGTTCAAGGAGTAAATGAGAAATACAGAGGGAAAACCCTCTGTTTCTGAATTTGGAAGGGAAAAAAAAAGAGAGGGGAAAAAAAAAGAAAGGAAGATGTATGGAGTTACTAATCAGCCCCCAAAGTCTCTGACCTATATCTCCCTCCTTTCCCTGGAGCCATTCTTGAAATGAGAAATTAATAGAGAACAACCAGGTTTTACCTCCAGGGTACCCTTTCAGGCTGCCACTCTGCAGGCTGAGACCAGCGGGTAGGACTTTGGTGTTCCTCAGCACGATCCAGAAAGTGGAGTGGTCTCGGTCCGGGGTGTTGTGAGGACATCCGGAGAGACTGAAAGCGAGAAAGTAATCTCCTCTCTGGGAGGGACGGTCTCTGGCTTCAGGTGGTTGGGGAAAGGATGTTGAGCCGACACACTAGGTTAAAGTAGACCAGTAAAGAAGGATAGTCCTTGAAGTTTCAGTAACTGTATCAGGGGAAATGGAG
Source organism: Aviceda cuculoides (assembly GCA_035590195.1). Lineage (NCBI taxonomy): Eukaryota > Metazoa > Chordata > Aves > Accipitriformes > Accipitridae > Aviceda > Aviceda cuculoides. Next base: position 21,474,698 of record JAVJGG010000024.1, on the reverse strand, counting down.
GTGAGAAGGAAAAAAAAAAAGTATATCAGGTCATTAGCCCTCTGAGGGCCAAGTTCATTGTGTCTACAGAATATTCCTCCCCCTCTTCCCATTTTTAGGTTTTTAATGAGGAAAGAGAATCCTTATTTAAGAAGCTAAAACCTAGGGCTGTGGGTCAGGAAGTTTCATTTCCCAGTTCTGCTGCTGCCTTGCTCTTCAAGCTTGAGCAAGTCACTTTACTTTCTTCTGGCTCCATCTTTGTCCCTGTAGGACGTGGATTGTTATACTCCTGGCGAAGCATTTTCAAACCTGTAGAGGAAAGGAAAGGCTACGTTTTCCGAGGTGACCAGGGCCCAGGCATCGCAACAACAGCCGTGTGCAGTGCAGGAGGAGGAAAGCTGATGCTGAGGGGTTTCTGCCTGCGCTGGCATAGACTCTGCGCCCACGCAGCACGCCCACGGCCTTTGGGCACTGCTGGGTTCACCCTCCCACGCGCTGTGGGAGGGATGGGACCACGCAGCCGTGGCGTGCCGTGAGAAGAGGTGCCGTCACCTGCCGTGGCCGCAGGGCTAGGCTAGCTTTGAGGGGATCTGAGCATATGTGAAAATATGGTCCTTTACCATCTCCTCGTGCTGCATGACCTCAACTTAGATGCCCAAGATCACTAGCCGTATTTAATGTTTAGGTCTAGATGCATCATGTTGTCTTTGTTGTGCTCCTTCAGAGCCCGGCTCCTTAGGTGCTTGCAGGATACCTCACTTACTGCTATCTGTTGTGATAAATTTCCCCGTAACCCTGAAGGGCCAGAAGCTGAGCCATCCTGGCTGTCTCTGTGTGGACTTCTGCCTTTCCAATATTAGGATGCCTTATGCAGCTTGAGAAACTAGGTTATATAGCAGCTTTAATGGGGCTTTTTCCAGACACTGATTGACCTGATTCCTCAGACCAGCTGTTTTATTTATTAAGCAAAATAGGAGAAACAGAATGCATCTCCTACATAAATTTGATTCATTGTGGAGAACGTTTAAACTATTTTTTTGTTTTCTCATAAATTGATGTGGAGCTCTCACTTCATATTGATTTTGGAGATATTAATTTATACACTAGGAATTAGGAAGATTTGCCTCTTCATCTAATCCTGTTTCTAGAGAGAGATTTACTTAATGTGCAGTGTAATTTGTCTAATGTGCAACTTTGTATGTAGAGTGTACCCAGATCCAGTAGAAACAGTGGGTATAATAAAAGAGAGCACTGTAGTGCAGTGCTGTAAATCCCTCTGTAATTAAAAATACTAAATTAGTCAATGTTAGTGCAGTCAGGAGACACTGCTGGCTGAAAAGCAGGGATATACAGTGAGAGTTTTCAGTGCAGGACAGAGAAACTGGGTCTGTGTCCATCTCTCTGTGAGTGTGGTATGTGTCTAGGGGAGGGACAGTTTATAACATCATTTGCCAGAAATACAACTTGAGTGGCAAAGAGGAATCATCAGGAATTATCCCAGGGTTGTCCTTGCATGTTCGCAAGGTGATGGAGGAACCAATTCTCCTGCCAACTCCCACACTGTCTCACTCTGTTTCCCCTGCGAGTCCTGCGTGTGCTTGGGGGACAGTTGCAAGGTTGGATTTTAAGCTTCTACAAAACTGTCTCTAAAAATGCTTTATTGCTCTGAAGAAGGCTGGCACCAGCGATTAGTTGATTTATTTCCTCCCCCATCTTTTTGTCTGTCTGTCTTTCTTTCCTGGTTTTAACACAGATAAATCACTGCCTGAAATTTTCAGATGGGCCTTTTTTTCGGGATTTTGTGACTCTCCCTGTAAATAATCAGGAGAAGGATCAGTTTATACCAATGTAACATTCACTACCTCTGAGTACTGTCCATCTGCCTGTCCTATATCCAGCTTATGACCAGTGCTGCCTACAGTGCCTGACACTTAACTTGCTTTCTCTTTTCAAGGAAACAGGAGGAATGGTGGGGCTTATGCTCTAAGCAAAAGTTGGTATTTGGAATTGAGTAACAAGACTTTGTTGTTCATTAACATTAAAAACAAATTAATTTTGTTTTTCTGAACAGAACCAAGATATGAAGTAAAGCTTTAGTTACAGTTTGCATTTAAGTTTGACTTGATTCTGTTAGTGTAACATCTGGCCTGTGTGGCTTCTTCAACAACTGGATAATGCCATCCAAGAGAAAGAAAAGTGTGTGTCATGGCAATGACCTGCTGTTGAGGCCATCCAAAGGCTTCCTCATTTTAAGACCCTTTTTTTGTTGTTCACAACTTTACCAAACTTAAGCTCTCTGGGCAAAAGTTTTCTATCCTCGCTACCTGCCTCAGAATGTATATTTAGAAAACAGCTCTTTTATACCTCTTGATTTTTTTGATGCATGTTAAATATAAAGAATGTACAAATAGATGAGAAAGCAAGCCCCCACCTTAACAACTCAATAAAATTTTTGTGGTATATATGTCAGAGGCACCACTTCTTCTGTCTTCAAGAACATCAGCCCAAACTTGGCCAAGTTTTAAGCCTTAAAAGAAATGGTTGTCACCCATCCTCAGCAGGCAAAACAAATCTCCGAAGGATTTGGACCTAAGAGTTTCAATTAGGCATTTAAAATTAGTGGAAGCTTTTCTTGTTAATCTCTCTGTGTCGCAGCTCCCTGCCCATGACATATGGATAATACAGTGTCTTACTTTATGAGGGCATTGTGAAAATACATTCCTTTATGTTTGTGAAACATTCAGTTACTCTAATGATTCGTCCTATAGGAAAGCCCATGAGTAAATTACTAATTCTGTCTGCAGAGCAGAGTGTGGCAGGTACGTAGTAAACAAGGCGTGGAGCCACACCTGGAACAGTGCGGAGAAGAAGAAATAGTGACTGGTTTCTGGCTAGGTGAGCACCATGTATTCTGCTGTACTGGGTGAGGCCAAGGTCCCGTAGAAAAATAGCCTGTGATTATGTGATTAACAGCTCTGCCACAGCACACAGGCAAGAGAGGGGGCTGAAGGAAGGTTGCACAGGCCGTCATAAAGCTGAGGTTTCCTAAGCCTTACATTCTTGATTTGCAGCTTTAAATAGTCTTGCTTTCACCTCTTTCTGTTTTCTGTGTAGTTGTCTGTCATGTGGACTGGGCATGAGGAATAATAAACAGCCGTTGCTCCTGGAAGAAGAGACAGGGAAACGCCTGGTGCCATTGGTCATCAGAGAGGAAAATTCTTGGTGAAGCCTTGCATCCAGGCATTGCATATAGGAGCATGTGTGACACTTGAGACAGCGAAAAGTCAGGGATGGAGGAAAAAAGCAGACAAACCGAGATGTCTGTCTTTCCCTTATGACAACTGTTTGGTTTATGCTGGTTTTCTGTAATACTGCTGCATACCATTAAACAGCAATGCCACAAACCAACAGACTTGCAAGTTATTTTAGAGAAGGACAGGATCATCCCATTGCTTTTTGCTGTGGGTCTTGTGGGGAGGCGTTTCCTGGTTTTACCCTGGCTACTCACCTGCTTGCTCCCTCTCCCAGGTCCTGCCCTGTGGAAATCCTAAAAGTGGTACATGCACGAGACTGTCATCTTTAAGCTTGGGAAAATGAGCCAGCCCTGACTCACAGGCAGAATCACCCCCAATTCCCTCTGCTTTTGTTCACTTTCTTATATTTTGCTTTTCTTATCCATATGTGTTTCCTCAGGTAGAGGGAAGTAGCACTGCCCGCAGCCTGTTACTAGTTCAGAGTTGTATGTGGGCAGTAGCCGGGGAGGAGGAGGCTCTGGTTGAAGTCTTGAAGTGGAAATCGTGACCGTGCTGCCAATGAGCAAGCTACTGGAAGGCTGGGATACACACTTCAGCAGAAGTTTGCCCATGTCACAGTAGTGTCGGCTGTTTCTTCTGCACTAACTTAGGATGGGAGTAAGTCAGTCACTCCGATGCTGCAGAGGGGGTGGGAGTGGAGAGCAAAGATTGCCATGAGCCAGGAGCTATGAGATGCAAGAAAGTTGTATAGATACGCTGACTTTAAAGGGTTACGGTTCAGCAGGGGAACATACTCACTGAGATGTACAAGTTGAGGAGACTTGCTCATTCTCTGCCTACATTATGAGTCAAACCAGGATGCACATTTTCTTCAAATCCCTAAACCCTAAAGCCCATGCACAAGAGCCTCTTCTTGATGTGGTTTTCATAATTGATGTTTGGCTATTTCACAGTTGCTTTTCCCCATGGAGTTTCTCTTAAAAATGCCCTATATTTCTTTTTAATTTTGACTGTGCATGGCAAGTTTGTATTTCAGAAAAAATACTCAGGCGTCATTTTTTGTAAAGCTAGGATGCCATTAGGATACTTTGGGGAGGGAACTGCTTGTTATTTGTGGTGTCCCCTTAGAAGCTGATAACTGAAGTCCTACCAATATTTCCCCTTCTTCTGCATGTGAATTTGCAGAAAGGTTTGTCAAGACAGACGTCGGTCTGCCAGCCCTGGCTGGTTGTTACAGTTGTTCAAGCATTCGGCAGTTGTGTTTTAGCAAGCAGTGACAGTTTCTCTTTCTCTTTCTTTCTCTTTTTTGTTTCTTTTTCTTTTAATAGCAAATGCCTTTCACATTTCCTGCTATCGACTCCTCCGAAAGGAGGCATGCCTTTTAACGGGCAGCTTTCAGTGTGTAGCTCTGAGCTGAGGTCTCCCAGCCCTGTTGGAACCCTGGAGAAGCTGCTGGGGTAGCGCAGGGGGTCCCGCTCCAGCCGAGGGCCCTGCGAGGGAGGAGAGAGGGGGCTGCAGTCCCTTGGTCTTGCTTCACGCGGGGTGTGCCTGCACACAGGGGCAACCGCTGGCGCGGGCGTCTTTGGTCACCTCCAGGTTGTACCTACGCTTAGTGTGGATCACCACCAGCGTGCCATCTCCCATAACCCTAGTGAGGGAAACACAGAGTTGCTCTGGAGCGGGGATTTTGGAGGAAAGGGGCCGTTACTGCCGGAGGGGCTCGTCTCCTCTGAGAGACGACGTCGAGCCACGCGAGCGAAGGGCTCAGACATGGCCCTCCCGGGAGTCCACTGCGATGCATCGGTCTGTTGCCCCGACCTCCGGTGTTTCACACCCAAACTGCTGGGTGTTGACTTTGTCGGGGTGTGCTGCTTTTTAAATAACGCTTACCAAGGGGTGGAAAGTGTCTAACCCATGAAGTGCCTGCGTCCTCCCTCCCGCTCCCCTCCGCAGAGCTCCTGGGGGGGCCGCAGCTTGAAGGTGTCCTGGGCAGCAGAAGAGGAGGTGGTGGAGATAACGTCCCCCTCTGAAGATCTGGTATGTGTTAGGACATGGGATGTGTTACTCCATTTCTGACCTCTGAAAATGACCTCATTTTCATTTCTGACCCCGTGAAACCTACTCTTTGCCCCTTTGCCTGCCAGCCAGCCTGGTTCTGAGTTAGACAGAGCACATAAGGCCGGGTAGATGGGATCACCTTTCTTTCCAAAAAAGAGTACAAGGCAGCACCAGTGCTTGTTTTAATTTATTCCTGCTCCTGGGTGTAATTATAACCTCTGGGTTTCAGTGTAAAGGTGGAAGGGAATGTGATTGAATGGGGTTAAGTTTTTTTTTCAAATTGCGTTAATACGTGACTTATATGAAAAACAACCACCCTCACACAGGAATGCAGGCAGTATTTGCAAGCTGCCTGTGGATTTATGAAGCATTTGGAAACACACCGCACATTATTTCCTGAGACCTGTTTCTTTGTGCAGCGATGGTGTTTGCTTATTCTGGGACAATGACGAGACATGAAGGAATTAAAAACAAAATTTAAAAAAGTATAGAAAATGTTTATTTCAAAAGCTAATAAAGGCCCTGTTTCTTAACAGAACAGAAACAAAATGACAAACCTTTCAGTACCTAGTTGGGACTTTGAGAGATCTGCCTAGAGAAAACTCTATTTATCATGTATTTATACATATTTCTTTTTAATTTTTTTTCCCCTGTTTTCTGTGAAGGCTGTTTACACCAAAACAATATCCTTGTTTTCAGAGTTCATTTGCTCCCACTGCTTCTTTTCCAGCTGAAGTCACAATACTTGGTCTGTGACATCACCGTTGGCTGCAGTGACAACATGGTGTCACAAAGAGGAATTTTCACTCCAGGTGGAGAATGTGCAGCAGCAGCAGACAAACTCTGCCGAAAGCAGACAGTGTGTTGGACTATTCGTATTAGTAATCATGAAGAAAAAAGGGAAGAAAAAATCCCGAAGAAAATCCAAGAGAAGAAAACCCACAGAATGCCTATGTAGGTCTTATGAGAGCGTGTAGCTTCTGGGGTGGGCTTGGGTGCTGGAGACTCTACCGTCCGCAGCATTTCTTTTGAAATCAATTAACAGCAGATCAAATACTTAACCAGTAGAAAATTACTTACTTTTTAAAAAAGGAGAGTGGGAGAGAGGTGTTTAATTTAGATTCAAGTATGACTCAGATACCTGAACTGTATCCACAGGTTTTGTGGGGCTTTTTTGTGCCTTTTTTCTACACAAACCCCCTTGCAGAAAACAAGGGCAAATGACTACTGCCCTGATCCTACTAATGCTTACACATGTGGTTAGCTTTCAACGTGTGAGTTGTCCTGCTGAAGTCAGTTAAGACAATTCATGTGCTTAAACTCAGACACAGGCCCACATGCCTGTAGCGTGACGGTCTAGCTGGCTGCCCTAGGGGAACAGTTAAATAAAGAATTTATAAAATATTTTCTAATGCAGACACTGTCGACCTGGAAAAGCTGAAGTCTGTGGCCTGGATCCTCCAGGAAAAGCAAATGAACTGGCCTTACACCTTTCCCCTTTGCTTTTGTCTGCCCCATTCATCCGTCGGGTCACAGGCTTGCAGTCACAGGTTAGAAGGTGAGGCATGTCTGCGAGCGTTTGAAGGATGGTGGCTTAAGAGGTGACACAGTGATATCATTAAAGAGCAGGGGGAGAATAGCGTAGTAAGATGGTCGATGTCCCCATTGACCATATCGCAGTGATACAAGTGAAAAATATAAGTACATCCAAAGTGTAGTTATTAGTGACAGGTTCATTGTTGAAACGGTATGTCCCAGTGTCCTGTAAGCATCGACAGAGTGGTCATCTCATCCACTCTGAAGGCCTCCCCAAAGGGTAAAGGCAACATGGAAACCCCTCAGATGCACTTGTAGCGTTATTTTGATGCTTCAGTCTCATGGCTGCACCAAGGACTCCAAGAGGACCTTAAGCAGGAAAAGCATTGCTGTTTCTCCAACATAACTTCCCTGACGGTGTGAGAGGAGCAGCAGCTCCAGCTGGCTAAGTGCACTCGGAGGTGTGTTTTCCAAAAGACCCTGAGCAACTTCTGCAGCTGCATCCCTTGGTGACCGATGAGCAGCCTTTGCTACAAGTGTTTTCTCTCACTTCCAGCATCACGGGCAACCCAGGCATCTGCTTGGTCAGGGTCCAAGTTCCCAGTGAGAAGAGGCTGAATGTTACTTCTGCTTTCCCCTGGCTCCCCGCTACAGCCATGCTGAAGCATTTCTGAAGACTCACAAGTCAGGAGGGCATATATTTTTCAGGCAAACCCTGTAGCATAAGTGTACTGGCAACCTCAGGAGAGTAGACATTTACCTACATCTGTGTTTTGGGATGTCTTAGGATTTTTTGTTTGTTTGTTTGATTTGTTGGGATTTTAGCAGGGCTGTACATGCTGTGTTGCTGTTGTGGCAATCCATATGATTCATGTCTTGCACAGTCTGACAAGTTTATTGTAGCTTGCGTGTGCTGAGCTGCACACGGCGGTTGCTGTACTGCTCGTGGTTAGTACCAAGGCAGCCCATGGTGCCGGTGCTGGGTTGTTGGCAAGTGCCAGGACCCAGAGGGTGCCGTGCGTGGGAGGGCCACTCAAGTGAGCTGCTTGTCTTGCTTTGGGAAGTGGAGAGGACATGAGAACTCTTGCTTGGGCTTTATTTTTTTAAAAATCCCCCAGGAATGGCATGTTCCTTGGAGCAGGCAGAGCAGAAAGCAGGAGGGTCAATTCTGGGATCTATTGGTGCTGCCAAGATCCAGTTTTGTATTTATTTTCTGCCTCCGCAGAGCATGGAGTGAGTTATTTCATTTGAACAGCTTGGAGTCTACCACCGAGCCTTTAAAAGACTAGATGTCCACTTACACCTGCTTCTATTTGACATCTGTCTTCCCTAAGGCTTGAATGTTACTCTGGCTTGTTGGGTTCTTCATTCACTGATGCCCATCTGAATGTCTCAGCTCTCTTTTTTTTTTTTTTTTTTTAATTGTTTTTTTGGCAACGGAAAAAGGAGAAAAGGTGCAGAGGGCTGGGAGTGGAGGCACAGCAAGGTGGATGCATCATTGTCTTGCTGAAACCCAGGGATGAGCTGGAGGGAAGGACCAAGACAAAACAGGAATGATGTCATTAGTTGGGAAATTTACAGCAGTTTCCTGAAAACCTGTTTGGTGCCATCTTGCGTGCAGTCCCTCTGTGCCGTTCTGTGCTGCTTGGGGCAGCTGAGAGGAGTGTGGTTGGGAGCCTCGAGCCAGCAGGTTTTCTGGCAGAGCCACAGAGGGACCTGCACTGTCGATCTGCCATCCCCATAAGTGCCCGCTGCTTTGGAGTCCTCCACGCTTGGCTCGATGGTAGCTTGTGGCATGAGATTTGAAGGGCGACGGTGAGCTGTGCGGAGACGGGTTTCCCTGAGCAGCCGTGCGATGCGACCCAGCCCTTGCAAGTCAGTGTTGCTCTTCCATGACAGCAAAGGGAGAAGAGGCGTTTACCCTAGAGATTACCGACTGTTCATTTTGCTGTAGAGCTGCATTGTGTCCTTTGTGAATACTTCCATAACAGTTAGTATTCGGGCTTTCTGTGGCCCTCACTGGTTCTATCACTCACCTACATCTTGTTTTCTATTTTTGCCAGATTTCCATAAAGGGGGACAGAGATCAAGGCGAGCTCTGTGTTGCGGGGACGCTGATTTTGTAGGTGCTGGTATAAATACATCTGTTTTCATGCCTGTGACGGATGTTTTTAGGACTGAGGTCCCGCTCGGCACTTTTAGCCCGTTCAGGTGTGTCAGCGACATGCCTGATGGTGCGTGCTGATCGACAGCAGGTTTGGGAGGGCTGGGCAGCCGGGCAGGATAAGCATCATTTGTTCAGTGCCCAAATGCAAGGTTGTGGTGTGCTGTCCAAGTGCCATGTGGGGCAAGGGAGCTTGCACTGCATCTGCTCCCACTGTGCCCAACTCCTGAGGACAGGTCTAGCAGTCCCCCACTGTCGTGAATTCACTCGCTAAACTTTTGTAATCACCGTAAAAAACCTGTTAGGTAAATACATTTTCTGTGCCCGAAAGCAATTGCCCCATTTCCTTTTGTTCTGAAGATAATAAACATAAAAATGAAATATAAACCTATGTTCTTAAAAGGTCATACTTATTTGGTCCTGAGGGAGATTGCATATTGAAACAGATTTTGTTAAGATTTGAAGATACTGTAAAGAAATGGAGTTAATTGGGACTTTGGTTCGCAGAAGTTGGAAAATTGGCTAGAAATAGCCTGCGATCTCAAAGATGGAGATGGCCATTTCTGAGATAAGGAACTCCCTTTTTCTTAATCTGACTGGAATGGGGAAACTGATCAGAGAAGGGCTTTGTGTCAGGTGCAGAACCAGCAGTCAGCACTTGTTTTGCATTGTACTAGTTTCATTTAATGCCGCCTTCTGTCTGGCTTAAAATAATGGCTCGTAGTGGCAGTGGTCTCCAGCCCTTTCTGCCTAATGCACGGTTGGTTGCTAGGAGGGCTGCCGTCATCCACGTTTTAGTCGTGGATGTGATGACCAATTTTGTATCCCTTTGCAAGCTTTGGCTGGATGACTCAGCTGGTCCTCCGGTGACTCATTTCAGTCTCCCATGAGCCCAGAAAGGACTGAAGAGGGAAGTGTGGCTATTTTCAGATATGAAAAATGACCAAACCCAAGGAGTGTGTCCACAAAGGAGTACTGCAAACATCAGATTAATTGGGTGTCTATATAGGGTGTAAACTTGCCCCTTCCCACTGAAATTCTTTCCCCAGTTACCGTACTTCTGCTGAATCTAGTTTCCAGTCTCTTCTTACTTTTCATCCACACGGATGTTGGAAAGCTCTCTCTGAGTTTTGAGTGCATAAAGTCTGATGAAAGTTCACAGGACTTTTGGTATTAAATTTCCCTAGCTGGGGTTGGTTTTGGTTTTTTGGCAGTTCCCCCCTCTCATCATTACTGGGCTTCTCACAGTCGTTCTAACAACCATAGGCCCACCCCAGGCCATTTTTCTCCCTAGACATTCTTATGTTAGACAAAACTAAGATGCCTGATGTTCTCCTAGACCTATTGAAAGCTCTTGTGATTTGATCACAAGTTGTTAGTAATTCGGGTTTTTTGGATCCTGTGGAAACAGCAGTGTATTTGCTCCTTGTGAGAAAATCATCCAGAGCTTATTTTCCCAGAAACTCTTCTTTCCCCGTGACTCAGTTTGGCCAGACTTCCTTTTCATCGTTGGTCAAAACTCATAGGTGTGACTGTGGACAGCTTGGCTGCGATGTCACCGGCACGTTAATGATTCTGAACTCATTGTCCCACTGCATCTAGGCTGAATCGTCTAATTTCATTGCTGTAGGAAAAGGAAAGAGTTGAGTGTTCTGGGTTGAAAGGACATGGCTGCAAAACAGCTGTAATAGTGACAAAAAGATGCTTATGGAAGAGATGGTGTAAGTGGCTGCACGCCGCTGGAAATGCATAGCGACATATCAGTTCACAAATGTAGGATCGTGCATGAGAAGGAGGCCTGACAGCCCCTTTAGCTAGTCTGTCGTCTGTAACCAGCTGTCCCTTCTAACGTGGATTTTTCATTCTGTAGGTTTGCTTTCAGCAATGGTGCTGTACCTGTGAGTGCGGCACAGCAGTTACTGGTAGCAAAGGTACTGGTGAGCGCAGTCGTACAGGACGTGAGGCGTGCTCCGGTGCCCATGTCTCCGCAGGCCGCTGCTCAGGGTCTGGAAAGCACTGAGCAACCTGGAACAGAGTTACACCTAGGATTGTCTTTCACTCAACACCCCACCAAACCTATCCCCTGCTTGTTCTTTCCTGAAGAGGAGCGTGTAAGCCCAGTCTGGCTGTGGGCCTCTCTGGACCTAGAGCCTGCTTTTGAAGCTCCGTCCCCCTTTCTGGCCCATCACAGTGGCAGCACACCTCAGGGCTGCACTGCAGAAGGTATTTGGTGTGTATCATACTGGATCTCCAGGTTCAGCTTCGCTCCTCTTCTGTCACGCTCTAGTTTTGCCAGTGCAAGAAGCCCAGCAGCCATGGCGTTAAGCACTGTAGAGCTGAGTAAATAAATATGTCAATAAATAATCATATCCTGCACAAAAGAGAAACCTAGGGGAGAGACTGATGGTAACCAGGGAGTTCTGCTGATACAGGTGGAGGTTTTTATTGTTTTCTTTCTCTTAATAACTTCCCTTGCTCTGATTTCTTTTCTTTTAGAGCTTTGAGGGGGAGTAGGCAGTTGCTGGTGTCCCTGAGCCGCTTCATCACACACAAGGGCCTTATATCCTTCTTCCTCAAGTAGATATCCTTTCCTGAGCTCCTGGCTGTTTACTCTTCAAGGCTCTGAAATCCTTCATGTAGTTTATCCCCATGCCTAAATCAGGTTTTCTTTCTGTGTTAGCAAGAGCTTCCTGCATCACCCAGGCTATCCTTCCTAGGCCGAACAGGCTGCTTCTCTGCAAACAGAACTGGCCACTGTCCTGTTAGACCTTGCTTAAAAAGAAACTTGCTGTGAAGACAGTGGGAGATCAGGCATGTACTGCCAGCCCCCAGCCGGAGCAGCAAACCAGCAGTGGGACAGGGAGGCACCCAGAGACATTTCTGTGGGGTCACTTGGGGCAGCGTCACTCATTTCTTTTGGAGAAGAGATTCATTGCCTTCATGGGTTATCCTCTGGCTGTGCAAGTGCTTGCATGTCTATGTGCGCCTGAGCGTGACCGTATGTTTCGTGTGACAGAGTTCAGTACAACCTCAAATACAGCAAACCAAATGGCTGGAAGTTCCGAGCCATCGGAACCCAGTGGCCATGGTTACCAAGGGTATGCCTGTCAACATTCCACATTCTCATGGAGACTGCTGCAGCTCCCTCTCACTGTAGTCTCCAATGAGCTACTCGACAGTCTTGAAGAAGAAGAGATGGAAGAAATACAGTTAAGTGGCACTTTTCTACAGGGTTACTCTTCTCAGGTGCAGCCTATGAATGAAAGAGGTGACTGAATGGGGATTTTTGAGGAGAAATGAGTCCACATCTGAACCCTCGGCCCTGTGTCTCCTTGGTGGTCTTTGGTTTGGGCTGGATGGCTCAGTCCTGCTGTGCCCGTTTTGGTCCGGAGCTGTGCTCCTGGCCCATTTCATGTCATTTTTGGTTTTATAGTCTTACTTTGGAATGCAAATCATATGCCATGGGTGACAGCAAAAAAGGTTTCTGACTGTTTGGCCATCACTTTGGAGATGTTTTCTTGGCCCTGAGTAATGAGGAGGGTAACATCTGGAAGACAGGGTGAAAAAGTCATGCTCAAGACATGTGTTTCCTTGAGGAACTGATGGGCTTTTCCTTGTGTGAGTGTGTGTTTGTGTGCTTGTGTGAGGACAGGTTATTTACAAAATTGTTTTAGCTACTTACTAAAGTGCAGGTCAGGTGATGAACCTGCACCATCCCTTCTCTTGATTTCCTAAAACACACCATAGGCCTCGATGTATGAGGGTCCTGTAAATCCTGTCTTTGGATTTCATTCTTACTTGAAAGAGACATGTTGCTACAGACGGGAGGACATATAGTTAACCCTGGCTTTGGGTAGTTGGGAGGTCATCAAATCAGTCTATCTCAATTTTTTGCTTTGGCATAGGCCCATGCCCAGCTTCCCCACCTTTCTCCTCGCAGCTTCATCTTCCTTTGCAGCCCAAATCCTGTGTATTTCATCCAGACCTAACCAGAGCCACGTTTCTTTGCAACAGGTCTGTATCCTGATAGAAAGGAAAAGAAGGGAGGGACTTTGCAAACAGGCAAACTGACCTTTTCAGCCCAGCTAGTGCTTGATCTGAGTTTCAGATTTCGTAAACAAAGCAAGGGCTGAATGTCATGCAATGGCCTCTTTGCAAATGAAATACTCAGGAAAAAATCCTGTGGGAGTGAGAGGCTCAGCCTGAGACTCCAGCGAGCCTTGCCCATGTCCTGCCTTCACAAGTAGGGCTGCTTCTAACCAGTGAGGTATGCGAGGTGCCAGCCATTCCCTGTGGTTTCACCACACTTGCAGGCCAGTTGGAGTCATTGACATTACAAAGCTAATATTTACAGGTGGGAAGTCATCCAGGTGGGGAGGCAGCCGTGGTGGAAAAAGCCAAAATATCCTTTCCACTAGGCAGTTGTGGGAAACCACAAGTGTGCCAGTGCTGCGTGGGTGAGGGGTGCACAGCCAGGGCAGCAGAAGGAAACACTGGTTCATTTTGGTCCCTTTTCTGGAGGCCCTGGCACCCTTTCACAGGAACTAAGATGACAGAGGGCCTGGTAGGGTGGCCAGTGAAGGCTGTAGGACCTGGGGTAAGGAATTGAGGAAGTCCTCTGGTTCCCCTCTTAAGATGGGGATACTGTTGTCCACCCCTGTTTGGAAGGTGGAAACTGAAGTGACCCAACTGAGTGTCTTGACCCATGCAGCCTGGAAAGCAGACCCATGCTGAGATGCTTCTTTTTTTCAGTTCCGCTTTCAGGATGCAACTCTCGCCAGCAAGTAGCAATCAGAGGTAGAGCTTGTGGGAACCTAGAGGCTCTTGCATTACAGATCTCTTTGGAGGTTAAATGTATGGACCCACACGCCCACTAAACTGGACTGCAGGGCAAACTGTGGCCAGTTTCATATTTGCTGCTGAGACTATCTTCTGTAGCTCTCCAAAGCGAACTTTGGGTGCTGTAGGAATGCCATGGTTACTGTTTGTTCCACTTTGCCACCGAGGAGGATGTGTGATGGGAGGGAGGACATATGCTGTTGCCAAACAGTCCTACCTGGCGCATTGATCTGAGTAACTGCTTTTAGGCTCATCTAGCTCCATTTTGGCTTCAGGATGGGGAAGCCACAAAACATTCCTTGATAGCTTGCTTTCCCCATCACCGCTGGCCGTTCCCAGCACTTCAGGAGCTCATTCAAGCATGGCATTATACGAGCCTCAGTGTGTCATGCCTCATTCGGAGTGGTGCTGCAGGTGTTACCGCGGTCTCCTGCTCTTTAAGCAGATGTGGTGCTGCTCGTGGGTCCCCCAGCAGCCTGCAGCACAGCCCCAGCTGGGCACCCTGCACGTGCCTCAGCTCTGCTGGGCCACTCTCCAAGAAAACTGAAAGAGGGATTTCTTTGGCAAAGCATTTTGCTAGATATCCTTCACTGTCCTACACAGATAAAGCTTCAAAGCAGGGCTTCAGTCGATCCTGCCTGTCTGACTTCATCTTGTTCTTTTTTTCTCATCCCGTCTCTGACTCCAGAACAGACTTTCTTCTCCTCTGAGGCCCTTGGGACTACTGAGTGTTTGGTTGTAAAACCTGTTCCTGACTTCATTGACACCCACTTTCCTAAAATGTCTTTTCACTGAGATTGTGCATAAGTTCCTTCATGCTCACATGCAGACCTTGAGGGCTTTCAGGTGCTGCTGCTGCCTCTGTCTTTATCGTTTGTCTCCTCATTTTGCTCTTGGGACTCCTGAAATCGTCACAGGAGCTGATGGCTTCTCTCCCTGGCTTGGGAGGACTGGTGCTCAGTGAGGTATGTCCAGAAGGGCTATCCATCTGCCTTCTCAAGCCGTGGAGACATGCCAGTGGCACAGTGGACTCCCACATTTCTTACATTATGTCTCAAGAGCGCTTTGACGTCTTGGTAGAGCGTTTGCAGCATCATTTTATGATTTCCATAGAGGTGACATCTTCCTGTCAGCTTTGACAGGTATGCTGAAGGGGGTTTACTTACTGCCTGTGTTTTGTCAAGGCTGTAGCCTATCAAATGTATTTGCTTGCTGCCTTCATTTTTTTTCCTCTCAGTGACGTTGAGATGTCCTGGAGAGAAGAAGTTTTGCATTATTCCAACTGTGCTGGGTTTTCCCCTGGCAAGATATCTAGGGGACAGCTTCCAGTTCAGGGGAGCACGGACTTGACTGCTGGACCTTCTCTCACCAAGATCTAGAAGTTGATGTCAGGTCCAGTGGCTGCAGCATCTGCAGGGAAGTAATGAGGCAGCCTCTGGTGAGGTGTATTTTAACCTGTGTTCTCAGGTGTGGCATCGTTAATTAACTATAATGCGAAACTTAAACTAGTCACATGACTTACTGAGGAAATCTGTAGTATCTCTTGTCATTACTACAGTTCATTAAAGTGGGAGATGGAGGTGACCCTGAAAGAATCCTTCACTGAGGTATAGTCAGGTATTTAAACCTAAGTGTCCCTGAGATTTTGCTTCACATGCCTAAAACCAGGAATATGTCAGAGGAGCCCACAGCTTGTTACTCAGCTTGTGGGCACCTGAACCCACATCAAAAGGGTGAATAAGAATTGTGATGTTTCTAGATTACAGAAGATATCTAATAGTAGGGCTTTGTGGCTTGTAGAGAATATGGAAGAGTGGAGTTTTCTAGTGGTGAGATTGTGGTCACTGAGCACTGAAGGAAAGGCTTGGTATTGCAGGGACTTGACTCCTTTGTCTATAGAGACAAAGTAAAATAAAAGACAGCACAGATGGTTCAAAGGGAGATCTGTGGCTGGTGATGCCTTGTATTCACTAATTCCTAAGAGTTTGGTGTTTCAGATGTATAGCATGCTTTTTTAAGTGGTTGCTCACTCTCCAAATCCAGCTCACATGACATTGTCTAGTGACCTGCCAGATGTGATGAGCGTGGGCGGATGGGGCTGGAGCAGCCTAGATGTTTCCAGGCTCTGGTGCAGGTTCTGGCCTCGGGTGGTGCTGCCTCACTTGGCCTGAGCGGGACATGCCAGGGCTCTGGGTAGCCCATATTCCCCTGAGCTACTCATGACAGCTCTCACCCGGGGTGAGATGGGGTGATGGATAGCTCTGCCCATCTCACCATCTCCATGCATAGCCCTGGGAAAAGAGATGCAGCCCCTGCAGGGACTGTGCACCAGAGAGCACCCATCTCCCACCACCAGAGATGTCCTGGAGGGGAAAGTGGGTATGTGCCATCTCACTCGCCTTCAGCAGGCATCGGTACGTAGGCACTGAGCCCGGGCTTGCCGACTGCCCTGCTCCCCAGGCCGTGCTGGCTAGCAGCCCCGGCCAGCCCTTACCACTTCTCCCAGCACCTCCTGTGCCTGCGGGCAGGTGTGGTGGAGCTGGAGGCCCAGGAAAGGAGACAGGACAGGCTGGGCTGGCTCAGAGGAAGGTCTCCCCACTGTATTCCTGTCTGTGTCCTCTTCTTCCTGGTCAGTTGAGAAGGCTTTCGGTACCCAGCAGGCAAGTCACCCTGGATTTAAGGAGTTAAAAGGGAGGGTGATGAAGGGAATAAAGATGATTTGGGGGCAGAGATAGCAGTATCCTGAGCCACATGCCAAAATAACTTGCTCAGGGCATGATAGGGAACAGCTGCCTACATCCCCCCATGCCCAAGAGTACTAACTGAGGTCCTGGTTGCTAACTTTTATCCTACCTATAAAGTCAAGTCATGGTGTGGGGTATGAAATAGTAAGCAGGGTTGCGTTGCTGATGCTATAATGCAGGAGGGTGATGTGTAGGAGGCACTTGGGGTGGCGAGAAGATACAGGGTATGAAGGTGATCGTGATCAGAGCTCCCTGGCCATCACACTGCAGCCAGAGATATGCTTCTTGTGTGTCGGGGGGGTAGAAGGATGCTTGGCTTTGGTTGGTTGGTTTTGTTTATGGCTACTCTGTGCATTGGAAAATCTTGCTTTTTCGTCTGGCCAAGGGATGTGGATCAAATGTGGCAGCTTGGAGTCGTGTGAAGCCAGGTCTGGAGCATGGCAGGGGACAGGCTCTGTCACATCTTTAAGAACTGCTGCGCGCTACGTAAGCGTTTAGGAAACTACTAATTAGGATGAGACAGTTTTACTAGCAGGACAGGAAAAGCAGAGCAGGAAGGCAGGGAGATTTTCACCTGGAATGAAGGCTCTCTTGACATCTTCTGCTCACCAGGAACAGGAAGGAGCTGAGGCTGCTGAGGTCTGAACTCCACTTTGAGGTTGTCTCCAAACGTTCGGTAGCACAAGGGAAGGAATTTGTGTAGCCTCCAGGGACATAATTTTAAGGAGGTTCCAAAAGCGTGGTGGTACTGGGGCCAGTGCCTCAAAAGGGGCCACACAGAGGCCACTGTGAAGAAGAGTGCTGTGCTTGAGACACGGCTATTTTGAAGGTGCAATACATTAGCCATACCTGGCAGATCCCCTTTTCATTGCCTTCTTAACCCGGGCGGGTATATGAGTTTGCAGGCTTGTGCCTCTTTGGGGAGAGGTGGAAGATATTTATTTCAGGAGCGTCTTGTGTGCATCATTTATATGCTGAACACATGCCATGTGCTTTCTACAGTATTTTTCAAGCAGGCACTGTCATTCTGGCGGCAATCAGCAAGCAGCCTCTGGTTACAGAGCACTGGCAGCTCTGCAGGTACTGCAAAAGGTCTTACTGCCTACTTAATACAGGGTAGGAGCTTGGTCTCTCTGCACCACAAAGGCCACATTTATACATCAGCAGTAAGTACTAGGAGAAAAGCAGAAGAAAACATCAGTGACTTTCAAACTGTTCCTTCTCTAGTCCCCAAAGTGTATTTTTTGCCCTTTGGGGTGAGGTGGGTGGATAGGGAACTTTACCTCATTTGCTTTCTTGAAACCTGTTGGAAATACAAGTGAGGTGGCTGCGTGATTTGTGTATGCATGCAGAAAAGGGCCATCTGAATTGTAAATAGCACCTGCTAAATTATTATTAAGTGAAAGCTGACGTGGGAGGAGTTCTCAGGAAAAAAAAAAAAAAGTCAGGTCTTTTATTAAAAGTCATTCAGGCTCTTTTAACTGATTTTTAACTGATTTTTAACATTGTCCCCTGGCTGCACACTACATATTTCAGCTCATGTGGATGCTATGGGGAGTTACACAAGTCGTATCAAGGACAGGGGAGGCCCCATTAAATCCAGTTACTACCAATTCTGAGAGAGCTTTAAATGGCTATGCTAAAAATCATTATTAAAGAAAGGATCTATCAATTTTATTTAATGCATGGTGCCCAACCTTGATTCTGCTCCCAGCCCAGAGACTCGCCGTGCACAGGGGTCATATAAAAATTAGACCTGCACTCTACAGGGCTTGTATTTAGCTGTTTCAAAGTCCTGGCTGCAGCCTGACCGGCTAACTGGGGCTGTGGGAGGCTGCCCTGCACCCCCACCAAGGCAGGGACCGAGCCTGAGCCCAGACGGATTCAGCCCACGTTGCCACTTGCCTTAGTCCAGCCAAAGCTTTCGCTAGTGCAGATGGGGCTGCTGAGCTGGGCTCCAGGTGAGTGGGAGTGCTCAGCGGGCACAGCTGCTGGTCCTGAGCACCCTCACCCCCTCCGCTCCTGGCGGAGAGCA
>JAVJGG010000024.1:21433388-21456044 GCA_035590195.1 Aviceda cuculoides | reverse complement strand
ATCCCGCGCAAAATGTGGCAAGGTGTCTGCTGGGATCTCCCTGCCGTGAAGGGAGGCGGGAAGAGAGGCCCAGCCTCGCGCGGGAGGTTTCTTGGCAGACCTGTGAGCGGGGGTTTAGGAGGACTTTTCCCAAGTGGCACAGCCTGTTTTCTGTCCCTCTGTGGCTTACAGCCCCTCCATCTCTCCAAGACCCAAGGAGTGAGGATGCTCCTCGGGAGCATCCCACTGGCTCCGGGGGATGCTCAGGGAGCATCGCTGTCACAGGGCTTGGCTGGCATGGATCGCCCCATTACTGCTGGCTTGTTTCTTCACAGACATCGTGGCAAGCTGTTGTCAGCCTATGTAGTCAAAAGGCTGAAGTTGTAAATCATATTACAGGCTGTAATGAGGAATTCGATCCCTGTAACAAACCATCCAACTTTTATTCACATTTATTACTATTTCTGCTATTGCCATGGAGTAAAGATCCTTTTTAAAAAAAAGAACATGCCACCAGCACAATTTGATAGTGTCCTCAGGAAATTTAGGGTTGTGTTTTTCTCACATTAGCTGCACGGGCAAATTTGCAATAAAAATGACTTTGCTGCAGAAGCCTTCTTTTCCCATCACCAAGCTGTCAATCAGCCTGTAATTTCTTGGTATCAAACTATGCTGAAGAGCTGGCCGAGTTATTCTCCTTACAGCGTGTGCCCCTAAAACCTCAAATGTGAGAAAATCATTTTGGATGGAAGGAAGAAGATTTCATACCTCTTTTTTTAGGGGAAAATGAATATTTTTCCTGTGATGAGATATGACCTCTGAGGAGGGTGGAAGTGGCAGCAGAGGAGTCCAAAGTCCTCTCTTTAGCCACAAGACAGCCCTGCTTCCTCCACCCCCTCCATTTTTGGGGTACCAGGGTGGGTCAGTGTTTGTCCCCTGTTCCTGTCCCCCTGCTGAGGCTGCCAGCAGTGTTGCAGGGACAGCAAGGGGTTGTTGTTGATGTGGAAACCAGTCCCTAACAACAACTCATTTCACCAAGGGGCACAGGCGGCCATCTGACGTTGACAACGTTGAGTGACTGCTGACCTTGTTTTCAGCATCAGCTGATATCAACTGGAGCCCTGCCAGTTTGCACCAGTTGAAAGTCTGTCTCTTAATGGGGGCGATTATCCTGATTTTTACAGCAGCGCTGAGGAAGTTGAAGCTGCTGCGCTTCACATCCCTGACTTTAATTTGGGGTGCCTGGAACTTCTGGTGTTATCTTTAGAGGACCGTGTGAGAAGAACCTCTCTCCTTGGTCTACATTGTTTTTTCCCCTTTTTATTTTGTATGAAGAGATATTGCTCAAGCACACCATGGAATGAAAGCCATAAAGCTATAAATTACACCTCTGCTAAGTCCACAATATGTTACCAATTACATCTGCTTTATTATTCGCGTCCAGGGGGAAAACATACATCAAACCAACCCCACTCTGCAGCAGGTCGGTACTGTACTAGAAGGAACACCGTGACTCTTCTTAATCAGTGGAAAAACAAACACCGTTTCGGCTCACTCACATATGATATTTGTGTCTGGGATGACAAGTTGAGTGATATTGCTGCAGTTCTCTGAGCTCGCCGTGTGCCACATGGTATGGCATTCGTGGCAACATCGCCCTGTGGAAAGGAGAGAGGAGAGAAAGCACTTAGAGGAGCAGGGAGCTGGGAGGGTGGTCTGAGGACCCAGTTGCAAGGACCTTGGAAATTGCCACCAAGGGGCTTGGTGGGGGGGAGTGAATACGAATGGCAGCAACAGCATGAGAAATAGCATTAAAGCCAGGAGTCACGTCTGCAAAGGAGGGCACACTGCGGTTTGCAAGGCTTTGTTGCTAGAGCAGGGTTAGTGGGGTTTTGTGTTGCGTGTTCCAGCAGAGGCGAGGGTTTCCCCACATGTCCTGATAGGGGTTTTCTTCTGCATCTGCCCTGTTTTCATAAATTTGTCACTGTGGCAGAGATGAAGGTGAGGGTGTTGAAGCAAAGTGGAGTGATTGCTTTGCTGGTTCCTTGGCGTGTAGCTACGTACGGTGGGTTTTGGCTCGCCACAGCACCCTTCTGAGCAGTTCCCATGCTTTGGGCTCTTGGGAATTAACTGGAAAATGGGCGTTGGGTGCATTTAGGTGTATTTGCTTGACCATGCTACTCAGCATTGAAGTGTGGAGTAACATTGCTGGTTTTCTATATTGGTGTGTATGTTTATGCATGCATGTGTGTATGTATGTGTACATATGAGCTCCAGAAAATGTTCTGAAGAGCAACACGGACTAGTGGAGAATGGGATTCTTTTAGGAAAGGGAGCCAAGCATTAGATACTCTCGGGTGTCACAGGAAGAAGTCATCCATGTGCGCTGCGGAGTTTGTTGTGGTTTTGTCACTGAAGCATACATTCAGCTTTTAACTTTTTAAAGTTGAAAACAAGTCAAGGTTATGTTTGTGCTTAATAATTCAGCAACGGTGCCAGCTCAGCGTATTGTCTTTTTCTTCTCCAGTCATTTTGGTTTATTAAAAAGAAACACTGATGACAGATAGAAGGGTGAAGGAGGCTGTGCCTTTCTGCTTTAACTCCCACCGCACGCTGACTCCTTCCCCAGGAATCCCCATAGATTTGTGCCGTTCACAATACCTTTGCCCCAGCGGTACCACCCCTACCCTGAGCAGGGAAAGCTGGCAGCAAGTCAGAACTTAGATGTCCTGTGCTTTGTGGACCACGTCTTTTTTTCTGAATACGAGCGTTTTCTGTTTCAGTGGAGTATTACTCAGAATCCTTCAGTAACTCTGTCTCAGTGATACTTTTATTTTCACTTTGGTTATGAGGTTGTGGGTTTCTTTTTTTGTTTGTTTCGTGGTTTTTTTTTAATAAAGGTGTAGAAGATCATTAACTCTTCTAGAACCAAAGAAGCTTGCAGTAAAATAGGTTTTTGTCTTTTCTTAAAAAGTAAAGTTATATTAGGACCTAGTTCTGCCACATGCTAATCTGTACGTTGCTTCATTAACAATGCCATTCATTTCCAGGGGATCTGCTTTCCAGTGATGGTATTGTCGCTGTGAATAAGAATAGATGAACACAATTTTATAAATCTGGGAGAACTGAGGGCACGCAGTGAAGCTCATGTTGTGTAACTCCCATCTCCAGTGTCCCTGAGCACAGACAAGCATTGTGCACGATTCCCACACACAGACTTGGCAAGCAACCTGAAACATCATCTCCTGCTTCTGTCCTGGCTCCTCAACTTTGTCCGTGCACCTCCATTTTGTCACGGTGTATCATCTCCTGGTCCCATCCTGGCTCCCTGCAGGCCAGAAGCTACACAGTGGTTTTACGGGAATAAACGGAGGGCTTAAGTCAGATCCACCAAACTGTTTAATATAGGATGAGCCTGAGGTTTTGAGATTTGGCTTCCATAGGCAGAATACTTTGCGGTATTTGACATGAGTTCTTCCTGAGAGCTAGATATATTCCTGGACACAATGGGAATAGGAGTCTCTTTAGGCAGTGGAGGTAAAAATAACATTTACATTCCTATTATTAAAAATGAGACGGGGGAAAGCAAGAGAGCAGGAATCTTGGTGGTTGTTAGTATAGTTCAATCAGGAGTAATGATTTATTTTAGACCATAATAGTTTATTTGTGTTGAATACATATTTCTGGAAGAACTTGATTTTTTGTGTGTGTGCTTGTGCTGTATCTGAAGTCTGTATCCCATTTTCCCTTCCTGCCACTGAACAAATGAAAAAAACTGGGGAAGGCATCTTTGACACTGGTTTCATTCTGATGTTGTATTGCAGGTATGGCCTCGCATGTGCAAGTTTTCTCTCCTCACACCCTTCAGTCAAGTGCCTTCTGTAGCGTGAAGAAACTGAAAGTGGAGCCGAGTTCGAACTGGGATATGACTGGGTACGGCACACACAGCAAAGTCTACAGCCAGAGCAAGAACGTGCAGTCCTCCCAAGCAGCCGCCGCAGCAGCCGTCAACGCCTCCCTACAGATCCCCAATCCGAGCATCCCTTACGAACAGACCATCATCTTCCCAGCAAGCACGGGGCACATCGTGGTGACATCCGCCAACAGCACTTCTGGTGTGGTTGCAGTGTCTGGGCAAACACTGGGCGGGCCACACAACCTGATGCGTCGCAGCACTGTGAGCCTTCTGGACACCTACCAAAAATGTGGACTTAAGCGCAAGAGTGAGGAGATCGAGAACACAAGCAGCGTGCAGATCATTGAAGAGCATCCACCAATGATTCAGAACAATGCCAGTGGGGCCACTGTAGCCACCGCCACCACCTCCACGGCCACCTCCAAAAACAGTGGCTCCAACAGCGAAGGGGATTACCAGCTGGTGCAACATGAGGTGCTCTGTTCCATGACCAACACGTACGAAGTGTTAGAGTTTCTTGGCCGTGGAACCTTCGGACAAGTAGTCAAATGCTGGAAACGTGGCACTAATGAGATTGTAGCCATCAAGATCCTAAAGAACCATCCTTCCTATGCCCGGCAAGGCCAGATTGAAGTGAGCATCCTGGCTCGTCTAAGCACAGAAAGTGCGGATGACTACAACTTTGTCCGCGCGTATGAGTGCTTCCAGCACAAGAATCACACGTGCTTGGTCTTTGAAATGTTGGAGCAGAACCTCTATGATTTCCTAAAACAAAACAAATTCAGTCCCTTGCCCCTTAAGTACATTCGACCAATTCTCCAGCAGGTAGCAACTGCCCTAATGAAGCTGAAAAGCCTGGGACTGATTCATGCTGATCTCAAACCAGAGAACATCATGTTGGTAGACCCATCCCGACAGCCATACAGGGTCAAGGTCATAGACTTTGGTTCAGCTAGCCATGTGTCTAAAGCTGTGTGTTCTACCTACCTTCAATCCAGATATTACAGGTAAGAGACTGGGCTCATGTAAAGTTACTAAAAGAAGTATTTTACCTATGGAAATTTTCCTACATTCCTGTAAATGAATGTCATGCCTTAACCCTAAACTGTGATGGCTCTTAGAATGGCTTGTTGGTGATAGAAAAAAATGGTATCCTAATCTCCTGGAGTTTACTTGCATAAAAAAACCATTTAAAATTTGTAAATAACCATAAAATGTTGTAAAAATAGACTTTGCCAGTTCTAATTTAGAAAGGTTTTTTCATGTCTGCCAGTACTTTATTCTCTCTGGGACTGTTTCCAGAAGATGAGAGGTATCTGGAGAGTCCACCTTTCCTTTACAAGTCAATACAAGTAGGTTCTTTGTTTCAGAAAGACCTTAACCTAAACAATCAGTCCATATTTCAGATATGTCTTCCAGTCTTTTCTCATATGTGAAACCAGGGACTTTACAAGAATAAGGTTGGCCCAGAGGAAAACTGTATGGATGCAGAAGATGCTTTGTCAAGGAGTAGTTTTCACACAGGCTGTAGAGTTTGCTAGAGTCAATGCAAGGATTCTGGCTGGGTCCCGTCAGCTCTGCTCCAGGCAAGCAGACAGCCTGGCCAGGCTGCAAACACCTTTCTCCATGTGGGAAGCTATTGGTAGGGATGAATGAGTATTGTCAGTAATTTGGCGTTGGACTGAGGACCTGTGATGGACGTTTGATTCCCACTCACAGTGCTTTTAACTACAGTTATGTTATGTGCTAGGATGGAGCTCTGACCTCTGTGTAGTCATGCCTGAAGTGAAATGTGTGAGCCAGCTATATCCCTCTTCAGCCTGGTGAACAATTTCAGCAAAGGAGCCTCTTTTCATAACCCCTGGAAGGTCATCCTCTCCCTCTGTCTTGACTCCAAGACACAAAGTCTGTCTGTAGATGTTCTCCTCAGACCCTCTCTTTGGTACCAGTCAGCTTGATTCAATATCCCAAGGATCAAGAAAAGCAATCCTACTGCTACCACAGGGGTGGGGGAAAATAGAGGGGGAAAAAAAGGAAATTTGTCTTTAGATGACAGCTGAATTTACAAATTTCAGGCCATGTTTTTGTTGTTGTAATTCTGTGAAACAGGGGCAAAGAGGGAAAATGTGATCCTTCTTGATGACTGATTTAATGAAAATCAGTCCTGGCAGCATCCACAGCTCATCAGATGGGTTACAGAAAAGCAGGGTAGTTGCTCTGTTTGTAAATAGGGAAGAAATCTGTCTTATACATGGGGAGGACTGGGGACAAAAAACCAACATGAGTTGGTAACAGACCCTTTTCCTACTTCATGAACATCACAGTGGGAAAACCCACCTGAGCTGTGAGCTTGGGAAGAGTTAATTTTCACAGGAACAGGAACTTTGACAGTGTAGCACTGCAGCAGCTGATTTTTATCTGCTTGTCCTTTGCTCTGAAGGAGGCCGGAAAAAAATCCCCAACCTTAGTTTATACCTCAGAAGAGGCTTATTAAATGAAATATTCTACCTGATGACAGTCCCATCCTCCAGGAAAGACATGTTTCTGTGGTAAATATGCAAAAGCTTTTAGGGTTGCAATTACCTGGCAGACTAGAAGAAAAAAAAAAAAAAAGATAATACAGGCATTTTGTTGTTGAGCTATCTGTGATTCTGCATTAGCAGCCTAGGTCCCTAGCTGAAAGACAGAAGGGGCAGCCAAAATGAAATATGTGACAGAAAGCAGAAATGAAGGAGAAAAATGGTTTATTCTCAGCGACAAACAAGGAATATTTTTGTGGCAGTCTCTGGGGAGGAAAAGGCTTGATAAAATTTGCTTTTTATATTTTGAATGTTATTCCTGCCCAGTCTAAAGTTGCAGCTTGTTAGATAGTATGTTCTGTTTGTCTAATTCCTCCCTTGTTTTCCATGCCTGAACTGATGGGAGGAGGGGAAAAGGGGCAGCAGCTCACCAGGAGGAAAAAAAAAAGACAAAAAAAAGAAAAAGAAAAATCTCATTGGGTTGAATTACATCAGCAGGGGGCTGCTGATGAAGCTAAATTCAAGTCATGAGGAAAATTTATATTATTCTTCATTTTCTGATGGGGAAAAATGCAGCACAGAGTAAACACCCATTCCACTCCAAAGAGAAGGAACTTTCATGCTAGGGGAAACACAAGGCTTTATAAAGATTTCATGTGTCTTCCATTTAATTTACACTTGTTTTGCTTGCTAGAGTATAAAAGACAAGGGGATGACTTCAAGAAATGGCACATTTAAGCTGAATGTGAAGGAAAAGCTTCCTTGGAGTAAAAACCTCTCAGACTCTAAGCAGGCATGCCAAAGAAGTGACAGAAGCCCTGTGCCCCATGCATTTAAGAAAAGACGAGGCAGAGCACTGGGGAATATAATGTAGAGATCGGCTCTTAGCTGGAGGTTTTTTATCATGGGCTTTTGGGAACAAATTCCCAGGTCATCCCCATATTTTATTAACAACTTGCTTTTTCTTTTCCCTCCTTTTTTTTTTGTTTTGTTTAACACTAGTCTCAAGAATGTGATAGCCAAATCCTTTCAAGTGAGGAAAGTTGTGTGGGATCCTGCTCATTCTCAGGGCAATATAAGGCCTTTCCTCTTCCTATAAATGATAGGCCTGTTTTCTTCTCCCAGAGGTGGAAGACAGAAGTGTCTTTAAACAAACTCCATGCTTTTTCTTGACCCGAAACTCTATAGCCCAGCATAAGCTAAGACAGTCCCACGGCTTCTTGCAGGCTAAACATGAGTGATTTGCAGTTGCTGCCATGTAACGTGCTCTGAAGATGAACCGGATTCCTCGGCCCAGTTTATTGTGAGAGGAACAGTGGGCAGACTCGGTATTGCGCTGCTGGCAGAGCTCGGGGGCCCTCGCTGGGTGTCCCAACATCAGCAACGTTTCTGTCCCACCAGGGATGTTTCTGTCAGGCTAAGCCAGTGCTCTCCAGAAGGATTGCAATGGTGTCGAGGTGGCAGGATGGGACAGAAGGTATCAAAAATGGTCATCAGAATGTCTTTAGTCTAGGAAAACTTAGCTCCCGTCCCTTTCAGAGGACATAGCCTTCTGCAAGCCAGATCTGCTGCCATAAGTGATACTCTGGAGATTTTCTTCCCTTGCTCCTGATTGTAGAGGGGCCCGACAGAGGCAGAACATGGCAGGCTAAGGTGGGCCTCGCAGGAGCGCCCCATCACCGCCAAGAGTCCCCCTCTGGGAGGGCAGCACCATCATGTCCCCGGTGCCTGCCCCAGGCCTCTGGTGAAGGGGATGAGCACCAACCAGAGCCTGGTGGGGTGGGGGGAAAGGTCCACCCTGGGCCCTGCTGCTGGCTCTGCGCCGAAGTGACAAAGGACGTCACAGCCGTTGTGAGAGCTTGAACCTCCTGGTCCTGAGTCCTTTACTAAAGGGGAATGACTCCTGGGCAGACTGGGAACCAGAGGTAGGGTCCTCTGGCCCACAAGGCCCACACCGCCACATGGTCGTCTCCCCCGTCCCTGATGGCAGCGCAGCTCTGGCACTGTCACGCTCACATCGCTCCCCCTGCTCCCTGCCAGTGCTGGTGGGCCGTGCAGGGGCTCTCCTGCCCCGTCCCGGTTTTGTCAGCCGCTGCTGCTCCAGCCACGTCAGAGGTTTTGTCAGTACTGTGGTCAGAGTTGTCATCTAAAAGGGGGAGTGCTGTGAAGAGGATCAGCCTCCTTCCTCCCACCCACCTTCAGCCTGTGGTGTAAAACTCACTGTGGTGCAAAGCGTTTCTCATGTAGCATCCTGAGCCTGCGTGTGTAGGACCCGGCTGGTGGCCATCCAAGTGTCCCCCTTGCTTGGGACAGTGGTCCCAGCCTGCCCCCAAGTCACCGTAGTCTTTCGTCTTGTCATTTATCACTAGCTGGGTCGGCCTGGGCCTGGGCCTGGGCCTGGGCCTGATGTACATGGAGGTACATGGTGACGCAGCCATGGTCTGGAGCTGCCTGTGTGAGGAACCAAAGCTGCTGATGGTGGGCTGCTCTGCCCAGCTCGCAGTGCGGGAGCAGGGCTTTGCAGCTGGCAGTTTTAGCCAGACATGCTTAGACTGGAAATGAAGCCCTGTTCACAGAGCAACCGATCAAAAAGCTGTGGTAGCCGCTGCATCACGGGGTATCTTCATGGGATTTTATTTTTCCCTTTTCTTTTTTATGCTGCAGTTTGAAGGGGAGATCATTGAGCTAGTCTCTGTGATCTCCGTTTTGCAGGAGGTCAGAGGGATGAATGACCAGAGAGATCCCTTCTGGGTTGATAATCCATGTGTGAACCGCTTCCTGGGAAAACCCACGTCCTGAGAAATGCAGGGCTCATGCTGCAACAGCCCTCCCTTAGAGCCCACATCGATGCACCCAGGTGGAAGAGGGGTTACTACCTTCTGGGAGAGGGGGTGGTTGCAATGGCAGGTAGAGCCGTGGTCCTCCCTTGCTGGGACCAGAGCAGCTCCCTAGTGTGGGGTGGCAGCGCTGGGACACTCGAAGCAGGAGGCCTTCTCCTGGGGACACTGCAACTTGTGCTGCCTTGCCCTCTTGGCTTTTCTTTGCTGCTTAGCTGAAACAGCTGCTGTGTTGCACCCCAGGGATGACAGCATTTCACTAATTAATGGTGTAATCACCTGATGAGATTTAAGTCTTTTAGAATTTGCAAAATATTGCAGAAATAAAATAATGGCTGTCACCCCTGCACTATTAACAGATAAATGTAGGTTTGGTTCCTTGTTTTCAAATGGCTTTGGTATGTGGCGTGTCTGGCTTGAGTTGAGATGTCTGCTTTGTAGGTAAGTGGCCTTTGATGAAATGTTTGGATAACAGAGAATGAAACTGAGTATCAGTTTGAAGAGGTGTTTATCATTGTCAGTCTAGTTTCAGATGCTGCAAGAAAATACGCAGGCATAAAGGCCTACACGCATGTTGTCAGCTGCCCATACGGAATATATAGTGAGGCTGTGTGCAGGTGTGTTTTTTAACTGGTTTGCACATGCCTAGCTGGGTTGAGTGTGGGTCCTAAGGGATGCAGGGGGCTAAACTGGATCCGTCTTGCCACACGCGGACATCGTGCCGTGACAATATCAGTCCTCTAGCCATGCTGACAGGGAGCCAAAGCAACGTATATTCCCGAGCAGCGTCACAACCTCTTGCCCATCGTGTGACTCACAGTATGTGTCATTCTGGCCAAAACTGCCCTGTAAATGAGGCAGTAGTAACGACAGCAGGGATAGGCCGTACTTACTCATTTTCTCAGTGAATTGGCATCTGTTATGTCCTTGTATAACAGTGTTAGTGCACTTACATTTCAAAATCTTGTGCCATTCCGGACTTGCACAAACATCTCTATCTCAGACTTGACTGCTTTTGTAGCTGTGGGAGCCTCATTGCTCTGCCATTCTGTTTCAATCCTACCTGCAACATTCACTGCTTTACTGACTCTGCCTCTCCAAGGTAAAGAGCAGGATGGCTAGATGGTTTGAGGAGGAAAGTTTCTTCTGGGCACTGGAGTGAAACCATCAAGTTCATTGCTAAAGTCTAAGCTCTGTTTCACGTAGTGATGATGATCACACCTGGTAGGACTGCAGGCTTGTAAAACAGGCAATACATTGCAGAAGACTTTATGGAGGAAAGCAGACTTCAAGCCATACTATTTTAAGCAGTTGTTCATTTCTTTCCCAAGGACACTTGGAGTTTAGAGTTGTTTTTTTCAGAACTAAAATTCAGCAGTATTTTTTTTGCAAAACCAACACCAGGATTAATTGAATCTCAGTTTCATTGTACCCAGACCACTGAGTCTTGGAAGGGAACAGACATTCAGCTGAAAGCTTTTGGCTTTGTCCCATCTCTGTGATAGTCAAGCCAGGTTGGTTTTTGGTTTTACAAAACTCAAGCAAAGTTCCTTTGTGTATAAATCACCTCAGAGCAAGGATAGTAAACCGGCATTATGCCCGTGGTGCATCCAACAGAAGATACACACTGTATATTCCAAAATAACTCTCTTTCTGGGGTCTAATTTAAAACAGAAAAGCCTATATTTCAGCCTAAACAATCTTCTCAGACTGGAGTCTCCCTAGGGTTTTCTCTGCTGAAACCTTCTTACCATTTCCCTAGGTGTTTTTTATTTTGCTCTGAGCAGACACGCCAGTTGCTCTTTTTTATCTTGTCAAAGTTAGCGATCTGCCCCTTTCCCTGTGACACCGCAGCATCTCCCTGTCTGCCTCCAGCACATGATGCTGGCCTCGCTCCGAGAGGACCTCTGTGTCCCTGTGTGGAATCGGAAAGGCCGTCACAGGAGGGCTCTGTTTATTTATTAACCAAGCGTATAAAATATGCCCAGTTATGTGCCTCTGGGCCCAAGGATATTTGTAGCAAAGGGCTGTTTGCAAGGAACCTGACAGCGAGGCTTTCCCCAGCAAATAGAAGTCATTGATGGCCCAAGGAGGGGCAGAAGTCTTGTGCTGCTTCCTTTTGGCTCATTCATGTCTGAGTGGTGGAAAATCAAGTATCTCAACTGAGTGCTGAGCCAGTCCCTTCTGTCCCCTCTCCCCTCTCTGAAAACAGCTCCTATAAGGGAAAGACAGGGGACTGACAGTAATTATTCCTTCTGCAGATCTCGGTTTTCTCCTGGTGGATGGAAAGGAAAGAACCTGTTTGTCCACAGACAGGGCTTAATCCATTAGGGGTGTTGTAGATGAGAGACAAGTACGTGAAAGGCAGCCAGAGGCAGGTACCGGGGTCAGGAGCACTGCTTTTCCATCAGCTGGTGCCACCCCACAGGTGAGGGGCTCTGGTCCTCACCAGTCAGCTCTGCCATAGTCCAACGAGGTAAAACACCACAGGGAACTGGTTGGCAAAGTCCCACTAAGCACAGACTAACAACAATAAAAAAATTAAATAAAAAGGTTTTTGGCTGCCACACTCACCATTAATTGTTGGAACAACCAGAGACCGTAAGAGCACCCTGAAGTCTGGGCTTTGGGCCACCTGTTAACCATACCCTGTCATTTCTGCATTGCTTTTCCCTTGTTCAGCACTGTTAGAGATACTGGCATGAAGAAGGTCATTTGTTTCTTAGGAGTTCCTAATTTGCAGCGGTTTCTTTTCCCCACATATAGTTACAGTCTCCCTTTAGATGTGGAAAGGGGATAGGATTGCCAGTGTGACCAATGCAAACGGTAGAATGATGGTCTCAGGTGAGGGGACGAGCACTGCGAGCAGCGAATGGTGAAACAGAGATCCCTCTTTTAGGAAGATGGCAGTTGTGCAAAAGAGCAAGCAAAACACAGGGCAAAGAAGGTAAATGCAAATTCGCTTCTAAAAAAAGAGCATTTTCCCAAGGCTGCTGCAGCTTTTAAGCGTGTCAGTGATCCCCACAGAGGGAAGGGCGGCCGTCGGGATGCAGCAGCCCCATTCTCCCTCGGTGGCACTGCCTGTGGCTCAGGCAGTGCCGTGCGGGCAGGGAGCAGGAGCGGAGCTGCAGTGGCAGGGCTGCTGACCAGGGCTTGACCACCAGCTCCGACCCAGGTGTCCTGCCCGCGCTGGGGCAGCTCAGCTCACCCTTCTCCACATCAGCTCTGCAGGGACATGATTTTGGAGAACAGTGCTCCTCTTCCCCTCCACCCCCTCTGCTCCATAATTTTCCCGTTGAAGCGCACCTTCCTTCCGTGGGCATTCACACCACCCGGTGCCACGCGTGGCAGCCGTGGTCGGGGATGACCTCCCCGAAAGCAACACTTTGCAGTTTGGAAACAAATATGCTTCAAATGTGTCTGAGCTGGAGTTCCCACGTGCTTTCGAGAGGGCTTGCAGAAAGGAGGCAGTGTGCAAATACACTCGTTACCAGTCCACGTACTACCACCTGAAGTCACCTGGGAACTCCTGACGTAAATATCCAGGAACCTTTTTCTTTTAAACCTAGAACTGAATCCTAAACTAATCCCTACCTTCTCTACGCTTGCTGCCAGAGTCGTTTCAGTAAGGCTGGGAGGATCAGTGAGAGGCTTGGAAGTCCCCGTCTCCCCAGTTGCAGGTTGGCCACAGGTGTTCTTGGGTTTAGGGTTTTTTGGTGTTTTTTTTTTTATTCTCCTGCTACTGTCTCTCTCACATGATCACCAAAACAAGGCTGTCACAGGATTTCCTGCTGTCTGTTTTTCTTCTCTCAAGCTTTATAAGCACAGTAAGTCCCTTTAAGGCTGCAGCCTGGTGAAATGATGTGAAAAATCAAGGTCACTCTCATATTTACTGTACCAGGGCATGTCTGAAACAGCTACAAATGGCTAGCTTGTTTTACTTAAAGAGAGCTATTTACCTAAGAGAAATCAAAACCATCCTATTGCAGCTATTGGCTGTAGCGCTTCAGACTCCATCTCTGTAGTACATAAAAGACATACTGTCTTTTGGTAAAGATACCTGTGCTCCGATGAAGGGCTGGGGAATAACCTAGCTCAGTATGGTGACAAGCAGTTGCTTCTGCACTGATACTTCTGAGTGACAGTACAATTAGCGGGGCTAGGACACGGGCCGGTTGCAACGGGAGTCAGCTGTTTGCATATATATGGAAGACAAAAAGTTTGGTCTCTGCTCCTAGTTGCTTACTTCTGTGGTTTTGTGTTTGCTCTCCTTTCTCTCCTCCCACTCAAGTCGTTTCCTCACCAAGTGCAAAGGAAATGGAGTGGGGAAAGGGTGCTCTTTTTTTCAGCTCTGATGACAGAACAGCAGCAGCCACTCATAGGAACAGTGGTGTGGTGACCCACAGATGTTACCCTAGCAATAGGTGGCCAGTGAGGGATAATGCACTGCAGTCACACACTGGAGTATGATTTTCCATGTCTTTGTCTGCATGTTTGGGTCAGGACAGTAGCTGGCTAAGGGCAGTGGTGGCTGCTGACAAGCAGAATGAGGTGAGGGGCTGTTGGCATGAGATCGGTGCTCCAATTGTGAAAATAAGAAGAATTACGAGTAGTGAGATTCAGCATCTGCACTTCTGAATATGAAAGAGCAGCATTAGCAACACAGTTTGCACAGGATCTCAGGGATGCTTTGCTCAAGTACCACATATTTAAATCCTATCAGGTTTTTGCCTCCCTCTGTAAGTTTGCTCACTGCAGGCAAGAGATTTAAGTGTAACATGGAGGAAGCTTACTGTGTACGTCTGTGCATTCATTAAGTTCACAAGTTTTAGGCCCCAGCACAGTGGGACTGAAAAAGCTGTATTACACTGAAGAGCATTTTCCAATTGGAAAGTGTTTCTGCTCTGCTGCTTATTGGCAATGAGGTTAGAAAAGTGACTGATGTTAGTTTATAAATGAATGAGTCATTACTAGAAGAGAGAAATTACCTAAAGATGCTACGATTAGTTTGGGGTTATATATCCCCCAGCTTCAGACCCCTGAATGCTGTGATTAGAGTCCCTGAAGTTACCATCTTAACTTCTCAAGCCACTTGCTGCACTGATGCTTCAAATTAGCCTAAGCTAATATAAAGGCACCTAATTCTCAGGTGGGGGCTCAATTGCTGCCTCCTTCTCAGGTCATGCTGGGGAAAAGGAGCAACTCTCAAGCAGCTGAGAGTGGTTATGTTGCTTGAAAAACACTAATCTTGTGGCCTGACTTAAGCTGAGTTAGAGCCACAGCTGTTACCTGTTTAAGGAGGAAGGTCAAGGAAATGTCCTTTGCCTTTTGGGCCAGGTCATACAATGGTTATTCTGTGGTGCAGAAGAGAGGCATACATGTATATACTGTGAGAAATGTTCAGTTCTAAGAGGAATAAATACAAGGGAAGTGGTTCTAGGAAGTGAGAGAGGAAAGGCAGAAGAGAATTCCTCTTACAGGCAGTAGCTACCTGGAAGTTGCTGTTCCCTGTATAAAGAAAGATGGGGGAGGAAAGAAGATGAGATTTCACCCTTCTTAGTATCTGAAGACTTCAAAACCAGAGAGAGCTATTTTCCAAACAGGACAGTGTGCTTCTCCTGCGATGGGCTGGAAAAGTAATCTGTGAGTCCCTGAGTGGCAGCTTGACCTCTGTCTTCTACTTATTGAAGGACAGAAGTAATCACAGCCGTTGTTTTACTTGCACAGACATGAGTTCTTTTGTGATGACAGGTTTTGCCTTTTTTGCTGTGTCTGCATGGGATCGATGCTTGGGTGCATGTTCAGGTTCTGTGCCCTCTGTCCCTGCATCTGCTGGTGTGTGTTAGCCAGGGAGTAGCAGACTTCTACCTGCTACCAAACCTACGGTTTGTCTCCAAAGCCTTCTGCTCAGGGGTGGAGGCAGGGTAGATGTGTGGGATTTGGCCTGAATCTAACTGAAGTGACTCTGAATCAAAAACTACAGTTCAAAGAGTTGGGTTAACTCTTTGTCATTATTTTGCTTTTTGCTAACCACTGCCATTCCTAGCTGGTTTAAAGCAGATGATCTCAAATGCGAGTGTAGTACCCCAGGCCTCATGAGACATGGAAAGTGCCGAAAATTTTGTAGTGTCATCACTGAGATCTACCTTTGCAGGAGGCTTGGGACAGTTTTTGGATAACTCTGGTGACTTGCACAGCTCCCAAGCCCAGGAAGCTCACCAGCTGAAGCCTTTAGAGGAGAAGGAGAATCGTCTGTTCCAGCAGCTGATGCTTATGCTCATTTAGAGGCAGACAAGGAAAAGTTAGCAATGTTTCGGTGAACTTGACAACAGGAGGAGCAGTGCTGTAATGTGTTTTAACTACAGATTGTAGGATTAGATAACTTGTGGTAATACTGCTGAGCAATACCATGTTTTCTCCCCATACTCTCCAGGCCAGCTGTAGGTGTCTGTCGCTGTTTACCTTATGCTGTCCTCCTCGGATGCCATGATTTCTGAAGCAGGACTGTGTTTACAGCACCTAATGCACAAAGATTTTTGTGGCTGAGGCCCTTAAACAAAAGGGTAGTAGAGTGTAATGGTACATGTGACCATGAGGGCTAGTGTGCACGTTAATGTGACAGCTGGTGTACAGAAGGAAAGCTGATAGCCTTGTTCGGATCCGCCATGGTAAGAATTCGTGTTTCAACTAGTTGCTTCCATGCAGAGCTCCACCATGCCCTCGAAAGAAAGTCCAGGGTGGTGAGGTGGAAGGAATAGCTGATGGCTTAAAAAAAGTTTCAATTTATTTTGTCGAAGAGAGTTTTACTTGCCAGTGGGAGACTGCAAACAGAGAATAATCATCCAGGAGGAAAATGGAGTATTTCTTTGATGCTCACAACAATATTAAGAGGGACAGATGAAATCTAAAAGGTAAACAGGTTCAGCTGAGGCTAGCTGAATTTGCTGGTTACTATGCTAGGAAGCTAATGATGTAATACTGCCAGTTAATTTCAGCAGATAAAAGGAAGTAATGGTGAAGGCCTGTATCAAAAATAAAAGCTTACTTGAGCGATCTCATCCCCGTAGTTGTCAAGAATACAGCTCCTGCTGTTGTTCGCCACTTAAATTATCGGACTGGATTCTGGAGGTTTGCATGAGCACAAGCAAAACCAGAAGATAGTCATGTTGTTTTTTCTGGAAATGCTTTTCTGGAGGCTTATTTGATAACCTATCTCATCTTGGCAGGTGTGTGAGGGACCAGGGAAGAGGAAGGTAGCATGGGCTGGATTTTACTTAGCAATACAAATATGCGTACAGAGATGTGGCAGCTCCAAATGTATTCCTTTGTAAGTGAGGTCAAAATACAGCTTGATGTGTAAGATACATAATGAGTGAGAGAAAGAAAGGCATGTTAACTGGCTTGGAAGATAACATTCTGCCTCTTGAATAGATTCTTGTTATTGTCACCAATGTTACCTTCAGCAAAAAAATTGTTGAAATTATTCTTTCTTTCTCTGTTTTTTAGCTCTTGTTCTCAGCTTTGTTATCGCCACAAAGAGATGATAAAAATGGATTGGCACAAAGTTGGGTTTCCTGTATCGTTTAGAGTTATGTTTTCAGCCCTTAGCACTTTGATAGGTTCTGTTCTTCATTTTGAAAATAGCAGTAAAAGAGCAGAGAACATAAGAAAACACAATTCTCCTTTTTTTTCTTTCTTTTTTTTTTAATGAAATTGTCAGCGCTAGTCTGAACTTTGCTTCTGATCTGTATGAAGTCTCTGAACTGTGCAGTTGGAAGAAAACAGATTCAAAAGAGAGATAAAATGTCCATGCGCCTGGATACTTCAGAAAGTAATAAAAGGCTCCCAAAGTCTTGCTTGTTTAAAGTTTATTCCCAAAGGATTTATGTAGACATAAATATACAGATTAAAAACATTTACATTGGATTTAGAGAATTACCTTCCAGCATCAGTACCTGTGATCTAGCAAAAGAAACTAAGCATCAGCTTATACGAATGGCCCTCTTGGCTTCTAGAGGCATGGGTAACATTAAAGCGTGTGTTGAATTGCTACACTAAAATGAGGAATGGTGGTAATGGGTATGAAGCGTTGCAGAATATTTGCTGTTCCTGTGTGGTTATCAGAGGCACTGGGCATGCATGGGGAGATAGCTCATCTCTTAGAAGCAGGATCAATCTGCAGCATTTGGCAGCTGAGTGTCAAGACACAGTTGACAGCCCCCCCACTTTGGTCGGGAGTTTCCTGTTACATGGACCTTGAACGAGCCCAAGGCTTCAGCCTCTTCATCAGAGGGAGGTGAAGAATTGCCAGCTGCTTCTCCCCAGCAGCTCGAGGAGTGCGGTAGTGCCTGTCCCACTTGTACGTTGTCAAGGCATTTTCCTAGCACCTTGATGCCATTCTCGAGCTCTGAAGGGCAGCCAAAGTAGAGTTGGAGAGAGAAGAAGCAGGAGCAAACCCAGAATGTGAGAGGTTGGCTCAGGTAAAAGATGAGGATGGCAAAGGCTGGAGTTGCTCTAGACAACTGATACAGCCACGTGGACCGCTCCTCTCAGCCCAGTTCTGTGGTGTGGTCTTATGTGGCATTTGAAGAGACTCATTACTAGTTCAAGGCCTGTGCTTTTGAGCAACCCTGGAGTTCTCTCTCCTAGACACACTCACAGCTTTTACCTTAGCCTGGGGCCACAGGATCTGATTACTGCCCACAAAATGGCATTTTAATTTGCGTAAGAATTCTACGTGCAGAATATAACTATAGTCATTACTTTTGTAAGGGGGCTGTCACAGCAGCCCACTGACAGGGCAGAAAGAAGGGGATGCTGCTTGGTTTTCTGCAGAAAATGCCTCTGACTTTCTGTATTGCACAGATCAAAGCGTGTGGTGGGTGAGGGCTGGGAGAGTGGGGATGGTTGCAAACTTTGACTTAAGTTTTCAGAGCCATGGGTATGCTCGAGTAGCTTGCAAAATAGCCACTTCCATTATATTTCCTCCATGGTTTTGCCTTCCGAGACACCCAGATTGTTGGCGTGTTTCCCTTCTACACCAGGAACAGTGCATTTGCCTGATGCTGTGTTGCATTACTTAGCTTTCAGGTTATGCTTGTCGCTGTGCCACGCTGTAGTACTTGCTTCCCTCACAGTTTTCATCAGTGGCGTGGCCGGGCGCTGGGGTACATTTCTTCACCATGCTTTGAAACGTCTGCCGTGCTCTGGCTCTACGTACCCAAGTGCAGCTCCCTGGCGAGCCAGGATTTCTGCTTTGGCAGGTAGCTGGCTGTGGCAGCAGACCCTGCGGCAGCCGGAGGGGAGCGGGGAGTGAGGTGCTGCCAGGGCTGTAGCATGGTGGAAGGGGCAGGAGGCTGCTGGGGCTACAGTCTGAGCTTGCTTTCCTTGAAGCCGGTGCGAGATTTTTTCCAATGAGGCCTTGACTGACCAGGAGCTTAAAGGCTTTCTTATCTGCAGTGTGACACAGGCCAGTGGCAGCCCCTAATTAATAATGATTCTAACCCTCCTTATGCAACCAGGGGATGTCTGACAGCGTTAGTAGGTAGTTGCTCAACAACAAGGCATGTTACAACTAACCAGCTGGGACCAATTATGAAAGCCTCACTAATGCTAGCAAGCACTTGCCTGTTCACATTGTTGGACTGCAGTTGAAGAGATGAGCGACTGCTCCGCAACGGGCGGGCAAGCTCGTGGTCGGGGGGTGCGCGGTGTCGAGCCGAAGCACAGCGGCCGCGTCGAGCGCGGGGTGTGCGTGCTCTGGGATAGGTTTGCTGGGAGCCGTGGTGCCCCACGTTGGCACTGTCTGTAGCTCGTCGCGCTCCCAGATGCGGGATGAGGAAGCACCCCCAGGGCTGCAGCACCGTCTCCCTCCCCACCCGCAGCTTCTCCCACCTCCTCGCTGCTGCGGCAGCATCCGTATATGCCCAGCGCCTACTTAGCTGCTCGCCAGGGTTAGGAGAGGGCGGGGAGCGGGAGCTCCTACTTATGGCTTCCTCATGAATTTTTAGTCGCTGCATGAAGATTTCAAGAGTGTGCGAATAATACATAAAATGAAGCAAAAGACTAAGTGGCACTGCGCAAAAGGAGGAAAAAAAAAAAAACCAAAACAAAAAACCACAAAACACTGAATCATTGTCCAAAAGGTGCAGCCATTAGAGAATAATAATAGTTTTTGTGTGCAGTGCAGCTGGGGCCACAGTTGCAGAAGGAAGGTCCTCGGTGACCTGTGCGATGGCTCTGTTTGTTTAATGTGCTAAAACAAAGAACTGAAAAGCAGACAGGGCCCTTGCAGATACTCGCAGGGCTTCTCTCTCGGTTCCTGTGTCTGTGCCCTCTCTTGCTGCGTGCGTGTGTGTCTTCATGCTCCAAATGCAACTAATCACAGCTACATGCTCTTGGATGCCTTCCGTTGCGCGTCCCTTGTCTCTGCGCCTGGGCACTCCCTTGTTCAGTTGCTATTTTTGTAATTTAGAAACTATGACAAATAACGTAAAGTCAAATGGTTACTATTTTATTGTCTGTTTTTTGTAATTATCTGTCCTTCAGAATGAGCTCGGGGTAATGACATTATTCCCACACCTCCACCCTGACCTCAGTCTTTTTCTATCTATTTAGCAAATACTGCAGCTTGCTCTGTTTTTAATGGGTGGGAATCAATGTGGCTTTTTAAAATTGGATTCTCTCTGCCTGCACAAAATCAATGGTGTTATTGAGCATGTGCAGGGCTGTGTGAACGGGAGCGAGCCAGCAGGGTTTGCCGCCTCAGCGAGGCAGGGGCAAAGCCTGTAACTCACAGGGGGAGGATCACTCTTTATTTCTCTGTTATTTTGGTAAGGGCTGACAAGCAGCTTGGTGCTGTTTAGAAAGTAGGGCCTAGGGAGCTCTTTTCATCAAGTTAGTAAGATTTTTAAGGTGGTCAGTGTGAGGCTGTAAAAATGGGCTAAAACCGGACTGGTTTGAGTGCCAGTAGGAGGTTTGAAGATCCCAGTAAAGTGAGGTTTAATCTGAACCGTGCTTTAGTTTGGTATGACTTTGCAGTTGGGTTTGCCCCACCTTGCAGCGCACTCCCACTGTGGCCTGGTCAGAGACATTTGCTCTCAGAAGTGAGCTTCAGAGGGAGCTGTAGCAGCAAGGATGCGATTTTGCTTCGTTTAAGCTAAGCATTTGTGTGCAAACTAATGGGATGGGGAATTCATGTATCTGTGTTCAGTAAACTCATTCCCCCACGAAAGATAATGTTGAGCTGTTGCGGGAAACTTGGCTGGCAGAATTGGTCATGGAGTTGGGAGATGGAGGGAAGGGCAGATTACAGAGGGATGGTGTTGCGTTTTTTGGTTTGGGGTTTTTTTTTATTACTTCTTGAGGTAATGATCTTCAGTTTTAACATTAGCAGGATCTTATTGCGTGGTGTGGGAGGAATGGACTGTTCCAACATGTTCTCTTGGAGGCATCAGTGTCATCCGTATGCCCCAGTTTGTGAAGCTGTGATAGATGGTTTGCGGGACTGTATAAAAAGGTGACATGGAGGATATTTTCAATTAGAACTTAGCTGTGGAAGGTGTATCACAATCCATGAAAGGCCTTGTATCTGCTTGAAGAACCCTCCAGCTGCCACTGCAGTCTGTGTTGGTGGGACAAACAGCATACACAAAAAAGAAGTTCAAAATTCATTCCTGTCAGAGTCTTGGCCTCTCTGTGCAAAGTACCCCAAACAGCTTGTATATTTGTATTCCGGGAGTTAGAGCAATACTACCAACTCTGTTAGACATGACACCAGCAGTCTTGCAGCTGCAGCCCATTTCAGACACCACCGATACGGGTCGGGTTCAAACCGATGACTTCAGTTGTATGTGAAAGACTCCAGAACTTTTCATCAACCTGCGGGGCCATTCAGTCATTTCACATAAAAGCACACGCCAACGCTTGTTTTGAACACCGCTTTGTTAGGAGCACAGCAAGCCTGGTGTTTGGAGTGAGAGCAGAAATTTCTGGCGGTGATACAGAACGGGTTTTCTAATGCTCCTGTGGGCTGAGGAGCTCTAGGTCCTGAGAGGGAAGGGGTGGCAAGAAGGGACCTTTCTTCCAGTGACTGCACCACCAGAAGATGTGTTTGTTCAGTGCCCTGTGTTTTCATGACTAAACAAGAGTTCATTTTAAAATGCTGTCAGCTCTGAGGATGGAGTACCGATGAGTGGAAGGGAAGGCTTGGGTTTCTAATGGCTTTGCATCTCTGTAGCCAAGAGGAAAACTTGAGCTGGGGGTTCATTCCTGACAGTGACTTGTGCTGGGGTGCCAGCCCTGGGGTTTGTTGTGTGACTTTCCAGTGAAATCCTCTGAGTCTGCTTTTGTTGACCCACTTCAAATTTCTTGATTTTTAAGTGCTGAAAATCCCCCTTGCCCCCCCTGGATTTCACTTTAAATGGGATGGGCACATTTCTAACAAACAAGAAAATTAACCTTCTCCTGCTGTCCCCCAGCTTGAGTGAGGATTTCTTTATGGCCATCCTTTAATTATGTGATTGTGACTGGCCTGGACAAGTGAGACAGTTTCAGTATCCCGCATTCAGTATGGCTCATCCATGCATACATTATGAAGTATGTAGAGTAGCTATAAATGATGCAGGAATCGTTTCTCTGCACAGGGCTTGGTACATTTATGTGTATACTGGTGGACACCCTTTTTCATGGTGCAGACACAGTTTTATCCATGCAAGAAGCTTGTGATCATCAAATATCCTTTAAAAGAAGCTAAAAATGGGTCTATATTGGCTGCTTTTCTTTCCACAGAAAACAAAGGTCCTACTTAATTATTTTCAAATGTTGGCAGCAGTGGGGTTTTCTGCAACTTGCAAATCAGTGCAAGAAGCTCCCCTTGGCTGAAATGTGTTCAGCAAAGGGTCCAGTCAAACACCAGTTCATTAACCACCTGATTTCCATGCATAATGTAATTTTTAATCAATACAGTGTTTTTTCATATGTGCTGGTGTGCTGATGAGAGCTCTGCAAAAAAATCAGAGTACAGTAGCATGTGCCAAGACATGCTTTTTCCTCTTGCTTTGTGAAGTCCCCAGAACAGGTAGGTCATTTTTTTGTGGAGAGGCCTCTGTTAACTCTGAAGGCAGGAAACGTCTCATCCCGCTTTGCTTCAGCCCTTCACTCCAGTGTCAGCACTGTGCTCTGCTGGGAGGGCTGGACCTTCGCAGTGTTTGGTGGGACCTGGGCAGAGACTTCCAAATATCCAAGCAGGAGTTCTGCTCCTTCCTGGGGCTCCTGCTGTCCCTGCTTCCCCTGCGTGCTGGCACGGGAATGGGTGAAAAACGTTGGTCAAACTGCAGTCGCGGGGGGGGGGGGGGCAATAAAAAAAGATTGTTATTTATTTTTGGTTGGGATTTTTTTAGATTTT
>JAVJGG010000024.1:21400973-21433288 GCA_035590195.1 Aviceda cuculoides | reverse complement strand
CATTGGAACAGGCTGCCCAGGGAAGTGGTTGAGTCACCATCCCTGGAGGTGTTCAAAAAGCGCATAGACGAGGTACTTTGTGCCGTGGTCTAGTAGGCAGGGATGACGGTTGGACTCGATGATCTTGAAGGTCTTTTCCAACCTACATGATTCTACGATCAAGAGCCGCCGACTGCGTTGTAAAAGCGTGCCTGTCTCCCCTCCTTCGCAGAAACACCCACGCTCACGGCAGCCATTACAACCCCATCATGCAGCAGCCCGCGCTGTTGGCCAGCCACGTGACTCTCCCCGCGGCCCAGCCCGTCAACGTGGGTGTCGCTCACGTCATGCGCCAGCCGCCCACCACTGCCACCTCCGCCAGGAAGAGTAAGCAGCACCAGTCGGCGCCCCGGTGAGTGGGGGGGCTGTGGGTCGTGGCGTCAGCGAGGCAGGGCTCCGTGCTTGGGTTGTCTGGAACGCAGCCCTCCCCGTGCAAGCGTGCTGATGAGGGCGGCGTCGACTGACATCTGTGGGGCAAAAGAAAGTCTGTTCCGGGGCCCGCGAGTGATTAGATCACGCTTTTTGTGACCGGACTCTTTGCCGCTGCGCCTTTTCCGTACCCGGGTCAGGAGAGCAGGGGCTAAGAGGCAGTCAGGAGCATTTTATGCCCAGTGAGCATCGTTTTGTGGGGGAATTAGTGGCTGGAGGGGGTGCAGGACGGGAGGCTCGGGCTCTGTTCGTACAGCTCGTTATGCTGCTGTGATTACCTGAGGCCTTGTTGTCACCGTAATTAAGAAGGTAACTGTAGTCTCAGGTCAGCGTGGGGCAATGCCCAGTTGCCACACCTTTTCTTCCCACATCATCTCAGAGGAGCACTCCCGAGGTGTGGTGTTTGCATTTCCACACAATGGTGCACCTCCAGGGGACCGCATCTTCAGGAACACGTCTGATGTGTGCATACAAGATCTGCCTTTCAAAAGCGATGGGATGATGACCTATCTTCTGAGCTTTAGTGCCCTGCAGAGCGGAGAACTGGGGTGGCTTTAGGCCACCTTCAAGCTCTCTGGCTCCTAACGTAGGTGGTTGGCCCCTATCTTCAACAGTATATACCAGCAACAGATACCTGCTCTGGCCTTTTTATAATCATAGCAGCATAAAACAGGAAGCATTTTATAAGGACATCTTATACAGGGGCAGTCCTTAGTCACCTAAATTATCAACTCTCAGCGGGACCATTTGGCTCTGCAAGGAAGAGACTGGGTTTTGGTTCATACTATGTTATGTGGCACAGCTCAAATGGTAGGATGATTGCAGTGCCTGTCACAGCGCTGTAATCTTTCCTAGAGGACAAGGCTGTTTAAGATGTATGTGCAGCCGTTCCTGGGAACAGTCCTCTGGGCTGTGAAACTAGCACACTTCTTTAAAAAAACCCCAAACATAACAGCGCAGGGGAGAGAACCAAAATGGGTCGCCACTTGTGCAGTGGCAAAAACAGAGGAGCTTGTGGTTTTCCTGGGTGACTGGACTAGGGCCAGAGGAGCTCCGAGTTCACAACCAATTTGACTCTAGTTAAGAGGCCACTATTTAAATCCTTCCCGTTTATCGGCTCTCTAATGTTGCATTTACTTTGGGTGGGCTCCAGCTGTCTTAGTCCATTCGTAACGTAGAGGAGAGGCAGCTACGTCCCCAGTAAGCCAGCAAAAGAGCATGCCTGTTGCAACCAGTGTGCCTGTGCAGGGCTTCCCCTCTCCCTTCCCTCTCCAGGGGCAGGGTGGCAGTGTCCAGCAGGAACTGGACGCTTTCAGAGCAGCGGTTTCTACAGCTTCATTGATGGTGACGCTTTTGTAGCCGAATGAGGAACGTGCTCCTTTGGAGGGGAGGGTACTCCACGCTGCTCATTGGTATTCAAAAAGCACTGCAAATGCTACTGTGCAGCCATTTGTTATGCAAAAGACCCTGTGTAAGTTGGTATAGTGTGATATGTCCAGAGTGACTTCCTTTTGATGGATGCTACCTATTCCTTTTGTTTGCTCTCGGGCCAAGCTCAATGTGCAGCCCAGGCCCCGCTGTAGAACAAAACCAGAACTTTGGGGGGTTTTTTTCATTTTTGAATCTTCAAATGTTCTGCAATAGGCAGAAGAAATACAAGAAATGCAAGGAAGTAAGGAAATTTGGGAAATGGGTGAAATGGGCTTTTGTCAGTGTGCTTTGGTAAATATTCCCCTCTGCAGACCTGCGCTGCACTATTTGGTGGACAGGTTCTGTGTTCAGATCCCTGACCCAAGTGGGCCCTTTCCAACTGTCAGGCAGGGAAGCTGAAGTAGGAAGGCTGGGAAAAAAACAGGACTTGAGGATGTTTTTCTACTGCATAATGAAAAGGTTGTTCTTTCTGATTTATATATGCTGTATCTGCTGCCTCACGTGGGAATGAAATGAAATTGAGTATATGCCCCCCCATTTGCGTGCTTTCATCCATGGGACTCCTCTGTCCTAGAGGATGAAGCATTAGGCAGGAAATGTTCATTGAAAAGATTCTTAAACAGAAAAATAAATTTTCAACTAAGAAAAGCAGTTTCCTGATAAATGATTGTTGTTTTCCATGACAAATTCTAGTTTTACCTTTAGCTTCTTCTGGCCAAAAAATAACCGGTCATGATGCATCCATGCGGGATACAGGAGAAGGGGATTATTGTTTGGGTTCTTCTTCCTTCTGCGACAGCCATGCTGTGCCTGCCTGTTTTGTACGTCTGGGCTGTGTGACTAGCCTCTACCTCCCAGCACTCCTGG
This sequence comes from Aviceda cuculoides, assembly GCA_035590195.1. Classification (NCBI taxonomy): domain Eukaryota; kingdom Metazoa; phylum Chordata; class Aves; order Accipitriformes; family Accipitridae; genus Aviceda; species Aviceda cuculoides. Next base: position 21,430,522 of record JAVJGG010000024.1, on the reverse strand, counting down.
GCGGCAGCATTTCTCATTTGGTAATTTCTAGGGAAAACAAAATTGAATTTTTTACTAAAGGAGACTACTTTTCAGCCAATTATATGAATAAGTCATGTGAGGCACTCTGTCCTTTGAAGAGGTAACTGTGCGAATTTTGCAGTTTTCCTGTACTCCATAAATCAATGCCACTGAATCAGAGACCAGGAATCGAAAGCCGTGGCGACGAGCAGCTTAAGCAAACCGCGTTTTAACCAACCTTTCCCATTTCCAGAAACGCCTCCACCTATGAAGTTTCATCCTCTCAATCCATCAGCTCTCCTCAGCGGTCGAAACGGGTGAAGGAGAACACGCCTCCCCGCTGCGCCATGGTGCACAACAGCCCTGCCTGCAGCACCGCCGTCACCTGCGGCTGGGGCGACGTGGCCACCAGCACCACGCGGGAGCGGCAGCGGCAGACGATAATCATTCCCGACACCCCTAGCCCCGCAGTGAGTGTCATCACTATCAGCAGCGACACGGATGAAGAGGAGGAGCAGAAACATGCACCCACCAGGTGAGCGGCGGCTCTCTGCTCTTCTCTGCCTGCAGGAGAGAGAGGCAGAGGCAGAGAAGTGCTGGAGTGTCCCAGGAATTGCTGTAGGGTCCCAGGAGCTACAGTTGGGTCGCAGCACCCGGCTCGTCTTTCATTTCAGGGGAAGGGTGATGGGGAGGCTTAAATACTAGCTGAGGACTCAACAGGCTTAGGTGATGTTCCCTGCCATGCTGTACGTTTGCTGTGTGACCTTGGAGAAGTGTAGTGGTCTCTCTGTGCCGTAGTCTGTCATCTGTAAGAGGAAATAAGAGTTTTCTCTATCTCACAGGACTGTTGAAAGGAGACTTTAGAGATCCTATGGTGATGAGCCCCTTTAAGTCAAGTAGCTGTTTAAAACAAAGACAAGAAGTAGGGCTTGGAAGCAAGATAGCTTAAAATTCCCTTTTCTCTTTCTAAGTGATCCAGGCATCTGTAAAGAGCATTAAATGACACCTTCCATATGTGCTGTTTTCCATAAAAAGGTCCTGAAAAATGGTTAGTGGTTGTGTCATAAGCACTCAGTAATGGTAAATACATTGCAAGAGGTTTGCTCAGTTCCAATCGTGTTGCCGAAACATCCCTGATCTATTTAATGTAAAAAGCGGCAGAAACTGATTGCTTTTTGACTGACTCTGCAGAGGGACATAGATGAGGCTATAAAGACCATGGTGACTGAGTTTGCTCCTCAGAGAATTAACTCACCCGTGGCCCAGGACTGCTGCCACTGCTGATCATCTACTGTGGATGAGAGAAGACTTAATTTTCCAGGACTGTCTTTTCAGCACCTTTCATCACGTGCAAGCACTCTAGGTTTCCCATCTGATGCCAGTCACAAGACATCACTCTGCTTTATAAGTTGTAGAGAAGTAGCCTTGCAAACAGCTGAATAATTATACCATCTTTATGTTGGTAAACGAGCTAGGAATTTTTTAACCTTATCCATCCAGTGTTGTCAAGAGATTTTTTTTTTTTTAATGTATTTAGAATGTGCTTCATGGTAGATTTTCCTTTAATCACTGGAGATATCTATCTAAATCTCTGCGCTGTGGTGATAAGTAGAGCACTGCAAATGTGCACAGAGCAGATGAGATGCGTTTGGCCTCAAGGAGGTAAAAATCTGTCAAGAGGAGCCCCATGGTTCAGGTGTCCAGGGCTTCAATTTCAGCCTGTCTCCCGACAGCCACCACCGCTTCCCATTCCCCTTCTCCCTCCCAGTGAACTCCACTGGGCAGCAAGAGCTCAGTGCCTCTCAAATTCAGGCTTGCCATCAATCCAATGGTTATCACAGGGAACTGATCACAGGACAGCGTAACATATTTCACTTTAAAAAAGAAAAAAATTTTCAAAAATTGCTACAGTATTCCTTAGTTTGGTAGGGAGAAGAAAGAGTGTTTCCAGAAAGACTTGAATGAAGGTCAGTGTGGAAGTCAGATGGACTATAAATAAGGAGCCCCCACTTCCAGGGCTCTTATGGGAAAGGAAGGGCAAGACAGAAGAGATGCTAAAAACTAAGGTTATGCGGTGGGGCAGCATGAAGAGGGCAGGTATCTCAAGTGTCACAGGAGCTATTTGCAAGCATGTTTACCCGTGGTGCTGATCCCAGGCTTTGGGAGATTATGTGCAAATACTTCTACTTACCGCCCGGGTATCATCTTGGGTCCAGAGGGGGGTGGCGGGAAGAGCTGGGATCCTGCGGCCACTTCAGCTAACGGTTGTTTGCTCTGCTTCAACTTTGCTGCCATCTGACCAGTTTCTTCACTCGGCACCTCTCCAGGGAGGCAGACAGAACAAAGTTCTGGAAAATGTCTGGAAATCGAGTTGGGAGTTTGGGGTATTTAAATATTTGGGCAATGTCTGCCGAGGGGTTAGGAAAGTAGTCCCAGCAGCCAGACTTACATAAACAAACTGGCTTTGATATGACTAAAGCATATTCAGGACACGTTCCTGCCTGGGATCAGATCCCTGGCTACTTTTTGTATCCATATGGCATATCCATACAGAGTGCCAGGGTGCCAGCATTCCTGGAAGGCCAAAGCTTAAGAGCTAGATTTAATTTCTGAGCCATGTAGAGACATTTCACATGGACACGGGCTGTTCTCGGGCACTTTTTGAAATTCCAGAGTGAGTTAAATTGCCTGTGCAGATGTAACCAGAGCAAGTGGAGAATTAGAGGCAGAGACACAGATGGAAAACAGCATGTCCAGAATGAGAATTTTTGGTTAAAGTCTCCGGGAGAGTGAAATTAACTTGCTCAGTGCCTTTTGACCTGCCCAGATCTAAGACCAAATTCTCAGCTGGAGTAAGAGTGTAGCTTCCAGTTAAGGAAGCTGTGTCAGCATTTAATGCCAATGAACTTTGCCTCTGCCAAAGTTGAGGTCTTTCACATTGAAAGTGCATGACATTTAGGAAGGCACCTCCAAGTTTTCTTACTCGCCTGTTTTTTTGGCTCTGATAAAAATGGGAGTGACAGTGAAATATGTGCTTTAATGTAATCAGTGCCCAGAGGTTCAGCATCTGAGTTGAAAATGAAACTCTGCAAAGAATGCGTTGTCTTGCCCATATTTATGCAAATATTATCCTATTGGGTAATAGCTGTGGTGTGGGGGAGAAAAATAAGGAACGACTTGGAACATGCTAATGGTCACATCCTAACAATATTAGCTTTTTTCTAGATTAGAATACAGAAATCATACGGCATTTGACAGTTCAAAGTTAATTGTCTGATCCCATCTTCTTGATAGCAGTGGTATCTTTGCATTAACTTCACTGGCATTGGATCAGCTCCTGAATTTGCTACAGCACTTCCTTCTCTTATTTCCTATGGAGTTAGAAATTTCTCTTTGACCCGTGAGATGTTTATTTTGTTGATTGCTCAGCAAAGAAAGGTTGGAGCTACCCGTGGTTGTGAGAAGTAGTAGATCTTTCAACGATGTGAGAGTTCGTAAGTCTCGGTTTAAGAAGGACTGGTAATGCTGATAAAATACGATACTGCTGATGCAGTAATGGAGCCCTACGGCTTGGATTTACTGTGACAGAAAAGCCTCTCTCTAATACCAGAGCAGCAGAGAGAGCTTTTCTTGTAACAGGGAATGCAAATTTTTTATTGGCAAAAGAAAAATCTGAAGAATTCGGTGTGATATGGGCAGAATTTTCCATTTCCTGATGAAAAGCACAGATGTTCAAGTAGGATGTTCATGAACTACCAGCTGACCAGGCAGGCAGGCCAGCACGTTGCTCATTCTTTGCTCAAACGTGTTTTGCACTGTTGATGAGTGTAGCTTGGTGTAATCTGTTGAAAATCAATAGTCATCTGAAAATGTTGGGCTCCTGTTGAGTAAAGGTACTGGGGAGATGGTGCAGGGTGGGCTCTGGAGGACCTGCTGCATGGAACCTTGTCAAAGAGGGCCATCTACTGGGCCCCAGTCTGGTGCCTGGGGCAGAATCACAGAGGAGGGACCTCAGGTGCAGGTCTGCAGGGATGGTCCTCAGAGAAGTGGTAAGAGATTTTCAGGGGGCAAATTCCTGATTAAAAAAGTCAGTTTGTCAAAACCAAGGCTTTTTGCAGGCTACACTGAGATTTGTCTAGTAATATCCCCAACACAGTGAAATCTGGGGAAGCTTCAAAACTGCAAAAAATTTTGACTTTTATTTAAGGGAGAGAAAGTGTTAGGGGATTAACTAATTAAGGGGAAGACTTCTTTTTTTCTGGTTTAATGGAGGGGTTTTTTTCTTTCAAAATATAAGCAAATAATGGGAAAAAATTGACACCGTCAAAATAAAAAGGGAATATTTTTTGTGTATGAAATTTGTTTTTAACTGGTTTCTGATGCCCACAACATTTTGCATGTGACATTTTGTCCTGTAGAACAGCAGAAAAAAATTTGCTTATAAAAAGCATTATATGAACAGGAAACAATTTTGTCACCCTGTTTATTTATCACCAGTGAATTTCTAAACTCTCAGTTCAGCATCCTTTACAAAGAGACTTTACAGGCCAAAGAGATCTTTACTGCTGTGCTGTAAGATAATACCCTGACAGTTATTTATTCTGGAAAGAAGAATTTAGGTCTAGCCATTACCTGTAAAACACTGAAGAGAATAAAACCAGAGAGTAGACTTGATATTTTTCTTATGAATTTATTCTTCTTAAGTTTCTCTACTTGCTCTTGCAAGGAAGTCAAGCAGACAGATAGACAGACCCACAGTGCAACTGCAGTCGCAGTAGTCGGAGCACATGTGCAGCGAGTAGAAAATAGTAGGGTTTAAGTACTCCCTGGTATGCAACTTCACATGGTGCAGTGGTTTAAATGTAAATCTTCCCTCCATTAAATATTTCTGAAGCTTAAAAGTAGAGAAAAATAAAGCAACAACTTAAATGCAGAGCAGAAAGGCACAAATGCACCCTGGAATTGTGGCTGGGGCGGAGGGAGAGCACGCGTGGTCCTGCAGGAGGGATGCGCTGGGCTGTGCTGGTGGTGCAGCGAGGGGTATTTCCGCGTCCTGCCAAGGGACACGTCGCAGAGCGTGGCAGGAGGAAGGGCTGGAAGGAGAGGCAGCGGAGGTGGCCGCTGTGACGTGCCTAGATGACTTCCCATCCAAGCAGTGAGTGCAGCAGCCAAGGAAAACATGACTTTCTTGAAACAATACAATGGTGGCCTTGAGGTGGGTGGTTCTGGGGGTTCTTCCACCCCAAAGAGGCAGGAGAGCCCCTCACTTCTCTACTGCCTGCGCTCTCTGCACTGGTATCATAAGTAACACCTCTCCAGCTTGGTTTTCCATGGGATCCTCACAGTAATCACTGTCTTCCTGGGCAAGAAATACTGACCGCAGCTGTTGCATGGGCATACTGAGTAACTGCCTCATTGGCCATCTTCACTGGCACAAAATTCTTGCTAAGGTTGGTTTTTTTCCCTTTCTTTTAAGATGGTAAACTATACAGCGAAGTTTCCGTGTGTGAGTCTCAGCTTTATAATGGAGCATAAGCTGATGCAAGTTGCTATTCACCTTATTTACGTCATAGTGCAATGGTGGTAGAGCCTACTTCAGAGGACTTTAATTCCCCTTAGGCAGAGAAATTGCTGGCAGGCACAAACCAGGTGTTTTTGCCAACTCGCTGATGTGCGTGTGTGAGGGTCGAAGTACCATTTGTAATTCTCTTTTGACATCTAGCCTATTGTGGCTATGTTATGCTGTGCATAGTAATGCACTGACTCTGCATAGCAATACGTTGACTAACCACAGTCATTTGGTAAAAAGATCGCTGCCTTCCATCTCCAGAAGACAGACTGACGTGCAACTAATACTTAAAATAACAGAGATAGACAGTAGCTCTCTCAGCAAACCTTCAGCAGCAGGACCTTTACAACCTGCTAAGCAATTCGGTATATACAACTTATATAGCTGCTGCGCATGCTGTATAGCCTAATAAAATGGCCTCAGTGTAGTACTTGATAAATATTTCTTACCATCACAAATTCACAAAGAAGGTGAGAGCAGATTAACAGGTCAGGATAGAGGCTGAGCTGAAGAGAGAGGGGCATGTTCTCAACACTGAGCTATGCATGGCATAAGATTTCAATGTGAAGAGAGTGATTGCCGTTGTAGTGTGAGTTTTTGTTGGCTGACTCTATTTTCCTGGAATAAGTGGATTATTTTGAAGCAGCAAACTGAAGTTTGCATGTTATTAAGTTTTCAGAGATGTGGAACAGAATTTTTGTGACGTGATGTAGAGCTAACGTGCCATGGTCTATGTGCACACCAGTTCAAAGGGACAGTTGTGCGATGGCTGCCTTCTTCCTCCAAACTAGAAGGCCATGTCAGTGACTTTGAGAGCTGAAAGCTTCTGTTGCTATAGTGTCAGCCACACTGAAAAGTTTGTATCTCTTTGGGTGAACTGCACACTGAAGAATTGCCCCCACTAGACACGATTTCCTTTTTCTGGGATTCTGGTGTAACTCAAGATCCTCAGGGAAAAAAGATCCTGTTCATGCAATGCTGTCACATACCAAGCTTTTGGGCTGGGCCTTCAGCAAGTAGAAATTATTTTGAGTTGCATTGCTGCAAAAGCTGTTATCCCTGCCCTTGTCCTTGGCTATTTAGGTGGCTATTCAATGTTGTTTTAACACCTAATTCAGCACCTTTTTTTCCTTAATTTCCTCTCGCTTTTCGTTCTTAGCATCTGCCTTCAGCACCTTTCCATTAACAGTATCTCGGATGCCCACCTTAGTTTCTTGCCCAGTGCCTGTGCACAACTCTCTTCTCTTTCCTTTATGAGACTTTCCCTTGAGGTCTTTCCTTGCTGTGGAGAATAGGGACCCACGTCCGTCTCTCTGCTGTGTGCTCATGAGGGTGGTGTAATGTTAGAGACCTGTCTCCAAGACCTGCTTCTACATGTTCGAAGAAATGATTGTGCTCTGTGTCTGCACATTGCACAGACATGAATTGTTTTGTGTCCAAGTTTGAGAACAAGCTCTTTGGGACCAGGTGGGAATGGGCGACCACTCATAAACTAATGTAAACTCACAAAGCAATGCATTTTTTTCCAGCTGCTGTTCTGAAAGGGAGGATGCAGCTCCAGCCAGTAAGGGTTAAAAAGCCTTCCTAGCTTACTGCTTTTCAGTCTGTATAGATGGATTTGATGCCACTTCAATAATCCTCCCCCCCTCCTTCCTCTGGAGAATTAAAATACACCTACCCACATAATGCAGGCAGGCACACAAGCTGACCAGGAACACATGCCGACTCTCGACGCTACTAAATCACGTATGCTGCTGCTACTGTGCTTGCAGGAGGGAAAGCAATTACCAGGCTTGGAGCGAGCTTAATAGGAAGGGGGCAAGACTTTAAATAGTATTTTTCTGTGTAAGCACAAACATCCCCAAAAGCTGTGGCTGAGTTATAGGAATATAGTAAGCTTGCTGAGTAGGCAAGTGCTGTGTCAACAGGTAAAAGCTCTCAGTCCTGATAGTTTGTGAGCAGGGAAGGTGATACATCAGCCTGGACCTCACGCAGATAGCTCCTGCATTACTACGAGGTGGGGGGAGCAGCCGAGTCCTCAGAGGGAGCTGGAAGGAGGACAGTTGCTGGCTAGCAAGAAGGCTTTGAGAAGGGGGAGTGCTAGCTCTTCCGGGGTGAATTTTCAAAAGCCCCCATTTCGGCTTAACGTATACCTTTAAGCCTGTGAATCCACTGATTTTCAGCATGAGTTGGGCCTTTGATGCTTTCGAAATTCCCACCCTTAATCTCTGCGGCAGGCTATGGCTGAGCTCTGGGCATGTGTGAATAGTCCCGACTGACTTCTCTGCCTGCTCTAACATTAACTGCAGTTGTTACCTTTGCTAAATACAAAAATCCAGTTGCTTTCGATAGGACTCCTCATGCGCTTGAAATGATGCAGCCTGCTGAATCGAGAGGCTAATCACTTGGGCCCTAATCCTGAAAGTATTTACCCACGTGCTTTAGCTCTGTTACTGGAATAGTCCAGCTGACTTTCGTGGATGACACATATAAGTAGTGCTGAGCACTTGTGTCAGGCCTGGCAGGACTATAGCTCTGGTCCTTCTCAGTTTCCCATCCATGAAATGAGTTTAGTAACCTGCTGTGGTCCCTTTTTCTGGAAAGGTTTGGGCTTGGGGTCACTTATTTGTTTAACCAAACAGATCTATTTGATTTTCTTACTGTAATCAAGGAGCTTGTAGCACTTTGAAGGAGAAGGCTCATCATGGTCCGTGCTTTGACAAGCCCTCAATCATCAAATTGGTGAAAAAGAGGCCCATTCTAAACCAACAAACAGCACAGATTACACGGAAAAATACCCTTCCAGTTCTACAGCTCAGCCTTCTCATGTCAAGTGTCAGCCGAGAGCACGTATTTCCAGTTCAGCAGCTCAGCTCATGTAAGGATGGGACTGTAAAAGAATAGCTAGACCTTATCAGTTGTCAGAAAACTCTTTAGTGACTTGATTTTTCTTTATAAAATGTAATAACTGTCAGAGGTAGAGAATATATATCTCCTCCTAACTGGCAGCCAAGGGTAGCTGCAAAGGGCAAGCAGTGTGGATACTCATAAATGTGTGATTACAGGCATTTCTACTGAAGGGGAGAGGAATATTGATGCAATATTCGTCATTTTTATTGGCTTAATATTCTTCTTTCGTAGCACCATATCCAAACTGATGCGTCTTTCTTCACATACAGTAGTTGTCCATCTAAGATACGCTGCTGCTCTTTCCATTTCTAATGCAGTGCTCTCCAGCTCCTTGTGGAAAGCCAGAATACCAGGGTTCGCTGTCATACGCCTTCCCAGTCAAAATGATCCCTGCCCCTGCAAGGATTGCTTTCAGCTTCCAGTTTACTGTGCAATACCTTCCCCTCCTTCTCTGGCATCTGCCCTGTTTCAAGTGTTAATGCTTTTAGGATAGCAGGGGCCTCTCGAGATGTATTTTTCACTGTGCATAGAACAACATGGTCTTGTGTGCTCTTTGGGGCACACCAGGATACTGTGATGATAGCCCAGGGAAAGTCTGTGTGATGGTAACTTGTTTGTGAATGCAACACCCCAAGGCATTCTTTAATGGAGAAAATTATAGCTTTTCAGTTATAAGTCTTGGGAGTAAGGTGATGAGTTGCAGTTTCCAAATGCTGACGGAGAGGCTTTGGGACAGACAAGTTGAAGGGAACCCACCAGTGCTTCTTTAGCACTGTGAAAAATAAGTAAGGCAAACAATGTCCTTGGAAGGAAACTGTTCTCAGTATCTGCTCCACCTTTCCCTGGGTAAGAAGCGATGCTGAGACTAGGAAACAAATGGCTCCATCACAGGCTAAGACCAGATTAATCAGCTGTTCCCTAGACTGGACTGGCCAGAGTGAGAGAGCTGAGAGGAGACTTCATGGTAAAGGGATCTCTCTCTTTTTAAAGTGCACACTCAAGTAGTTAACAGATAGATTCCTTTTTCCCTGTGGAATTTCTGTTCCTGTTGGGGCTGTTTCCACTATTAAGCCTAATTACTTAGCATTTTATGTGCTATCCGTTTCTTTTCATCATTTTAAAAACTTCTGTTGCCATAACAACATAATGCAATCAGTGAAACATAGCAGCTATTTTCCGTAGTCAAGGTCTGTGCACTGTCAAGGATGTGAGCCATTTAAGCAAATCTTCACCATCCCCCTTCCTCCCTCCTCTTTCTTGCTCTCTGTTTTTTCTACCTAAACAAGCTCATAACAGGAAGGAGAAACCATCAGGAATAATTAGACACAATAGAAGAGCAAATCCCAATCGTACTCGTGCACTCTAGTCTAATGAACTTCTCGCAGTAACCTTGGATGCATTGATGTTCCTTTTTAATCACTTTTTTGATGTCATAGATAGATTAGCTGCAGCAGGACCTTGATAATCCATGCTATAGTCAGGAGACCCAGTGCCTATTCAGAGAAAGAAAAGAAAACCCAAAGCATTACATACTTTGCTCATTTTTCGTCATTTGTTCCTCAGTTTCAAATGCTTATTGAGAATATATGCCCATTGTACCATATTAGTAAATAGAATGGAGTGTATTTTGTAGATTCATGGGATTTAAGCATGAAAAGTCGTAGCATCTATTATTAAATCATTGCTGGAAGGCTGGGAGAAACCGCCACAGTTTTGTGTGGGTGGTGAGACTTGCAACAAAGCATAGTATAACTGCTGGGCTTCTACTGCACACATATATAAAAAGCAGTCTGAAAATAAATCTGGCAGTCTGGTTCAGCACTATTCTAAGCAGTGTGAATGTAAGATCTATCCACAATGTCTTACTCACTCCTTGACCTCCCTGAAGGCTTTCCTGGAATAGCAACGAGTGAGTTTTGAAGCCTGGGATTTGGCTTAAGGAGCCTTTATCTGGCGGAGGACTGAAGGGTGTGCTTTGCCTTTATGGAGCTAGTCTGCCGCGGGCAGAGTCTTCTGGTGGCTTCCAAGTCGATCATCGCCCATTCACTCTTTCCACTCGTGTGCTTGTGTTTCAGCACCTTGTCCAAGCAAAGGAAGAACGTCATCAGCTGTGTCACCGTGCATGACTCCCCCTACTCCGATTCCTCCAGCAACAACAGCCCTTACGCCGTGCAGCATCGCGCAGGGCAGAATAATGGGAACACCTACGACACCAAAGGGGTTCCAGAGACTCACTGCAGTGGGAACCCCCGAACAATCATCGTGCCACCACTGAAAACCCAGGCCAGTGAGGTGTTGGTAGAGTGCGATAGCCTGGCACCAGGTAAATTGCACCTCTTCCGTCAAGAAAATTAGTAAGAAATAAATGATTTATCTTGGAAGAATCTCATTGTTCGGTTTCATTTTGTTTGTTTGTTTTGTTTTCCAAAGAAACCATGCTCCTACCCTTCTCTCAAGTGACACATCTGTTCTTGGGAGCCGTATTGCATTATTTATGTGCCCTGGTACACTCAGGAGTCACGGGGGCATGTGTCGGTCCCAGTTACTTCTGTACAAACCCAAGAACAGAATGCAGCCTTTAGCTCAACATTTGACATGAAAGGCTCCCAAATGCAAGTGTGAACCTTTGCTGCCTTGCCTTTCTGTAGGTTTACTTTAAAACGGGTGAGAGATTGAAAACACATGTGCATTTTCATCCAAGCTTGTTGACGTTTCTGGGAAGAACATTTTCCCCAGGATCTTCATTATGGACTGATGAGGTTTGCTCATCCAGAGCCTCCGCAATGCTAGATAGTACCATGTGTTGAAAAGGGGCTTATGGTGGAAGTCTGGCCCGAAGCAATTGGCTTTGAGCTACTTGGCAGTCCTTTCTTTGACGCACTGCTGGTGAACACAAAGGCTCAGAGGGTGAGCTCCCCACTAGCTCCTTCTCCCTCCCTTCCTACTCACCGTGAGGTCAGCCAAGCCAGGGCTTTTTTGTGCTGTGCACGCTATACTTTCCTTCCTCTCCTTGGGATTTGTACCTGCATCGTACAGTTCTGCTGGCAGAACAGTTTCTCACACTTCTGAAGGATCTATAAAGCCTTCTCTGGGCCCGGTTTGGGTCCGGATATCGGGTCTGCTTGTCTGCCTCTAGGATAACAGGCTGGCCATGTATATGAAGCACTGCTGAGGTATTCTGTTAATTAAGAGAAGCCATTTTCTTATCCTGCTTCTGTTGTAAGTCTCCTCCCAAAAGCCACTCTGGAGGAGATTCAGTGAGGAAAAGGTAGGGTGAGCAATTAAAGAATGTGATGTAAGCTACAAATGTGTTTCCTTTCCTGGCACAGTCACCACCAGTCACCACTCATCCTCCTACAAGTCCAAGTCCTCCAGCACCGTGACCTCCACCAGCGGTCACTCTTCAGGGAGCTCGTCTGGAGCCGTTGCCTATAGGCAGCAGCGACCAGGAGCACATTTCCAGCAGCAGCAGCCTCTTAATCTAAGTCAGGTAAGTCAACCGAGACAGATTTTGGTGGTGCGTCATCCAGCTGTTGCCTACTGCTCCTCCAGCATGGGCTGTCCCAGTCTAATGATAGTTGGGCCCCATGTCGAGTTTGCTCAACTTGTTTCAACTTCGCTGCAGACCTTGATCTTCCAGCTTAGGCAGCAGAGGTAGTGGAGATCCCACCCCTGAGTGGGCTGGTGGTACTCTTACCGTGTGTTTTGAAGTCAGATGATCTAACGTCTTCGGTGGGAATAATGGGAGAGAGAAGGTGCAGTGGCTCAGACACAAAGGAGTGGAGCAGGACTGTGTGGGAAGGACTGAGTTCTCCTTAGCAACAGGTAACCATGGGGAGAGTATCTTCCAAGCGAAGGGACTGCACCAGCCCGGCTGCGGGTCTGGGAAAGAAGTCCCCATCAGATGCGACGAGGCAAAGCAGAGCCTCTATGCATATACCTGACCTCTTGTAATGAGTTTGATCCATCCCCTGAGAAACCTGGGCTGAGATCTGGGCAAATCCCATTACTTGGCAGGATGAAGTTCTCAAGAAGTTTCATAGTCTATGATCAAAACACCAGGGAGCTCCCCAGGAGCTTCAGTAAATAATGCCCTTTTCACGTACTGCACCTGGGGCCTCTCTCTTCCCTGAGGTGAGGTAATGAGAGTAGGGAATTTACAGCACAGTTACCAACGTTTCAAGAAGAGAAAGTCTGGAGAACTCAGAGGACAGTGCTGGTTTGCATCCAGAGCTGGATATAAGCAGAACTGTTTCATTTTGTTTTGGGGTTTTTTTAATTAATGTGGAGGAGAAGAACCCCTCCCCCTCAAGAGGTAGCTGAAATTTGAAAATTTAAACAAACTTGAAACAAAAGTGAGTGAAAATGGAGGAAGTAGGCGAGATGCTGTTTCCAGGAGTGGCGGAGGAGTGTGGCTGATGCGTTTCAGGCCACAATGACAGCGCAGGGAGTGCTTACAAAGAGGATGAGAGGGCTTGGAAGAATAGAAGGAAGTAACATGGAGCATTGCCCTTCTTGCCTTCTAATTCCTACTTTACTGGTTATTTAATACTCTTGGCTACAAATGACTGGGGAAATTCCTTGATGTTATTGTGCAATGCAAAAAAACCAACTTAGAAAATCCCTGAAAAAGTACGTTGCTCTTGTCCCACTGCAAGAAGTTGCCTGTGCTCAAGTAATTATAGCTGATTACGTGAGGGTACCAGGCACCTTCAGGATCTGATCGAGCCGAGGGTTTTATCTTTAAAAAAATAAAGTAGTTGTTTTTACTAACCGAGGAAACGATAACGGCAAAGATGCAAACTGAGCAAAAATAAATTGCCTGTTCCAGGCATAGTTAGGCAACTTCATTCCCCTAAGCTGTCAGCGCACCACATTTCATCAGCAGAGAGTTGGCCAACAAAAGCCGTGTGTTGTGTGAGCGACTGGACTTGTGGAAGATGTTCTTAGGAGCCAGGCATCCAAGGTTGGGTCTTCATGGTAGCTGTGCCAGCAGGTCATGGCTCAAACTGGGGGACTCCGTTATCCTTTTGGGGGCCGTTCGGGTGAATGTATGAAACTACAGGGTCTTCATAGGCTTGGGAGGGATCCTTTGCCATCATCCATTTCCAAGGGAAGACGGTGGTGATGCTGAGGGTGTCAGGAGGAGCACAAGGGACCTTCCCGAGGTGGTCCTGGTGTCACAGGGAGGGCCCTGGGCACCGCTGATGAGGTGAAGAGCCATCTCTTGTCTTGTAACCGCTTATCACTGTTGCTGTCTTTATCCAGGCCCAGCAGCACATCACGACTGACCGCACAGGGAGTCACCGGAGACAGCAAGCCTACATCACTCCAACGATAGCTCAGGCCCCGTACTCTTTCCCGCACAACAGTCCCAGCCACGGTACGGTTCATCCTCACTTGGCTGCGGCTGCCGCTGCTCACCTGCCCACCCAACCCCACCTCTACACATACACGGCCCCCGCCGCCCTGGGCTCCACGGGCACCGTCGCGCACCTGGTGGCCTCCCAGGGGTCGGCGCGGCACGCCGTGCAGCACACCACCTACCCCGCCAGCATCGTCCACCAGGTCCCCGTCAGCATGGGCCCGCGGGTTCTGCCCTCGCCCACCATCCACCCGAGCCAGTACCAGGCTCAGTTTGCCCATCAGACCTATATCAGTGCTTCTCCAGCCTCCACAGTCTACACTGGATACCCACTGAGCCCCACCAAGGTCAACCAGTACCCTTACATCTAAAACACTGGAATAAGGAGCGAGAGACGCACCCATCCCGGGGGAGTGAGGCGGCCGCTTTTGTACTGAAGAACGTGACAAACTAACAATGCAATGGGAGGCTCGTGTGAAACTTGAACGAAGGAGACTTTAAGGAAGAAACGAAAAAGAGGAAAGAAAGGGGAGAACCAATTCTACACTTTTTATTTAAAAAAAAAAAAAAAGAAAACAGAAAAAAAGAACAGAAAAAAAAATAAAACAAACCACAAAAAAACCAACCATTCTGCACCAAACTAGAGAGAGAGAGAGAAGCAGAAGGACCCTCCAGCGGGTCCTGTCTTTTGAAGAACTTCACCAACAGACTTTTAAAGGTTATTTTCATCCGATAGTGAGCTACATTTAGAAATTTGTTGTCCAGAACACCTAAAATGAAATCCATTAGGTTTTTAATCCAATAGGTATATGGATTAGGGATTTATCCAGCATTTCAAAGGGTTTATACCCCATATTTGCAGTGGTTTTTGTATCCCAAAGCATACATAAGGTTTTGGGGTTCTTTTTTCTGGAAATAGAAAGTGGGTAAGGGAGGTTGAGGGAGGAGGAGAAAACGTTGTCCCAGTGCTCTAAGTTTGGAACTAGCACTGCTACACTTAAACACACCTGGGCAAAACAGGCCATGCAGCACTGGTTGAGAGCAGAAGCAATGGGGATATTTCTCCCTTTCCTTGAAGACACTGGATAAATCCCTGAGAAATGCTATTCCTAAACGAGACCTTTAATAATGTATGTTGGATTTCAGTTGCGTTTCATTTTTTTTTTTTTAATTTGGAAATTTTCCTTTTCAATCCCTAGCCGTTTTAGTATAGGAGGAGATATTTTAGCTGCCCCCCCTCCCCGCCCCGGTAGAATGTAGCACTATACAGGTCATATACCCTTTTTACTATTTTCTGTTGAACTTCAACGATACCAATAGACTATTCCTCAATGTGATTGCACAAAGAAAAGTGATATAACATAGGCATGTAACAAATGTGATTGTCCAGGTATGTACGTGTGTGTGCGCGCGTGCGTGCGTGTGTGTGCAGATGCTGCCTTCTCTCTGTGGTGTGTTCCTCGGCACAGCCATTACAACTGTCACAGTCTTAGTTTTACATCATTCCCTCGTAGTGCCTTACCGAACTACAGACGCGGTTTAAGGGTTTACTTCCACTGGTACTCCTAGAAACTGACTGAGGCTAGTCGGAATTTACTCTCAGCTCTTTTTCCTTTTTTTTTTTTGGGTTGTTATTGCGGATTTTCTTCTTCTGCTGGTGGTGGGTTTTTTTCCCACATCGTCAATCTTGGCTCACTCGGCGAGGTGTTGGGGAGGCTCGTCGGGGTTGGAAGTGCGTATAGCTGGTTGTTTTGTCAAGCACTGGATGGGCTGGAAGTGACTGGGTCGGTTGTGAGACCCAGGGTGACTCCCAGAGGGTCTGTGGATTCGTTTGTGGACTGGTCTCTTTCTATCCTGTTGAAATAGCAGGTTTCCTCCCTGGAAACTGAATTCTCATTCTGCTGTTTGCCGATGTTCTCGGTGGAGTGGGAGGATAGCGTCCGCCCGCATTGCCAGGTTGTTCTGGTTGTGTATCTGAAATGGGAACAAAACTTTAGCCCCTGAAAGGGTGGAACACTCGTTCTTACTAGCACCTCTCACTACATCCGTCGTTGGGAAAGGGCTGGAGTCCCAAAGCAAGCATGAGAAAATCCAGTTGAGAGAGTAAAACTCAGGTTTCTTAAGTGAAAGAGGACTGTAATACATCAGGCCTTACCCTAATGTAGCTGTGACAGCCTGCGCTTCCCCTCCTCCCTTCTCACCTACGCCCCAAAAGATTGCCCGCAGCGGCAGAGTGACCCCGCAACCGGAGAGCGCGGTGGTCCTGCGGGTCCTCCACGCTGAGGAACACTACGCGGTCGTCTTGTTTTTCGACAGGTTTCTAAAGAGAGCCTTTCCTACAGTTGGAGTAGGAGTTTCACTGGTAACGGCAGTTGCATAAGTGTTTGGAATTGTCTCTAGAGTACCCATGCCTGCGGGTGGCCTGGGGAGGAAGGAGGGAAGAGGGTTTGATAGAGCGTTTCCATGTTTCCATGAAAGCTGAAGTCTACATGGCTGCTCGGTTCCACCCGACGTTTCCCTGTAACTAGAGCATGAAGTATTCGGGTGTTTCACAAGATGCTGGAAAATAGCAGGTTCATCGGCGGGGTGGTGAGGGATGGTTCCCTGGGTGGCAGTGAGGAAGGAGGCTCTCTCAGGTGGGAAAAGCTGACAAGGACAAGCACAAATACATTGTCTTGTGGTAAGTGCTTGGCTGGCCTGGAAGAGGAAGGGATCCCGTTATGCATAGGCTGTTGTCTTCTGGCAAACCACCAAATAACCTCCCTGGTTGCCAGCTCTCGTTCCTGGGCGACCCTTGCACAGTTTTCTTCTGCCTGTCGTTCATTCCAGCTCAATATACTGTAGACGAGGATGCGATGTCCCAGCAGCCTATGCACCTTACCCCCCCCTTCCTTTGGAAAGACAACACATCCCCTTTTGTCTGAGGCAGGAAAATAAAGCCCTGCTCTCTCTGTTGCATTCCCCTCCTCTCCCACCAGTTTGGGAGTGAGAGCGTCATGCTGCTTGTGTCATGAAAAGGAAAGATAATGTTATTTTATTGTATGGTTGTTATGATTATTATTTTATTATTATTATATTTTACTCTGGGTTTTAATTGCACACGCATTCCTTAATCTTTGTGGGGTTTTTTTTCTCTTAGGATTGTTGTTATTGTTGTTATTGTTGTTAATTTTATTTCTCTTTATCAGTGGCATCGGAAGGGTTGCTTTGTTTGTGAAAATTGCAGGAGGAAGGGGAAACGAGATTCTCCCGAGGATGAAAATTCTGCTACTAACCTAGGGGGAGTGGGGCTGCTCTGTGAGAGAGGTTACAGCCTTGAGGGATAGGAGTTATCCTCTGGGTCACATCTGCATTTCAGAATAAGTCCAGAAACGTTCATTCAGAGGTCAAAACCAAGCAGCAGCTAATGTCATGGTCTGTCAGGAGAGCTGGGTCAAAGGCAGGTAAGGACCTTGGTGCCCTGGGATCCAGCTCACCATCACTTTGTTTGATAACACATTTCTATGAGATCAAGACCTACTTGTGCTCCAGGTCATGATCATTGGGCCCTTTTGATGAACCCAAGGCCACAGTACACGTTAAGGGTTTGGTTTTCCCAAAGGAGAACGCAGATAGATGGCTCTCTGGAAAGAGGGCTATCGGAGGAGCTGCGGCAGAGGCGTGAGTGCAGCTCTCAGTCCCGTCACTGGATAAAGGACACTGGCGTGCATGGACGGTGTTAGCTGGGTAAAGCACGGCCGCAGACAGGGCAGGGTTCCTCACCTGCTCTTCCACTCTCACTGAAGATTAATCGGGTGTCCTCAGGGCCAGGATGCTTGGTTTGCATTTTTTTTTTTTTTGTCCCTGGTGTAGATTTTCCCTTCTTTTATAGTTATTTGTGGTGGAATTTTATTAAACTGTTCTGGTTGCTAGAGTTTAGATATTTATGTTTTCATTTGCATTGCGTGCTCTGTTAGAATGGGGGAAAGCAGTGACTGAATTTAAACTCCATAAAAAAATGATAGGACTTCAGCAGAGACTTAAAGTTAATCATGCACTTGAGTGCTTTGCTAAAGAGCAGACTTAAACCCTTCAAGTTAATTACTTGTTTATGCACTCCTCTGGCCTAGGACTGGCGAAGCGTGGAAGGTTGCAGTCTCAATCACAGTAATGTTTTACTTGTATTAATTGTATTTTCCCTGTGTACCCATCTGACCTGCTCTCCCACGTGGGCTCAAATCAGATTTTGGGGGGTGTTTGGCAGCGGAGCTGTTACAGCAGCATGGGCTGACAGCGAGAAGGGGTGCAGTGTGTGTCGGAGGAGCCACCTTTCACGTTGTCCATCCCAGAGCTGCTGATCTGCCAGCTGTAGGTCGTCAGATGATTGTGGTGATGGGACGCTGTGATTGCAAGAGATGCACAGTACAGCCATCGAATCGCTTTGATGGGGCAACTCTGCGCGAGACCTGTGTTTTCTGGTGGGTAGGGGGGAGCTGAGCAACACCTCCTCCCTCACCTGTGTAAAGGTGTAGAATGGAAAAAGGCACGGTTAGTCACGGGGGAAACACGGTCGTTTCAGCAGAGGAAGCAAAAGGTTTGCCTGCGCTCAGTGCCACGTACATAATAACAGCCAGCTTGTTTGGCTCACAAAGTCCTTTGGAGAGGAAATGGGATTGGCGTGGTTGGGTTGGGTTGGTGTTCTTCGTGTGCGTGGGGTAAACAGCATGGAAACTTGAGAAGGGAGGTGAATGTTTAGATACTGGAAGTTTTATGAGTGGCTTATGGCTGGCACAGTGAAAAAGCGGTCCCTTTCCCCATCATCTCATCTTGCATTCTTGTCGTGCGGGAAGCAGAAGGAAGCACGGATGTTGCCCCTCCTCAGAGGTGGATGTTCAAATTCCTGCTGTGAAACCGAAATGCAGGAGGGAGGGGAGACAACTGCTAACATGAGCAGAATGGAAAACTTAATGGAAGCACTTCTCACTGCAGACTGGGCCAAATCCAGTCGTTTGAGAGAGCAAATGCAATTGTATCTTCCTCTGCAGAGTTGTACCTGCCTGCACCCAACAAATTGGGCCTCGGGAAGTGTGTGTGTGTCTCTCTCTCTTTCTCTCTAGTAGTTTTGTCATAATACATAAAACATTCCAAGAAAGGGACACTTCTGTCTGTGACATTTTTCCTTTTTTATACTTTCAAGGGATTATGTCTTGTAATTTGGTTCAAAGGCAATTCCATTAGCAAACTTGAAGGGCGTTAAACCTGTTTTTTTTCTTTAACCAAAGATAATTTTTTTTTTTTTAAGAGAGAGAGAGAGACCTCCACCCACTCCAGAAATTAAATGAAGCCACGAGTCATGACCACCAGGCAATGGGGATACGCTATGGAGCTCCATCTTTCCTGTGTCTTCTTTTTCTTTTTCTCTCTCAAGTTTCTGTCATCATTTTGAGTAGCTAGCTTGATGAGCAGAGAAATTCACACTAAATATTGCTGCTATCCTAAACTGTAGGGGATGTCAAAAACTCTATTCTTCTCTCATTATTGTTCACATCGATTAAAGTGTTTTGGTGGTGACAATGCAGTGTGGAAATGGTGAGCTGTGTAGTGGGGGTTAGCTTCTGGATGCTCTGCATGCTTCTGTAGTGTCTCCCTCCCTGGATTTAGGATGCTGGTTTTGTTCCGTGGGTTGGACCCCAAACAGTGCTGCTGTGGTCGGGCCAGGCACAGCTGGGCAAGGGTGTTGGACTTAACGCGTGTGGTCTTCCATGGCTTGGCAATCAGCCCATCAGAGATCTGCAGTGCCACTTGTGGGCTAAATGCCGGATACCTGTACGCAGGGTCTGCAGAAATGATCTTTGTTGAGGGTAGGCAACACAGAAGGGAAAAAATGTGGGAAGGGAACGATTTCTCCCTTCCTGCTGACAGCGCTGTCCCTGCTGTGGTCCCATGTGCCGTGGGAGCTTCAAAGCAGTTGATCTGCGGTCCTGGGCACTCATCCATATCACCCCCCCAGCCCCGAGTCTCGCCGGTGCACCAGTGAGGAGGGCTTGTGTCCAGAGTACGTGGAGTCCCCGGCTCACTTCTTGTGGCCCGCTTCTGTGCCTGCAAATCATTTTGCTCCCTCCATACTCAGGGAGGAGAAGATGGGTCTGCGCTGCTGGGGTTCCCCCACCGCCGTACTCCAACAAAGCTGCCTCTGACGACGATGAGAGTTTCACCCTGGTCTCCAGATGTTGAGCAAGGTACACCATTTTACGGTGGTGCTTGAAGCCACGGTGGCAGTCCTCTTGTAAATGGCTCCTTGCTGGAGTACCGTGTTGGACGGGAGGTGCTGGGCTCTCCGGGCTGGTCCGCATCCCCGTGGTCCATCCTTCCCACCAGCCGGGAATGCCACGACCTGCGCGCGATGCCGTGATGCCACCGCGCTCAGCACCCAGCCCCGGCACGCGGCGAGACCCGCCGCAGGGGCGGCCCCTGGGAGTGAGCGTGGGCAGCGTGCGGAGGAGCTCCGCTAGCCCGGGGCCCCGCGCCGAAGGTGTCTTTTTTCCCCCGTGACAACCGAAATTGCTGGGAGTGACCCCAGCGGCGGTAGTTGCCCGCGAAGAGCTGCTGATGGAGGCGGAGGTGTGAGAAGCAGACCGGAGGTAAGCCGGGCCCGGCTCTGCGCGCGTCAGACGCTTTCGGTGGAAGGACACGGTGTGGAGCGTTTGCATGTGCCAGGAGTGAAATTTGAACGGTAGATTGGCTTGGTTCTTCAGAAGTCTTAGAAAGCATACTAGGAGGCTTTGTGTTCGGCGTTTATGGTTTGAAACTCCTGTTTCTCATTTACGGGTTAGCTTTGTCCTTCCAGTTTTAGCAGTGCTGCTATAACAGACTATTCATGTGTGTTTGAAGATAAAGGTTTTGTTTTTAATCTTTTGCTTATCATAGTTAATCTAAGAAAGGCAATACTAAAGGTATATTTTTTTCCAAAAATGATATTTTTTACTGCACTGATAAATATTGTGACATCTCTGTTCTTAACTCTTTCGCTGTGAGAGGAACTGTGTGCAGATTCACACAAACCTTGTAAATACTTGCGTGTACTTCTGACAGCCAGGGATTTTTTTTTTCCTTTCTTTCTTTCCTTCTTTCTTTCTTTCTTTCTTTCTCGCTTTCTCTCTTTCTTTCTCTCTTTCAAACAAGGTTTCCTCTTTGAAACAGAAAGCAATGGGGCAACAATGCTCAGAGCAAAAGCAAAGCTTATCCCACTTTAAGAAAATAGCCAAGGAGTTTTTGCAGTGCTGGCATAGAGTTAATATTTAATGCCGATGTGTTTTGATTTTTTTTTTTTTCCAGCAAACTGTTTGGAAGGGAATAAGACAGGTAGAAAAGGTTCAGTCTGAAATTCTGATCAGAAATGTTACCCATCTATTTTATGGCATCTCCAAGCTTTCTTTTGTTTTCTTTTAATTAAAAAAAAAAAAAAAAAAAAAAAGGCTTGTTGCAGGCTTGCTCGCCTGAGCTCTAGGCTGGCCAGCAGCTGGCCCAGGGGCACCCAGTGTTCTGGGACTGCTGGCTCCTTTGGAAGCAAACCCACTGATCAGGATTCTGGATTCTGATTGCTTCAAAGTGTATCCCCCAGTACCGCGGGATACCTTTGTTTTTTTAAAGAAGGATTTAGATACACTTATATTACGCAAACTGTGACCTAATGGCAATAATTACCTCAAATGTGGGCATTCATCCTGGTTTTAGCCTTTTTGAAAACATGTAGCCAGCTTGAACTTTGATTCAAAGACTCTGAACTCCGTAGGGGCGGAATAGCGATAAATGCCCACCCTGGTCATTGTTGCTTGAGTGAATTCTGAAGACAGTGAATCTTTAAAAAGAAAAAAAAAATTAAACCAAGGAATAGATTACTCTTTTATGTATTTTAATCAATTGTGATGTTAAAATGCACATGTAAGTATATATGTTTATAGCTACTGTAAAATGCTTTGGCCTTCTAGAAGATATTTAATGAGTCACATTTTAAACCAATATGAACTGAATAATAGACTGTGGCTACTTAAACAGTTTTCTGGCTACATTTTATAGTTATTACAGTGTTTTATAGTTTACATTTAAACTGGTACTTTTTAAGGGAAATCTTGTGTTTGTAAGTGACACCTTCAAAAACTCAATACAGCTGCCTCTTTTTAATTTCGCCCGTTAAAAATGGAAAAGTACAAGCGTGTCTTTAATATGTATATTCTGTTTTGAGATATAACATAGTGTTGGAAAGTCAGTCCAGAGATCAAGTAATCCACTGTATTCCAAAGTCTGGTTGAAAAAACACTCCACACACTTTGAAGATTTAGTCCAACAGATAAGCTATTTGTTTGTTCGCTTGTGTTAATAACATACTTTATCAGGCTCCTTGGGTTGAAGCAGGGAGCACGATACTAAATTCACTGTTCTATGTAGGATCCTCATCTGGATGAAGATACCCGCGTCAGGAGAATGAAGGATATTCAAAGGAAGGATTGTATTGTACTGTTGATAAATCGTTAGCCAAATGATTAATTCCTGAGTTAGTGAATGCTTGTTTTATTTTGGGGGGGTGGGGGGGTGTTGCGTGTGCATGCGTGCGTGTGTGTGTGTGTGACAGCCACTCAGAGGCAATGCTGTAATTTGGCTTCCATCTGTTCCCCCCTTTCTTACAAACGATGCTTACCACCACAGAAATATTTTGAACCAGTAAACGAAATACAAAGTTCACTGACCATCTCCTTGTCAACTCTGTTTTCTCAACCCATGCCGGTTCCTGTCAATGCTGTTTCCCCATACTTTGCATTTTGATATATCACATTCCCCCCTCCCCAGTCTCGCTTAGCTGTCTAGTTTTGTCTGTTGTGTTCTTTCACTTGGGTAACCAATGAACACAGTATAAACGTCTGCTGGGCAAAATGGTACTTCGAGGCCATGAAAGTACAGGAATTAGCATTTAAAAATAAGTGTATGTACATCTGAAGAACGAGCTTCGGCTGTGGAGCTCAGGTACTGTGGGGAGGGCTCCCTCCGTGTTTCCCTCATGGCCGATGGGGCCGTCTCCGTCAGCTTAGAGCAGAGGTAGTGATGAGGAGCGACGGGCACTGCTTTGCAGTTGGGCACCTGTGCTGCTCCCAGTACAATCAGCAGCGGTGGGGCCGGGGGAGCGCAACCCGCCTCCTCCTCCTCCTCCCCCCGTGCCGTGCCGGGGCTGCCGTGCCCACCTCGCCATCTACGTTACCAAAGCGATAACATGTCATTCGGCAAAGCCGGGACTGTCAGCAGCACTCGGGCCAACTGGAAAACGTCCACCCTTTCTCGCCGCGCTCCGCCACCCAACCGCCGTGCTTGGCTGCCCTCGGCACCTGCCCGGTCGTCTGTTCTTGGGGGGAGTCAGACCCGCAAATACCAGCACGCTCAAACGAAGGAGCCGCAGAGTCTCGTTCAGTACTTTGGCTTGCAGCTTGTTAGGCAAGAAGGGGCTTCCGACACTGGCAACGCACATCCCGTAGGATCTGGATGGTTCCATATAGCACCTCTGCCCTCAGCAAGGAAATAAAACGCTTCTGCAATGCTTCCACCTCACGTGGTTACATACAACACTTCTGGCTTTTCTTCCCCCCCCCCTTTATCCCGTATGTGTTTGATTATTTTTTTTTTTTTTATATTTTTTTGCTCTGTATTCTTCTTGAAATGAAACTTCCACAGATATTCCAGGGCACAACCATTTCAGGTGTAAAGAAGGATCTCCTCATCCCATGTTTCACCAACAGAGCAATCGAGGCGTTTTGGGTACCAGATTCTACTTGGGCAGAACCAGAATGTAGCCTGTATCTTTCATACCAAATCAAATTTCTGAAAGGAGAGGAAGTGTCATTAATAGCTTTATTAAAGGAGTGTGTGAGAGAGAGAGAGTAAGAGAGGGAGCGAGAAAGAGAGAAGAAAGAGGGGCATCTCGGAAGGTGAAGAGTCTAGACTTCGGGTAGTTAAAAATGAACCAATGGGTGAAACATTTTTTTTAATGAGCCGTAAAATCCTTTTAAAAACAGGAGGGGGAAAATGGAGGGACTGTTTTATGCCCTTCAACTGCCCACAAGCCCAGCGTACTCTGGTTGGAAAGTGGAAGTTAATATACACTGTACCAAAATTGTTGAGGGGAAGGGGGGGGGGAGCTGTGAACCACTGTCACAATCGCGAGGGAAAAGATGCTCCTGCCCCAGCTCTGGATCTCAAGTGGTTCTTTCTCTACAGTATCATCTCAGCCCAGTAACCCCACGAAAGCCCTGAGCCGTTGTGTTCCTTCACTGTACGGTTTCTGTAATAAGAGTGTTAATCCATGTTAATCTTTGTGAAAATTATTGTGTGCAACAGTATTTTCTTGTGTACTGCTTTTTTCCTATGTGAATTGTCCCTTTCTGTTTTCTTTTTTGTTTTATTTTTTCCTTCCTTTTTTTCTATTTTTTTTTCTTTTGGTAATATGTCTTTCTTCTTTAAAAAGAAAAAACAAAAACAAACTGATGTGTTGTAGACCTATATGTAACCTATTCCTTAGTCTCATATTATAGGTATGTTATAAGAATGGATATTTTACTTGGCTTTAGAATGTTTTACAAGAAAACTAATTCTTAACCAATCAAGTTCTTGCTACTAAAAAAAAATGCTTGTGTTTTTCATCATGACGTTGTGTGCTTCTAATTAATAATCATTTTCGTTGTAGAAAAATGGAGTGAATTTATATTAGTCTTGGAAACTAATAATAGCATTGTAAATTTATGAGATGATTTTAACAGAAAATACATTATAGAAGAATATAGTTATTTTAATTGTAATATTACTAACTGTAGGGTGAGAAAGGAGGTCCCGTTGTGGTGAACTATGTTATAGCTTGTTATTCACGGTTTCTTTTTGATCATTTTTTCGGTCTCTGAGGTGAAACGAGTTATTAATCAGAATTTGTAAACTCACATATGCATATTGTATATGTGTAGAAATGTAATCACACTTTGTCTTGGAATTACATTAAACTGTTTTAAGTCACTGCAAAGTTTGTGCGTCTGTGTGTCTCCTCGCTAAAGTTTGGTCTGAACATTTGGTTAGTTTTCGATTACTATTATTTGATCTCCTCAGTCTATAGGAAAAACAGTGGTAATAGTATCGTTAATAATGAATAGTTCTCCCTTCAAGGTGACGTGTTTAGATCTGTGAGGTGTGTTTTTTCCCCAGGGCAGAAGAGCTCAGCGTTCGGATGTCCAGCTCTGGGCTTCGCCGAAGGCTGCTCGGAGCTGCCGTCTTGAGCCGCATCGAGAGCTCCCTGCTACGTCCCGCTCTGCCGACTGACGCGCGTGGATCGGCGGCAAACATCAGTCTGGTTTTTCTTTTCCTTATGCCTGAGCCCTCACTTCGTTTGCTCCCTTTCCTTTCCTTGCCAGTTCCCAGCTGACCTTTGAAAGGCTTATATAGACATGAAGATGCTTAAACCAGCACCCGTTGCCAGTAGCGGTACCTGCCTTTTGGGCTGTGCCTGATTTTCAGCCCGAGGCTCGCTCAGGAGCAAGCTGGAGGCATCTCTGCAAAGGGTCCCTGTTACACCCCGCTGTCACCTCGGAGGAGGCAAACGGCTCCTCACAAGTCCTCTTAGCGGGGGGAGAGCGAGACCTGCCCGGTTTCCTTGCTGACCTTTCCCAGCGTGGTGACTCAAGCGCAAGCTGCCGGGTTTCCTGGCCTGCGGGATTCATCTCGCGCTACTCCAGCCCTCCGTTCCTGGGGATGGCCGGAGGGACTGTCGGTGGGCTCTACTGGGCTGCCCACGCTACGGGGCCACCCTTGGCGTTAGGTGTCTGGCGAGTGGCTTCTGCAAACGCGCGGCGGCTGCCCGATGGCGCTGCCCGGCACTGCCCGGCGATGGGCTCGTGTCAGGACCTGAACCTTCAGGTGGAGCAGCAAGCTCGTTTTATCGGCGAGTGCCGGCAGCGTGGCAAAGGCCCCTTTCTGTGGGCTTGGTTTTCCAGCCTTCTGTCTCAGTAATCCCTGGGATAAGCAGCCAGCATTGTGGAAGCTGTTGCTCTGAATTTCTAGGTAGATATGAAACTTTTGGTAACAAGAGGTGGCAGGACCTTTTTCCTGTCTGCCTTAAACGGGCTGAGACCCCAACTCAGCAGAAGCAATTACAGCCGTAATGCCTGTGCCTGTTCAGCAAACCAATTAAGCCTGCGTTTAATTTAAAATCATATGTCCTATTAAACTTCAAGCTTTTTAAACATATGCTGACAGGTAGTTGCATGATTAGGTGCTCTACTGGAAATGGTGAGTTTACTGGGTCATGATATAAGGAAGAGACATTAGTGAACGATCTAATCTCAGAAACAGCTGTAAATCCGGAAAAGCTAGATTAACCAGTGCACAGTTTCTCCATGTTTGTATCGTGTTATGGTGTCTTCTTTTTTGTTTCTTTGTTTTGTAAAACTTGCTTATAAAACTGTAAAAAATATTTGTCATTCTGTTGTCCAAGACCAAAGATTAAAAATGCATTGAAGTTGGAGAATGTACTTTCTGACCATCTTTTCCCAGGAGGGGAAAATAATTTTTCAATTTCAGCCACCAGATAAAAGGATGAGAATGGTCTTAGAGACTCTGACACCATCAGTGGCCCAAGCCTGGCCTCCAGACTGCCCGACACCGGGGAATGGTCTGCAAGTGCAGCCATTTCCCAGGTTTCTCCTCAGATCAGTCATTTATCTGCACATCCACCTGTAAATACTCCTGAGTCCGGTTAAATCTAACTTGGTAGGCATTTTACTGAAACCCAGAGGAGCAGTTACCGGCTAGCAGGAGGCCAGGACTGCCCACGCATCTTCCACTGGCACAGCTGGTCACAAGGAATTCATCCCCTGTTGCCCTGAGCTCGCTCAAAAGATACTGAGTGCAACTCGCACGAGGCTTACACTGTCCGGCAGGTCTCGGAGAGCCCAGCCCGCTGCGGAGCTGAGGTCAGACCCGTCCCTCCCTGTAGCACAAACCCACTGGAGCTGCAGTAACATCAGTGCCTGGAGAGC
Organism: Aviceda cuculoides; assembly: GCA_035590195.1. Taxonomy (NCBI): domain Eukaryota; kingdom Metazoa; phylum Chordata; class Aves; order Accipitriformes; family Accipitridae; genus Aviceda; species Aviceda cuculoides. Next base: position 21,403,638 of record JAVJGG010000024.1, on the reverse strand, counting down.
ATGAGCCTGAGCAGCTGGTACAAATTACCACCACCAGGCTTGGGGCAGTCCAGCTCGTTCTGAGCCAGAAGGAATCTCTGCTGCTGCTTTGAGAGTGTTCACCTCGGCCAAACCGGTTTATTCAAGGTGGGTATGGCTCTTCCTTAAAATGGGGAGGGTGGAGGGACACACCAACATGGCGTACGCATAGCGGTGCTGCTGTTCTTGGCATGTGCCGTGCTTGTGCTTTCCAATGCAGCGGCTATGTTTTAATTCTTTGGCGTCCAAAGTTTGGCACCTAAATTCGTGTTTATACTTATGGGGAGAGCTTGTCTGACTTCCAGTGCTGTTCTGCCCTCCTAGTTGCTATTCACTTCAAATGAAACTGGAAAAGGGGGACTGGAAGAGGGAGGGGACTGGTCCTGCTCTGTGAAATGCAGGCTGTCGCCCTTCGGTCACCTGTGCACGTGTGTCAGATCTCCACAGCAAACCCATGCTGGAGCTGCGGACCTGCATCTTGTAAATTCTTGTGTCTTCTCTTTCTTACTATGCTGGTCGGGCCAGGGCAAACATGCCTGCATCAGCGTTTCCTGCAATGTGCTTTCCCTTTATGTTTTCTCCTGCGAGGTGGCTGTGCAAATAATGAGCAATAAAGGCTGTTATTTAAAGGCCCCCACACTGCACTGTATATCAAAGTCTCTGCTATTTGGGGCTTTTGCTCAAAGGGAAGCAGCCACCGGAGGAGCTCGATGCGCAGATCCTGAGCCATGCTAAAACCCATTTGTCAAGGCAGCAGGCTGGGACAAGAGCAAGCTTCTCCAGACAGCTCTGCCATTGCCGTGCCAGCCCCGGGGACCCAGCACTCTGTCCCCATGAGGACTCGTCACCCCTGTGTTAACCCTGTAACATGGTCCAACAAAAAGGCACACCAGGTAGCTTCAGTACATTTAACTCCAGGCTGCATTTGTGCACAGACCTTTCTGGTCACATCCAGGCATGTGGTTTTGGGGTGCAGGAGGCTACCAGTGCAGGAGGCATCTGGAACGCTTTCCATTTGTACTTGGACAGCGTACTGCCTCTGGTGTGTGAACTCATTAAATACAAAAAAGTCACTTTATTCCCCCTTTTTTTATTCCAAGCTCATAAAAAAAAAAAAACAACTTGTAGTAAGGTCACATAGAAAAGAAAAGGGGGGGTAAATATGATTAAAAGGAGGGACTGACTTACTGTAGTTTACAATACCGTGACTGGACCCTGAGACAAAAATTCCCAACCTCTCCAGCCACTCAAGGATAGTCTGAAAACCAGAAAGGAATCCATGCATGCACAAAGAAAGAGCAAGGCTGCTACTGAATTGCTCCCCCACAGACCGGGGCCTGGGTTGCAGCTTCCTCACGGCGCTGCTGGGCTGCTCAAGAAAAGCTCACTTTGTCTCTCTGAGAATGTTTCTTCCACCCAAATATCCTTGCTCTGCCTCTCTCCCTCTCCTTCAGGCAGCAGCAGGCCTCCTCAGGAGTTTATGGAACAGGAGTGATAGGAATAATAAAGGCAGGTCTGGAAGGAGATCGGAGGAGGTGTCGATGAGGGTTCAACCATACTTCACCTGCACGTGCCAGATTATTTGTCTGCCCTGTTCTTAAACACATTGTGTAACGTGGAGACCCCAGATGTCAGAGCCCTGCTCTCTTCTGTGTCAGTGAGCCAGTGTGCCTCTGCTAGTCACGTCTCCCTCCTTACCCCGGCTTTCCCTGGGCTCAGAATACCCCCTCCTCTTTTTTTAATGACCCTTGTCCAGCATGATCCCATTTCTTCACCTCTCCCCTCGGCTTCTTTGTTGTCTCTCAATATTGTTTTGCCCCCAACGTGTATGTGTGCGCAATTTAGCAGAACGGGTGAAAACGAAAGGGTGCGGGGTGGGCCGGTGCAGCCTGCGAGAGGCAACAGTGTGTAGTGGAGGGTGACAGGAACAGCAAATCCCATTAGGCTGGGATGGGTTTTGTTGGTTTGTTTGGGGTTTTTTTTAAGGCTTTAAATTACTATAATGAACAACCTTGGTGTTTGCATGGTGGCACGGCCTAGAGACACTGATGATGATGGCTCATTCAGCCTTGTGATAAGCACCTCTTCTCCTAGTGTGTTTGTTTTAACCCCGCGTGTGTGTGTGCCCAGTAGCGTTAAAACACTGGTGAGGAAGAACCGAGGTGGCTGGGAATCCTTCCCCCACATCCCTGCAATCCCCCCGTCTGTGTCACTTGCCCCAATCCCTCACGCTCTCCACCACCCGCCCTTTAGGCTGCCTGCTAAAATATGGAAATATGGGTGCACGACGTGGACAGATAAGACCAAGGAGGTAAAAAAAGACTGTGTGAAGGAAGGGGAGGGCACGACAAGACGGGAGAGGGTCTGGTGTTACTGGGAAAGGTGGGCAAAGGGGGTGAAATGATCTGAGAGGGGACACGAGAGGAAATTGAAGAGAGCTGAGTGGAAAACAGGCAGTGGGGTAAAGAGGAGAAGAAACTGGCGCTGGAGATGCAAAAGAGAAAAGACGGGATTTTCAGAAGCAATGAGCTTCCACCGCTCTGAGTGAAAAGCAGGAGACTGGGCCAGGGTGCTCGAGCCCTTGACAAAACCAGGGCCCCTCGCAGTCAGCTTTTTCCAGCCAGCCTCCGGAGCAGCACTCTCCTCG
>JAVJGG010000024.1:21380991-21400915 GCA_035590195.1 Aviceda cuculoides | reverse complement strand
AGAGCGGAGCCGTGACCCCACCGCCCCCGGGCGCTGCCCCCGGTCGCGGGCACCGAGTCCTTCCGAGGCCGGCAGAGGGCACCCGGCGCCCGCAGCCTCCGCCCGCCCCGACGCCCCTCGGCTCGGCTCGGCTCGGCTCGGCTCGGCTCGGCTCGGTTCGCCTCGGCTGGGCTCGGCTGGGCTCCCTCCGGTGAGTGTACGGCGCACGCTATCGACACCGAGAAGTGAAGGGATTTAAAAATCCCGTCTCGTTCCTGCTGTTGAACTGCAATGAGGTGGCACCGAAAAGTTCGTCGTGGCCGGTGGGCTGGATGCTGCTCATCCTACGGAATAACGCAGGTTGGGTGCTAGGTGACGTTTTGAAGTGCTGAGCGCGGCAGAAATATGCAAATATATGGGTGTGAAGGAAGGCTGGGTTGAGATTAAGACAATTTGATGAGTAAAGAAGAAAACCTACAAGTAATGCAAGGGCAATCCCTCACCAACTCCCACCCGCAGACCGATGCTCAGCCAGTCCCTGAGCAACAGCAGCTTTGGAATCTCCCGCTTCCCACTGGTTTTTATTGCTGAATATTTCGTTCTATCATTTGCAATAGCCTTTTGGGTCAGTTTGGGTCAGCTGTCCCACCCCAGCCTCCTGCCCACCCCCAACCTACTCGCTGTGGGGGCAGAGGGAGAGACAGTGGAAGCCTTGACCCTGGGCAAGCACTGCTCAGCAGTACCTTAGAACACCGGTGCCTTATCAGCACTGTTTTGGACACAAATCCAAAACACAGCACTATGTGAGCTGCTGTGAAGAAAATTAACTCCATCTCAGCCAGAGCTGGTAGAGCTGGGAAACCTCGTGAGAGACATTGTAATTCAGATGCTTTGAAAGAGAGGTAGCAGAAGAACTCACAGAACGTAGGGACAATTACAAAAAAGTACTCAAAGATTTCAGGTAAAAAAAATAGTTGGTACTAGAGGTAAAGCAAAAGTAAGCAGAATATTCTTTCAGCACTCACCGGTGCTTTTCTCTAGGAGTCAAGGATCGTCAAACACATACCTTTGATCGCAGGGCTCGCCTTTGATCACAAGGAACAGCGCTGTGCATGCGCAGAGGATTTTATAATACCTCGGTTGGATATCGAATGTTAACAGCTCCGACACATCCAGTGCTGGAACCATTGATCGCAAGATTCCCAACAAATTGATGGAGCTACTTGAACGCAAAATCTAGACGGCAAAAGGTCACAGGGGCCCATTCATCCAGCTCAGTTGCCCTTCCTTTGAGCAAAAATGGCAGTCCTCTGGCTTCTTAAATCCATTGCTCTTCAGAGGCTCCTGGCTACAGTAAAGAAGATGAAGAATATCAGTTCTCAGGAAGGTGAGGGGCTGTTTGGATTGGGATTTTTTTCACCCCTCCAAGATATTTCACCTCAGCTGCGAAGGCAGCAGTCTGATTTTAGCCCTGTGAGAAGAAAACTGAGCGGAGAAGGGTGTCTGTTTTGTCTTTCCTCATTACCACTTTCAGAGTTTTCAAAGGAGACAGGGCTTTCACCAAGAAATACTCCAAGGTTTTGAGCTATGTGCAGATGCTTGAGAAGCCAATGACCTGCTTTGTGGAAAAGTATAACTGATAAGCAGTCTCTGAGAAGTAAACCATCTGTGGTTTACAACAGAAACAATGCTTGGGTTCCTTTCATAGTGTTTTATTACTCCATATGTTTAATGAAAACTTTGAGAAAATTTCCCTGAACCACATTTGTCATTTTTGACCTTATTTCACTACAGGTGGAGGTTATAGAAGAAGGATCTGGTCTTTTAAGAGATTTTTAATAGGGTATGTTTCTTCTTGCTCTCTAACTATAGGCAGTCAGGGTCACAGGGCAATGCACACATTTACTATAAAGCACAGTTTTCTGTGGCTGCCTCCTCTCTCACTTTTCTTCCTCCTTCTTTTCTTTATTTTCTCCCACCATCCTGATTTTCCTCTTTGCGATAAGCAGAGTTATCAATGGTCCTAACTGGTCTGTGCTGAGCTCTGCTACTGAGCCATCTTGCTTGTTTGCCCAGGACACTGTATTTATTCTCTGAACTGTGAAGCAGTTGTTCTTTAGTTTATTATGGCCTCTGTCTCCATTTATTAATAGGCCTCCTCAGCAAAGGGCACTTGAAGTACGTTGCTGAATACAATAATGATCATCTTTAGATTGGATAATAGGAGAAATTTCTTCACCAAAAGCATTGTCAAGCACTGGAACAGGCTGCCCAGGGAAATGGTGAAGTCACCATCCCTGGAGGTATTTAAAAGGTGTGTAGATGTGGTGCTTAGGGACATGGTTTAGTGGTGGACTTGGCAGTGTTAGGTTAATGGTTGGACTCGATGATCTTAGAGGTCCTTTCCAACCTAAATGATGCTATGATTCTCTCTGAAACCGATTCTGCTGCATCAACCCTCTGTACAGTGCAATGTGTGTTTTTCCTGTGTTCTCTGTGGCCTGGCATATGCTCTTTATACAGGCCTATATGACAGCTTACCCTAGCAGGTCAGCTGTATGATTTTGAAGCTGTTTCCTGGTGAGTAAACACTGATTTCCTTAAGGACGTGTGGGAAAAATCTATTTAATTCTCTGGGGAATCTTGCAATCAGAGAATCTTGCTTGGTGGGCAGGAGACCCACCAGTAGCTCTGAAACTGCACTCAGCATGGAAGGGCCCTGGTGAGTGGAAGGAAGCCCTGTACCTCCTCTGGAGAAGCAAGTGCAACTGCTACTGCTCTCCTGCAGAGGAGACCCTCAGATCATGCTGAGCATCCCACAAAGGAAGAGAATGAGTGTGACGCATCTTTCATAGCTCCAGGGAAATGCAATCATAAACTCTGATCTTATGCTAATTGATGCTAATGAAAAGACTCCAGCAGACTTTAGAGTAGACCCACAGGTAAGAAGAAATTATATCATTTGAATCTTGCTGCTGATAACAACCGAAAGGATGATATTATGGTGTCATCAGTCGTGGCAGTACTGTCAAACCTTTTGGACAAAGGTTAGCAGAAATGTGAGCAGGGGCAGGAGAGCTCTCTGGCTCTGTCCTCCTCACTTGTCCCTCGTCTCTCAGGCAGTCTGGTCTGCCTTGTGACCAGGGGCTGTCCCTGTGGGACAGACTAGCGCGTGGTGGAGGTGCCGAGGTGGTGCCCTGGGCATGCAGAGCCCCACAGCCCTCCCTCTTGCCCTCTACCCTCCCAGAACCCAGTTCCGTACATGCAGTAGCTCCGCAGTGCTCTGCAAGGGAAGAAGCCTCAGGCCCTGCCCCTAAGCCTCTCCAGGAGCAAAAGAGGATGTGCTGTTTTGTGAAGGAGGTCAGGGCAGAGACAGTGAGAGAAAGCTGAGGTCAGGACACAATAAAGGCATGGAGCACAGCAAAAGACTAGTATTAATTTTGCGCCAGAGAATCAGCCCAGTAACTGCAGGCTGGTGGGGCTTAGCTCACTTCCAGGGAAAATAAAGGAAAGCTTGTATGGGATTCAGTCAAGAAAGAATTAAGGGAAAGAATATGATTAATGCCAATGACATAGCTTTATGGTAACTATAAGCAAACTTGTCAAACAAACCTGATTTTTGTGCTTTGATGAGACTATAAATTTGGTTGACAAAGGTAATTGCATAGTGATAATGTACATGAAACTATGTTGGGTGTATGAGTCAGTAGTGCACTGCATTTTAAGTCTAAAAATGAACACCGTGCAGTATCAATAATACAGCTTGAGTGAACAGCAATGAGAGGAGGCCAACTGACAGACCTCAAAGAGCCAGTGAGGAGTCCAGGAGAGGCTCATGGAGATTAGGGAGGTGCTGGAAGCCCCTGAATCCACTAGTGTAACAATTTAATCTATGACCTAAATGAACACAAATTCACTAGTGATAAGAGCAGTGGCTGGCAATGACTAGCAGGACAGAAGACAGTGATGAAGACAGACAGAGTGATTGGGCATGCTCTGATAGCGAAGGGCTACTTCGTCTTGGGAAGGTGGAAGATGTGAGTAGGCGTAGATGGGGAAGTTTTAGCTTAGTGGATGGCATCGAGGAGTCTGAAACATTCAAGATCTTAGAAGAGATTTGGTGAAATGCACTATTTTTGATCCTGAGGGCAAAAAGGGTCTGTCTTGGATCCAGAGGCAAGTGGCAGAGGCTCCCCAGGACACCAGACCTCCATGATCAGGGCCCTCCCCGACTCCCTCTCAAGCTTCCTAAGCAGCAGAGAGCCTTTTCCTCCACGGTACATTTCCAGCCAGTGCTGTGGAGAGGACGCTGCTGCCTGCACCCACCGCCAAGCTGTCCTGTAGTGCGAACCCGAGTTCAGTAGTTTAAAGCCCACGCGGGCAGCAGAAGAGATAACCTTCAGGTTCTGCCTCCTGGTGCCATTTGCTCGATTCATTTGCTTGGGTCTGCCGTAAGGGAAGATTGTGCTGTTTGTGTGCAGAGCAGGATCACTCTCCTTGTGCAAACTGATACCCTCCTCCTCGCCACCAGCCTGGCAGGGCAGGCAGCAGGGGAGCAGTTGCCTGGGAACTGTGCAGCACACCCCGGTGGGAGGAACAGTAGGGTCAAGTGACAGTACCCTTCTCAGGTTTACCTGTTTGTTGGGGTTTTTTTCTTTGTTTTTGGGGGGGTTGTTTTGGTTGGTTTTTTGTCGGTTTTTTTTGTTGTTGTTATGGAGTTGTCGTTGCTTTTCTCATCTGGCAATAATGAGTTCTCACACCTGTGTACCGCTGCCGAGGGCAGGAAGCACAGGCTTGTGAGGCAGCCGGCACACTAAGTCATCTCATGTCACTGCCAGTCAGGGATGGTTTTTTCCCTCCACATAGTCTTCTCCGGGGTAGTTGCATCCAGCACTCAACATGTGAATAGAGAAGCCAGCAGTCCCTGCTCTGCACCGCACTGACCCAACACACTTCGGGCCCACAGCTGATCCAGGGGGCTCAAGAATATCTTTCTTGAAAGAAAAGATGTTTCTTCAGCCAAAGGAAGAAAATCAGAAGATGAAACATGAGATGAAACAAAGAAAGCATTTGTACATAAGTCTTACCAGAAAACACGGTTGTTTCAACCGTTTCCACTGAGCATAAACACACCTGTTTGAGGTCAAGTGCCAAAACCAACTCTTAGAGGCTGGCTTTTTCTGACTCATCCCAACACTGCTGTTCAGCCATTCCTCTTTGTCTAGCTGTGGTTTTCAGCAGTTCAATGTCTTCTTTATTCTCCCTGGACTTAGGAGAAATTAACACTCGCCTGCCTGAAGATATGTGGGTAAATATTCTCCAACACACTTTAATAGTTCTGTGGTATTTCAAAGAGTATTAGTATGTTGTCACTGTTTTCTTCCTATTTGCTTCCCTCTAACCTTCTGTACAGCCTGGCAGGAAAATAGCCAACAGGAAAACTGAGATATTGTTGACATTCATAAAAATAACTTGTTTTCTCCATTGTTTTTCACACACAGATTTATCTTACTACTTTTGTTACAACTACCCTAAACCATCAGCAAGTGTTTTCTGCAGAAAAAGTATCAGGGATTTCAGTATCCATGCATCCTGCTGTGCTACATTTGGATGCAGCATCTTAAACAAATGGCCAAAAGATCCAGATTTCCCAGCCTTATCATAAGCAATGCCACAGGCCTGTCCTGGGGCATGGGCCTGTGGAGGTCCCAGCAGAGGCACAGTGTCTCTGGTGCCAGATCTAAGGGACATGTGCTGAGTGTTTCCGTGGTGGTATATGTATGACATAACATCTTCTGTGTATACATACACAGTTTGGCCATCCTGCTATGTCTCTCACACACATGCAGAGCAAAAAACCCTCAGCAAGCTCCAAAAATGAGTGTCCAGAAGAGGAAGGGCTGAAGCCTCAGTCCCTGACCATAAGCAGGAATTGTCTTACTAATGGGGTCTGCCTTGTTTCTCCCTCCTTAGGAGCTTACCCTGAGGAATGTTTCAGTTTCTACATATCCCTGACTTTTCTTTGATCATCTGATATTCCTGAGGTTTGCAAGGTAAGTCCGCTTTCCTTTATGCAAGCTATTATTAGGTTACTTATAAAAGAGGGAAGATTACCCCAAGTGGTGAATTATCAAAACATGCCGAATGGCAGCCCTCTTCCCTGTAAGCTTTTTGTGAGTACTTTCTCACCCTGCAGTTGGTGTGTTCATCCTCCCTCTTGTGTGCATTGAGGAACTGATTACACTGATATAATTCCAGGGATGAGGGGATTACCTTCCAAATTACATTGGTGAGACACCCCTCTGTCCTTCAAACAGTCACCCTGATTAGAGTTGTATTTAAGGGCATAAAATCAGTGAAAACTGTCAGAAGCTATGAGTTATACAGGTGGGACTCATTAGACCTTAAGGAACCATGCAGATCTCCTGTAACTTGCCTGAAGGTGCCCGAGTTTAACCTCCCGAGGCTCCAGAATTTTATCTCTGACTCTGACTACATCTAATTTATTCTCTAGTTGATGCAGGGTTTTTGTCTTCTATCTTCCTCCTACACAGTTTTCCATCTCCTTGCATCTTCCTTTCTTTTCCTCATTATTGCTTTTGCTCTTAAGCTGCATGTTACAATAAAGTGTGTTTTTTCCAAAGCATTTCTGCATGAGGCTGTAGCGGAGTCGAGGCTGTAGCAGAGTCAAGGCTGTGGTGAAAGGAAAGATACCAAAAATATAACAAGAGGTACACTGCTGAGTAATTTAAAAAATAATATGTCTTGTGTTAGTCAAACAATACAGCATTTGATAAGCTGTCTGCAGATAAGAGGATCATTTTCAAAGGGCCATGCACCTGCAGCACAGAGTCCAAGGATAAGAGGTAAGCTTCAGGCTGAACTCCCAGCCAAGGATCCTTGCCACCCTTTCCCGTTCTTTCTTTGGGGCGGAGGTGAGGTTGGTAGAGCTAGGGACTAGGACATTGACAAGATTTTTTATTGTAGCAAGAAATGACAAAATGGAAAGGAGGGATAGGGATGGTGAGGGATGGAAAAGATTGATAATTGTTTCCTTGGCAACTGATACCGTTGAGCCTCATGCATGAATCCCTGAGAAAAATCCTAGAGGAAGCCAGGCTAGATGATCATAATGGTCTCTTCTGCCTTCAGACTCTGTTTCAGGCTAAGTTTACACATCACAGTGTGGTGCTGCATAAAGAGATCAAGTTAGTGCTAAATGGAAGCCAGAAGCTGTATGGTTGTGAGAAATCCTTGGAAAGAAGAGAAGCCCTATTGTCTCCCTTCCATAAAATGGGGAACATTTTATAATGCAAAAGATGAAAAGATTGAATAACTTGACGAGATTATTAAAATGTCTTTTGCAACACAGAGGACAAGCGCATTGCAAGTCCCTGCCTATCACTCTCATCACTGCAATGGGAACATGTGCCCCCTCCATTGAGGGTGCGCTGAAGATGTTCAAGGAATTAGCAGAAGGGTTAAGGGAGCAGAAAGCAGGTGAAGCGGCTGCTGTCTAATGAATGCCGTTTGCCCACCACACAGTTCAGTGCTCCACAGGGGCTGCCGGCACAAAAGGGTCCCAGTCCTGCACAGTGTTCAGCTGCAGCAGTCATTAGTGGATTTAAATGTAAGAACTGGGGCATATATATGAATATTAATGAAGAAAGATTGACTAACTTCATGCTATTAAAAGATTTCTAGTCCCAGAGAGTAGGTGGAGCCTTTTAAAAAATGTGTAATGAAATACAATATGTGATACACAACTTTAAGAGGACTAAGAATGTGGATTTTGATCCCTTCTAATTTTCTGTTTATATATTGCTTTGCAAGCGTGAAATGGAAATATGCCTTCATTTGAACATTACTCTTTTTTTCTTCTGTATGTCCCATGTAGTGGTGTTTGTTAATGCAGAGTTTCATGGCCATGCATTCTGGGGAGCCGCTTGACAGCTAGTATTCATTTTTGCTCTAAAAAGTAGAGCATCAAATGCTTGTATATTTATAAATGTATGTGTCCATGCATATATATGCATGCATACATATAAAAATGGGTGCTGCAAAGATATAAAAGACATAGGAAGGTTAAATCAGAATTGTAATTAATAACCTTGCCAGTTCCAATGTAAACTTTTGTGCCAGCAGTACATGTAATACATAAATGCTGGAAAGCAAAATATACTGCACTATGCCTGTGAAAGGAATCCCCGAGCAAGTGGCTGGTGCATTACTACACATTCACTAGAAACCAGAGATTCAGGGCAGCAGAATTTCCAGACAGTCATGTGAGAAAAAAGTACTGCAGCATCAAGGCAGCCAGTCCACTTATTTCTGTCTGTTTCTGTTCATGATGTTAAATAATTGCCAAGGCCTGCATTGCTATCAGTTACTTCTCAGAGTAGCTTAATGATAGGAAACCAGCTTTGTGAGTGATTGCCTGTACAAGTGAGCAGAGATGTTACATGTGTCTGTCTGATCCTCTGCAAGGTGCGACTGTGGCAGCTATAACAAAGCAGACGAAGAAAACGAAAGGATCCTTAGGGAGCCGAGATATATTTTTTACTCTTTGGTGCCTGTGATGGAGACGGCTGGCATATAGCACAAAATGAAATTTGTGTTCCCCAAGACTTTCTTCTGGGATAGCACTAATATTCACAAATAAAATACCATGTAGATAAGGTGCCAGAATGGCCATGTTTGCAGGTTCAATGAGAAGGGGCTACTATAAAGCATGCCAGCCAAAATAAGATGGGTGAATCTTGCCTTACTGTCTGAAGTATTCCATAAAGGTAATTAGTAACAGGGTATCTATGCGAGTGTAATCTGGTGTGTGGCTACATAATTAGTATGTAAAAGCTGAAATGCAAAGCTAAAAGAGTGAGTTTGTTCTGTATCGCGCTCATGTTTAAGATCTTACTTGTTTTTTTCCCTCTCTTTCTGCTTATTTTTCACTCTTTAATATCCAAAATACCATGTCTCCAGTTCCTTTTCATTGATGAAGGTCATTTGGAGACCTGAATAATGATGTCAGATAAATGTGTAGCTTTTATAAGGAACAGAAATTTCACTGCCTGGAGAGGCAGCTGTTCCTTTAGGGCAAAAAAGGTGGAAGATATTTAAGGCAGCAAAAATTAAAAAGTAATTTAATTTTATTCTTTTGATTCATGGGTACCCAAAATGTGACATCAAGGTTGGGATTCATTTCATCTAACATTATCGATCTACAAGAAATGACCTAGTTATTGAAGCCTTCCTCTGTCGACAGAGGAGAGAGCCAGGCAAGGCCAGAAGTTGATGTCTGCCCTATCTTATCATGAAATGCATATTATTTCTTTCCATTCACAACAAAGGAATGATGCTTAGAGACTGAGTTTCAAAGAAATGTATGCATGTAACTTCAGTTAAAAAGGATCTATTATGTTTGTCCTGGTTGAGTCAAGGAATGCAAGTTCTTTCCAAAGTGAATGTAAGAATGATTCTCCCTACCAAAAGGGAGAGGTCTATGAGCAATCAAGGATGCAGTACATTGAGCACAAATGAGGAAATGCAGGGTAGGTATTTCAGAGGAACAGAAAGAGGGATGTATTAGAGGGAGTCAAGCCTTCTGATGCTTCAAGGAAGTACACTCCACAGTATGACATTATCCACATTTTTCAAGACATATAAAATATGCTTTCTTCCAGAAAGGCAGGTCAGTTGGCTAGGTTAGTCCATTACCTTGATTTGGGGAACTTCGCACATTGTCACTGACTCTTGTAAGTCTCAACTTCTTCAGTATTTTTCTTTAAGTCCTAGATCCTGGAGTTATGTGATTTTATAAAAACTTGGACTTTACTTAAAAAGACAAAAAAGCTCCCTTTTTTTTTTTTTTCCCTAGATTGTGAAGAATTTTTTTTCCCTAGATTGCATCTTCCCTTGAAGATGCAAACTGTAAAGGCTCCCAAAAGGGAAAAGGAAATACAAAACCAGACATGTATGATCCCTTAGCCAGTCTTATGATTTTTGAATACTCAGACTTGAACACTAAGTTGGCATTAATGTAGTGTTAACATCATCCATTGCCTGCCTTCCAAAACTGTGTTAGCTGTGTTATACATGGAAGGAAAAAAGGATGTAATTCTCTGTATGGCCTTCCTCTTTTCTTCCCCTTCCCCTGTGTATTCATAAAGCCACACTTTGCCCCATATGTGCAGCTCAAGAGACATTTAGAGATACAATTATGGTGCAAACATAACTGGGTTATTACCACAATAACACAACAAACCGCTCTAGCTAAAGTATATGTATTGCAGGCTTGTGATGTTAAAATCAGATATCCTTAAAGTGCCTTTGGTTGCAGACAATAAAAACAGCCTGTATAGCAGAAGACCACTGAAAATAACTTTTAAAGAAAGGATCCATTTTTAAAATAGCAGCATTTCATCTGATGTGCAGACCTTTGTTCATAATTGAAAGTGAGACAGCCAAGGGAACTAGTAGGATTAGGCTATGGGAATTCAACTGAACAATGTTTTGCATTCAGATAATTGCATGAAATTGGGCTATTAGTGTAAGTTTTGCAAATTGCAATAACATAAAACAATGTAAAATATTCCCAGTGTATACATTCAACTAATGTGCTAAAAGAGAACCACGACTGGTTTCAGACAGAGCACAGAGAATTTCCATTAACTATTCAGAGCTGTGTCCAAATATTGTTCTCGGTCTCACAGGTTCCTCAAATGGACTTTCAAAGGGAAACTCTTTTTATAAAACAGTAAGTAAATAAACATAATTTAATAGTTAACTTGTGGTTTTCACTGGCCAGGACATTACTAACATGTCCTTTACCTGACCTTAATTTAACGTTGCATATAATATCACTGAAAAGAACTGGAGAAGGAAAGAGTTTCAGCTCAAATTGCAGCTGCTCGCTCCTGACCAAACGTCAGCAGTAGCTGCAGCTCGTGCCTTTTTAACTTCTTCCATGGGATAGGATTATTCCGTCCTGTGGCCTTCCCCTAACTAAGCAAAAGGGTTGCCAGGAGAGATGTCCCAAATCTTCCTTTGTCTTAACTTCTTGGTCTTTTTACCCTGCATTCACCCTTGGGACTCAACCTCCCTATTTGGCATGAACATCTACAGAGGACAGTTTTAGAGGTGGCTTTTGACCATGCAGCTCCAGCCCAGCCAAGGCATCACAGCAGACAAATGCTGGCCCGCTACCGACTCAGGCTAATTACTCTAATGCTTTGAGCTCAGTCTGGCTGATACCTACCGCCATGGCACCTGAGAAGGAAGACTGCAATTAGTCATGCTTTTATCTTTATTGGAGACTTGGCTGCTCAGGAGCATGCGCCAGCCGCATGACTTGCTGCGCTGCTGAGGCGAATGCCTGGGTCACTAAAGTCTCTGTGGGGTTCGGTGGCAATTTCTGATCTGCCTGTCTCTTCTCTCCCTTTTTGAAGGAAGGGAAATAATTTTAATTATTTCTGTGATGAAGGTAGAATGTGATAATATCAAATAACCAATTAATCTGTGTCAGTAATTCAATCTTCTTACTAGTGTTTTTCAGCTTAAAATCCATATCAGAGTAGAGAAGAAAACACCATGTCAGCATCCTGTAATGAATGTAAACGTAAAAGACGGTTGAGCTGTGAATAAGAGGTACCTTAGTAACACTGGAGCTTTCAGCTCATTTCTCTGTCACTGAATTTAGCAGTGGAGTAAGCCTTTCATGGCGTCTAATATTGTTCCCTGGATTCTGCTCTGTGTCCAGTCTACGTGAGCCTTAAAATTCCGAAAGAAGAGGGTTTTGTTGCTGTCCTTGAAGGGCGATTTGCACGCTGGTGTATCCCGCTGCCAGAAATTTTATCCAGAGGCTTTTGGGGATTAAATTATTTCTCTTTCAAACATTGCCCTTAACAAACTCTTCTTTTGCTTGACAGTTAAGGCTTTTCAAGTGGTTTATATCTCTCTATTATGTCTGCCTGTCACAAGTCTGTACGATGGTCTTTTAAAGTTTACTTAGGGCACAGCTGCACTGTGACGCACCACGGTGCAAATATCCCCGAGGCAAAGCTGAATGAGCCAGCACCAAAACTGGGATTTGTGTGTTGGCTATTTAGTAGAGAGAGACAAGGACTGTCTTTTCTGGCTTGCTTTGTTCTGTATCTGTTGAGTTTGATACAACAGGGTCCTGGTTTACAGGCAGGGTTTGTAAGCTCTGCTTTCAGAAAAGAAAAAAGTAATTAAAGTAGCAAGAAGTTGCACATCACTTCAACTGCAGTGTTCAGTGCTAAACAAGGGTGTTTGGTGGGGGACAATGCTGGTTGAAGAAAATAATGTGACACATGGTTTAGGAATCACACAATTTGGGCCTCAAGTAGAGTCACATACAGTAAGTTTCTTGCTTTACAGAGAACTGGATGGTGACATTTTGCTGAGAGACGGGGAAGCAACATGGGGAGAAAAGGTCTTAATGGTGACATAAAGGCAGGAAGACTGTAGGAAGATGAATGTGAATGAAGAAAAAAGAGTAGGGAACAGAAGTATACGTATTTCGTGACAGGTATTGAATGGGAGGGAGCCTGGGGTTGTAACTTCTAGAGGGACCAGAAACCATTAGCAGTAGGAAACCAAAGTAGATTTGAGGGAAGGGGAAAGGGCTGTTAAAGCATTTCTTTCAAGAAGGTCAAGCTACTATCATCTGTCAGCAGGAGCAAAAGCTCACTAGAGGTGAATGTCATGGGCAAGATTTTGAAAGTGTTCATTCCATCTGCTCCTCCTAAAATCTGGCAAAGTGTCTACTGATTGCCTGATTTAGTTATTCTTACTTTCCAAAAAACACTGATCCTTGAGTCTGAAAAACCTACTGATCTGCCTTGTTCATTATATAAATTAGGATAGCATTTGATTAATCTTTGGTATAAACTACATCTGGGCCAGACAGGAGGAAGGCTTATCTTTTTATATGAAGTCCAAATGGTTTCCGGAATGGGAGACGTACCCTGAATTATGAAGTGATGATTGGAAACAGATGTGGGGGAGGATTTTTGCAAGGTCTGGATATATTTTGGAAGTATTTATTGACATTGCATAAAGTGCCAGGAACGTTCGTTGATTCTGTTTTGTGGGAGGAGTTTAATGGATATATGTGTAAGCGACCTTTTCAGTGAGCACTCTGTTTAAAATGGGATTACCAAGGATATTTTATAGAAAAATCACTGTACTTGAAATTTACTTCTCTTAAGTTCCAAAACTACAACAGACAAGATCTGGCTTGCTCATTTTTTGTGTGTCATTCCATAAGAAAGAGAAATAATCCAATTGCAGTCATGATCAATGTTATAGTAGCTTTAAGCACGTTATTTTTAATATGGTAAGTTAGCTAAGTATAGATGGAATTATTTTCAGTTGATCAGTGTATAAGGATGAAGGATAGTTTGATAGAGCACAATATGTCTGCGGTGCAATAACTTCTGAATATGTTATGTCTATATATTATAAAATGATATTTTGTGAACAAAATGGGATAGTTAGAGTCAGGATTCGTTGCAGATATGAAGGAAAAAAGTCCATCAGTTCAGAGAGCTACATACCTCTCCACTGGAGGAATAACACTAAGCCCACTTATTCTATCGTGTTGCCTCAGAAGAACTGAAGAGACAGGAATTTGAGGTAAAAGGTTTTGGCAAGTAGTGAAAGTGAAGGAGTCAGAGGAGGCAATCAGAGTAACCATTCTTAGGAAGCTATATATCAGAGACATTTGTTGCAGACTGAATGCCAGAAGTCCAGGAACTGGATTAAGCAGACCGCCTGAGGTATTTGCAAAAAGATGATAAGCCTTGCAGCAAAATAGAAATGCACTTGACCAGTCTTTCTAATGTCTCAGTGAAATCTGTAGTGGAAAATGTGGAAGAAAGCAATTTATTAGACACCTCTACTCTTTTTATAAAAGGCTTTTTCTCTGAGTTATCTCTGTATATTTCTCCAGCTTAGAAGCTCAGAACTGAAAACACAGCATACATGCATGTCTTGTCTTTATCCTTTTTTTACATAGGAACAATCTGGTATTTGTGTGGGTGCCTGGTTCACTTCCTGGTGCCAGTTCCCAATATTGCATTTTACACAGTTACAACATGAGACCATACAGGACTGTCTTGGTAAGCTACACAAGTACACAAATCTATACCCTCATGAAGTTTGCGGTTTTTCTTTCACTTTTTAACCTAGAAAGCATGATTTCTAGTACCTTCCTTGTACCTTCTAGAACAAAACCCATCTGGCCTTCTGAAGTTGGCTCTTTTCTCTTCTGGTGCCAGTGGCTGTTGCTACTGTACTTCATCAGCTAGTTAAAAGGGGCAGGACAGAAGAAACCTAGAGCACAAGTTTGGATAAAGCAACATATGAGAGTTCAGAAATAGAATGGAAGTGCACAATAAGACTGGGCTGTATTGATCTGTAAATAGTTGGAGTCTTTTTTTATGTCACAACCTATGTGACTTTCCATAGCACACAGCTTTCAAAGAGTAGAAGAAAAAACGTAATGAAAAAAAGCACTCTCTGCTCCTTTAGACACAAGCGCTGGTAAGAAAACTAGATGTTTGAGAGCATTGGGAATAGCCTAAGAAACTGTCTGAAGGTCTTCACAAAGCCAAGCTAGAACCTCTCCCTTTGAACATTTTTTCAATGGGTAGTTCAGCAAATTGGAAACATTCACACACAAAAAAATCTGTTTCTTCACATGTTTCAGCAACAGCAAAAGAGCAGGACAAAAAACCTCTGTGTTTGGGGGTTTTTTTAATGTAAATATTGTTCACTAAAGCAAAAAATATCTTCAGCAACTCTGGTCACTGAGTCCCAAACCAGTAATAACTGAAAGCTAAATTACTGAACAGTTGTCTGGTTCTATTGGAAATAATGTTGATGGTCTCCGATTCACTTCAGCATCTCTGAACCAGCATTTTGATGTGCAGCTTTGAGAAACAGGTTTCCAGATTTGGTTATTACATACTATATGAAAAGCAAGATGATTAGAAAATACTTTGAGTTTGTAAGAGGGTCTAATTTCACACCTTCCCTTCCAGCAAAACCTGAGCAAGATGAAATGAGCACTTCCACGAAGAGCCTTCTGAGGACGCTCTTGTTTCTGTCATTGCAGTGTGGGTGCTCACCTTCACTGCTGGGGTCGCAGCTTCCAAATGTCCCCGTGTGTGTTCTCTTGCGAGGTTTCGATCCAAAATGTTGCAGGTTTTTTTTCTCTTACATCCTTCACAAAACAAGCTCTCAGTTTCCAGGTGGAGCCTGTCATCATTAATCCAATCATACTTTGCACAGCCTTTGATTTTTTTGTGTCCTCAGTCTTGCCCCAGTGATAAATCAGAGTAGCCGTCACTGTAGTGGAAAGCTCAGTAATGTCGAAAACTTCCTGGTGCATCTGCAATCGGAAGTCATTCAGCAGTAAGTAAATAACCCTTGTGAGCCACACTGTTACAAAGGATTACTTCTACTCTCCCCTTAAGCAGGGGGAGCTAATATCTTGATCCATACTACCAAAGACCACAGTAGAGTACCATAGGAAAGAGAATTTCTCACCTTCCAACTCAGTTACTTCTTCTGTTGAATGCATTTACAAGCTGCAGAGTAAAATGTAGTTAAAATTGCAGCTAGTTTCACTTTGTGAGTTTGCAAGTGACAATGCAGGGAAGCCTGTGAGAGCCACAGATTCCAGGATTTCCGGCCTGTATTATCGTCCTAGCAAAATTTGCTGTATTTTTTCAGATTTCTGTTTTAGTGTAATCTGAAGTCTCTTATAGGTCTTTGTCACTTGGGTTTTTTTTGTTGTATGTTTGGTTGTTTTATTTGTTTTTAAATATTGTTATTATAAATAATTGTCATTCTTGACTTAAGATACTTGTTAGAAGCATGTAAGGTGTGGTTTGTTTGGGGTTTTTTTTCTGTTCCAAAGGGAGAGGAAAAATGCAGCCTCCACCACAAATCCCAGCATGTCATCCTTCAACAGATATCTGAGTGAAGTTCTCACTGTTTTTTTTTTCTGTAGCACCTTTTATCTGGGCAGCTGCAATAGGTGAAAAGGACCGGAGGGAGACAGAAGGGGGTGAGGACGCACTGACACAGCCTGAAGAAGTCCTGAAGAAAGCACAACCTAGCGGGCTTCTGTGATGGAGTGACTACATCAGTGGACAGGGGAAGAGCTATGGATGTCATCTACATGGACTTCTGTAAGGCCTTTGACACAGTCCCCCCCAATATCCTTCTCTCTAAATTGGAAAGATATGGAGTTGATGGGTGGACTGTTTGGTGGATGAGGAATTGGTTGGATAGTTGCATCCAGCAGGTAGTGGTCAACAGCTCAATGTCCAGATGGGGATTGGTGACAAGTGGCGTCCCTCAGGGGTCTGTACCAGAACCAGCACTGTTTAATATCTTCATCGATGACATAGTGGGATGAAGTGCACCCTCAGCACGTTGGCAGATAATACCAAGATGGGTGGTACAGTTGACACACCTGAGAGAAGGGATGCCATCCAGAGGGGCCTGGACAAGCTTGAGAAGTGGGCCTGTGTGAACATCATGAGGTTCAACAAGGCCAAGTGCAAGGTCCTGCACATGGGTCGGGGCAATCCCAAGCACAAATACAGGCTGAGCAATGAGTGGATTGAGAGCAGCCCTGAAGAGAAGGACTTGGGGGTACTGGTGGATGAAAAGCTGGACATGAGCCAGCAATGTGCGCTCACAGCCCGGAAGGCCAACCGTATTCTGGGCTGCATCAAGAGAAGCGTGGCCAGCAGGTCGAGGGAGGTGATTCTCCCCCTCTGTTTTGCTCTGGTGAGACCCCATCTCTGGACCCCTCAGCACAGGAAAGACATGGACCTGTTGGAGCGAGTCCAGAGGTTTGCCACAAAAATGATCAGAAGGATGGAGCACCTTTCTTCTGAAGACAGGCTGAGAGAGTTGGGGTTGTTCAGCCTGGAGAGGAGAAGGCTCCGGGGAGACCTTATGGCAGCCTTTCAGTACTTAAAAGGGGCCTACATGGAAGATGGGGACAAAAGTCTTAGCAGGCCCTGTTGTGATAGGACAAGAGGTAATGGTTTTAAACTAAAGGAGTGTAGTTTTAGACTAGATATACAGAAGAAATTTTTTACAATGAGGGTGGTGAAACACTGGAACAGGTTGCCCAGAGAGGTGGTAGACGCCCCATCCCTGGAAACATTCCAGGTCAGGCTGGAGGGGGCTCTGAGACACCTGATCTAGTTGAAGATGTCCCTGCTCACTGCAGGGGAGTTGGAGTAGATGACATTTAAAGGTCCCTTCCAACCCAAAGTGTTCTACAATTCTATGATCAAGACCAATGGGTGAAGTAAATGTCAATCAGGTTGCCACATATGACAAGGCTTTCCAGGAAAAAGAGGTTCTAAGAGGACTGCAAAAAGGATTAAAGGAACTAAACAACAATACAGATACTAAAGTCAATGCAATCACTAAGGGGAGCTACAGCTGCAAAAGCATCCCCCTGAATGGCTCCAGTGAAAGATGTGGCTAAGCAGGACAGAGGATCATATCTGACTGGTGAAATTCCTTCACAACTTCTGGGAAACAGCAGAGCAAAACAGAGGGTGAACTGCAGCATAACAGGTAGCTGCCTCACAGCTCCTCTTTCAATGCCAGTTGTTATTTAACAACAGGAGTTTAATTTGGAGGTGTCTGGTGGAATGTGTGAAATTGCAAGGGAATAGAGACTATGCGATCAAATGTGACAGTTCTTAAATTAGCCCAGGAAGCGGGGAAATAACATAAATATCAGTTGGGTCTCAACAGACACAGAAACTGGGGAACACAAACCCAAACACAAGATAGGAAGATTATTTCTGTGAACTGAACTCCAGGAACTGGAGCAGGAAATTGTGTTAGCTGAGACAGTGAATGAGTTAGCTGAGACAGTGAATGAGTTAGCAGCTGCAGTGGATTTCATTATGGATAACATCTCAGAAATATGAGAGAAGTTGTCTCATGCTTTAGTCTGGGAACTTACCTTTGGATCTTGGTGAAACTAATTACCTACAGGCAGTGTGAAATGTACTACAGGCAGCCTTACGTGCTCTGTTATTAGAGGCACTGTTAGGACAACGACGTAATGTGGTATCTTCCAGCAAAGGAGATGATAGTCAGCATCTGAAGTATGTTTTGAAATTAAGTATTTCAATGGTCTTAACTGCCAAAGCTCCCACTGAATCTGAAGCAGAGGTGGATTCCTATGCACTTACTGAGTACTTCTGAGGGCTAGCTTATTAAAAGAAATGGAAAATCACATTTTGCAAACAGGAAGAGTATGTAACTGCACACTCCAATGCCAAACACGGGTGCACACTGTTGCTTACAGTGAAGGTATATTGGAATGAAGTGGGTTTTTCTAAGCTTTTGGTGGCTATTGTTTAGCCTGCACTGCAGATCTGCAAAAGAGGTTGGGAAGGACAAGAGGAACCGAGAGAGATGGCAGCAAGGAAGTACCTGGCATGGAACATATCCACAAATGGTGGGTATCAAAAAAGGCTAAAGAGTGCTCTGAGCTGTTTTCAGAGGACTGGCAACTAGCAAAAAAACCCCAAACAATTAGCTGTTTGATTCCTAATGGGTTCTGGAAAACAGAAATCTCAATATTTTTAGTAAAGAAAAAGGAGTATCAAAGACATACTTCTATCTATCAGCTATTTAATATAACAGAAACAATCCCCAGGCCCTGATTTTTTTTTTGATTTGCTCAGGTGGGGGAAAAAAAAGGTGGGTGTTATGTAAGTTTTTCTGCATTTGTTTTTTGTTAGACATTTCAAAAACTAGGGTTTTTTTTCACCCCACTGCAGTCTTATTTTTGCAATGTTTAACATCTTTGCATGGGATGTTACAGCTTAGATTTTTAGTTTCATTTTAAGATATAGGTTGTAATCACCCATGAACTTTTCTGTGAAACATCTCTCCACTGTACAAAATGAAAGAAAATTATATCGTACTGACTGGGATTTTTAGAATGAAAGTATAGGTCTTGTGCTAGAAGGCCTGAAGTACTCATCATAGTGATTGCCTTTGATACCTTGCCAAAGGCAGGGCATTGTGGACTTTCTGACCCTGAAAACCTCTAACCTAAAACCAGTAAGTTTTTCAGATTTCACGCCCTCCCCTTCCTTGCCGTTCCTGTGTTGAGCCACATCTTCAGCTGATGTAGTGTGGCAGATTTCAGCTTTGCGTATTTCCAGGGCCAAGGATCTGCCGTGCATTATTTTCCTTTGCTGTCTGGGCGATACTACGCTGCGATGTGCACTGTGTAGTGTACAGCTAAAGCTTACGGGTATTGCTTTATTTCTGCACGTCAGCAAAACGAATCCTTCGCTCCTGGGAGGGAGGTGTATCTGTTGTGACCCATGTGCGCGACAACAGCGTTAGCAAGCCCGCTGATGTCCCGTTAGCCCGTTCTACCACGAGTGCCCGTGGAAACTAGGTGACCCCAGCTCCGCTTTCTGGTGGGACCTTTTCCCCGTTGTCACTGGTGCTCCTCGGTGGCTGCCGGACTCGCCCGTGCTCCTGAGGAGAGCCGGGCTGTGGTGAAGGGCCCCCTCGGCTCTTCGTGCCCGCTACCCCCCAGGGCAACACCGACGCTGGTGGATGTCCCGCCACGTCGCCCTGCCCCCGCCGCTGCCCCTTCTCCTCTCCCGATTGGGACATTTGTTTCAGCCCCCGAACCTCCGGGTGCAGCCGGTGGGAAGCCAGGGCCTGTCCCCGGGCCCCCCTCGGCCCGGCCAGCGGCCCGAGGGACGGCGCCGCCGGCCTCGCTCCGCCGGGGCGGAGCGCACTCGGGCGAACGGGGATGCCCCACGCAAACCGGCAGCGGGCCCGAGGGCCGCCCCGGTCACGGAGCAGGTACCGGGAGGACCCGCCCGGGCCCTCAGCACTA
>JAVJGG010000024.1:21351778-21379495 GCA_035590195.1 Aviceda cuculoides | reverse complement strand
GCTCGGACCTCGCGGGGGGGGGGGCGGGTCCGGGGCGAGCCGGGGGCCGCCCGGCGTGGGGGGCCCGGCGCCCGCTTCCCCCCGCCCCCCCCCCCGCTGCCCCAGGCGTTTGGGGGTGCCGCTTGTCAGGCGGCGGTGGCACCTGCGGGGTGCAGGGCAGCCTGGTTCGCCTTCGCCTTTCAAGTTGGGAAGCGTGGGAGCCCCTCCAAACGCCCAACGCTACTTTCCGGGCACAGCCGGGGCATGACTTGTGCGTGGAGAGAACCGTTCGGGCGTCGGGGGTGTGTGCTCAGTAGGTACTTCAAAATAGCCAGGAATCGGTGACCCCCTTTTTTTGTCTCTTTTCTCTAGTGGCTCTAGACATCAAGATTAGTCTGTAGTTAAGCAGACAGTTTAGACACAAAGATGTCTCGTTCGATTCTGCTGCCATAGCACCTCGTGGTTTGTCTTTAATACTTTTTTTTAAAAAAATGCAACTACCATTTCATAGAAAGGGACATTTTTGCTGTGACTATAGGGGTTTCTTTTTGGTAGAAAACAGGTATAAAGTAATATGTTTTTATCAACATCAGTAAGTTGTTGATAAGTGGTAGAAATGAGAAGAACCTGCATTAACCTATTTCATGAAGTGGACCAACTAGTGTTGCCTCTTATTTAAAGAAGAGACTTGGGGTGATTGTTGGGTGCTTAAGAAGCCTTGGTGTTATAAAACATGCTTATCTTTTTAATAATACTTCATTTCCACTTCAGGAAGTAGTTTGTCTTTTGTCGGTGACTGGTTAGGTTTTTAGGAAAGTTATGCTCTGTTCCAGCTCCCTTTAGCCCACAAGAGGTGTTCCATTTCCAGCCTAGGTGAAAGTTGATAATTTCTAGTAAGTTTCAGAGATTCTTCTTGAATAGAACAGGCTTTGCATACGAATAGGAAGTGGCAAAGCAGTAGGTTTGTAAGCTGGAGATTTGCTTGGGTTTTTTTGCCTCTCTGACGTTCATGGAATGGCTGGGTTTCTTTTTCTAGATTTTCATAGTAAGGCAGTGAAGGCTTTTGTTTAATTGTTTGTCTGATACTTAATAGTTCTTAATTAAATATTACTGTTGATTTCTGTGAACTTTTTTGTGATTGCTGTGTGTTCTTGTATAACTTAAAAACAGCGGTAGAAATATTATGTAACTTAGCCAGTGTTTGGGCTGCTGGAAGAGAGCACTCGGAGACAACAGATCTTGCCCAAAGGGATGTTTTCCTGCTCAGTCTAGGGCAGGAGCCTTCAAGCCGTTGTGATTTGTGAGTCCTCTCTACGTTTTCTCTTTCCACTGGGCATGTGAATGAATCATGTACAATGAACTTTAGCATACTAAGAGCAAACTTGCTTTTCATAGACATCTCAGAAATGGTCCATTGATTGCAGAGATTTAAAGGCTGCAGGTTGCAAAGAACAAGAATATTTTGTTCCTTTTCGGTTAAGGTGAAATGCTTTATTAAAAAGCATGACAGGAGTGCGATTTCTCTGTCTTGGGCCCATAATGTTTAAAAAATTAGGACAGCCTTTATCCTAATCTTTTCTTTAGCCTTGAAGTGTTTTGATGGTATAATGGGTGGTGTGAAACAGAAGAGATGTGTACTGGTCATAAGAGCAGTAGGCTTGGACAACATTCACTTAATTGCTCAACAGATTTACAACTCCGTGAGAATCTCTCTTGGGTGCAGTTCATTTGCTTTTCAGTGCCATTTGGCCTTGACCAGTTTAGGAACAGTAAGAACAATCTCCTACAGCTTTGAGTTACGTGGAAGAGGCATACAGTAAGAGTGGAATGGCTGTTAGAGCCACTTGCTTGCAGTTGAAATAGCCAACTGAATGTCAGTACTTAAGAAAATTTAGTAGTAAATCAACTCGGGTTTTGGAATGCTTGATCCAGCTCCCACTGAAGTCACATGTTGCTGAATCAGGGCTTCAGCTTCCACAATTAAGCAGATGCTGAACTCTTAGTACGTGGATAGGCTGCTAGCGTGCTCAAGGTAGGTACGCGTTTGAGCACCTCTGTGAACCAGGGCTTTGGTCAGGCTCTGTGAACGTCTTGCTGCTCAGCCCAGGCTGTGTTTTTGCTTTTGTTCCATTGCACAATCTGTGCAACTCCCGCACTGACAATCAGGAGGATTTATCTTGTCTTGCTGCGCTGTTTTCATGGGAGAGAGGAGAGCTATGTGCCAGACTTGGAAAAGTCTGCAGTGGGTCTCCTCAGAGACTCAAGGACCAAAGAGAAGTTGTGGAGGTCAGGCAAGGAATCGGATGTAGCTGCCTTATGGGACAGTTGCAGGATATTGTTTATTCAACTTAATTGCATGAGTGTGTTGCAGACACTTGAGTTGGCATCGTGTCTCTTGTGGCCAGTTCAGCTTGTCAAGCTTGCTTCCAGTTCATTTTCACAGAAGACCCATATGGTTGGAGGATTCCCTTTAAGACTGCTTTCTGTGCTGTGCTTGCTTTATTTATGTCAGCCTCGTGTCTACAAGCTACACTTGTAGTCTTGCCAGAGGAAATGTGTTTTTTGTTTGCATGTTCTTTCAAGAAGTTAGAATGCTAAACAAGCTAGTGGACAGTGCAGCTTTTTGTTCAGTTGTGTCTGTTTTGTGAGTGACGTTTGTTTTCTGTGAAGCAAGGTCTTGGATTTCTCAGGCAGGGCTGGGAGTTGAAATATAGCATGCCTTTAACAAAGTGGGGTTTAACAGCTTTGACCTACCTTGGGTAATAGATTTCATGCACTGGACACATTAAAGAGCAGTGATTCTTGCTGCAGCACAAATCTTTTCCAAAAGGTCTTGGGAAGCTGATGGTTGTGGTACGTGGCAGGTTCTGACAACCCAGTTCTTATTTCTCAATTCAGAATGTGTGTGTGGGGAGGGGAGTTGCTTGGGAGAGAAGTGAGGCAGAATAGACTTCTTAATAATACAGCCTCACTTCAGCTGTGGCTTTCCTTCATTTGAAAGTAAATCTGTTTATGGCTGATGTCCTAAACTACCAGTGAGTCTCCAGCCTTGCCCATTGTGGTGTACAGCATGAATAACACTAATTGCGTAAGAGTTATTATGGATGATGTCCTTAACTACTAGTGTGTCTCCAGGCTGGCCCGTTGTGGCATACAGCATGAATAACACTAATTGCGTAAGAGTTATTAAATAGAGTGTGTCGTGGGAACCTATGTATAAGTAAAAGCCATCAGGAAATAGCACAAGTTGTATTCTAAATTTTGTTGTAGTACCCCAAAGTTAAGTCAAATGGTAACATTAAATGAACAATGCAGACTTAATTTCTTTCTTGGCTCCTGTAAGAATCACATTTTCGCGGAGTCCTTGTCAGCATGGCCAGTTTTGCACTCTGGAGATGCATGATATGATGTCTTTTTTTTTAATCCCTTTAAAAGTCATATATTTCTGTGCTTTTCTTTAGTGGTTGCTAAACACACATGAGCTCAATAACAAATTTGATTGACACTCCCTATATGTGCTGTGTTTTCAGCTGTTGATGTTATTGGAGACAGCTGTTTTGGAAGACTAAGGGAAAAACTTTCCGAAGAGCGATGGATTAGTGGGGTCTTCTTCCTAACATATGAGATGGGAAAAAGATACCACTGACCAGCAGTACTCACATCACTGATTACATCAGTGTAATTGCATGTAAAATGCACAGAATAAATACTGGAAAACGATAGACTGGGCTGATTGTGCTAGCTCTTATTAAAGCTGTAAGATGTTATAAGATGCTTCTAAGAAACAATACTGCTTTTCAGTGGAGTTCAGAACAAACTTAACTATTTCAATTGAAATTTTATAAGTTGTGCATTTTGCTATGGGCCGAAGCTTTTTTTTTCTTTTCAAAATGTCAGTTGAAAGAGTTCAGCTACTTCTGATGTTGAAGCAAGAGGAAAACAATGGTTTCTGCTTTGAGTTCTGCCAGCTTCTTTTCTGAACAAGTTTAATACCCTTATGCTTTGGAGCATGCAGTTAAACTTTGGCAGATTGTGACTGCTCTGAAGGGGATGTTTTCTCTGCTGCTGCTTTGAAAGTGGTTTTTTTCAAAAGCTTGTAACAACCAAATTTAGGCACGCATGGCTGTGATAGAGATTATGCATTTTTTTTGTCTGCTAAAACGTGGATATAGCCCATTCTCATGGAACCTCACCTACCTATTAATACTGACCAGGGCACGTATGTGACACCTGGGGAGATTTAATAAGCGTGCTTCCTGTAGCTCAAAATGATATGTGAAAGATTGGACTTCCCTGTGAAAGTCTGTTTAAACCACTCCAGAAGTAGGAGCGGATTGAGCTTTAGGACTGAGACCTGGCATCTGCCCACCTTTTGTTTAAGAACGTGTTTGTGCTATGTAACGGAGTGCTTTGCTTTCTTTACGGGAACTTGGGCATCTTCCTTGTGGTGTGGTGCTGCGTGGTGGTACTTGATTGCATTGGTCCCAAGAGGGAAGACGGAGAGAAGGCTTTCAGAAGGAGCCAGCATGAGCAGCAGCAGTAAGAGAGGGTGTACGGGTCTTCTCCAGTCACTGTTCAGCTCGTTGATGAGATGTGTGCAGGAATCTGGGAGTTGTAGGAGTAGGAGGGGAAGAGACACACAAATTGCAAGAGGGTTTGTGAGATGAAAGAAACTGGAACTGGCAGGGCACAAAGACTAGGAGGCAAGACATTAGGTCAGGAGTGGGGGATTAGGTCTATGGATGAGGGAAACTGCAATGCAGAAGTTAATCCTAGAAGAAATAAGCAGTGCAGCCTGGTAGTAGGATAAGCACACTGGGAAACACAGATGGATTTGGTTTAAAAAAGGAAAATAAACTGCCAGAAAATAGTGTTGAAAGGAAGAATCAGAAGTAGGGAAGATAAGGGACTGAGCCAAGACTGGAAGAGATGTGGCTGAAAGCATCAAGCTTGGAATTTAGGAACAGGGAGGTGTATGCCCACTGCTCTGGGACACTTTCTCCAGAATTTGGCACAGAACCCAGGGCTTCAGAGTGTTGGCCCTTTTCTCCTCTCAATCAGGAGCATGATAATCTGCTGCTACTCCTTGAACATTTTGTGAATGTGCATGTTTTAGTCTTGTGACAGAGGTGTATTTCAGAATCTTTTAAAAACTAGAAAATCTCCTCCACAGAAATTGTGGTGGCATGTGAAGACTGCAGAGGCGGAAATCAACAAGTTGGAAATATTGATGTTACAATAACCTGTACAGTTTTAAACTGTGAGGCAGGCTGTCCCCCTGTAGCCCATGGGGAGATCCATGGGGGAGCAGATCTCCACTTGCAGCCTGGGGAGGACCCCACGCCGGAGCAGGGGGATGCCTGAAGGAGGCTGTGACCCTGTGGGAAGCCCATGCTGGAGCAGGCTCCTGGCAGGACTTGTGACTCCGTGGGGGACCCATGCTGGAGCAGTCTGTGCCTGAAGGACTGCAGCCCATGGAAGGGACCCACGCTGGAGCAGTTCGTGAAAAACTGCAGCCCATGGGAAGGACCCATGTTGGAGAAGTTCGTGAAGAACTGTCTTGTGTGGGAGGGACCGCATGCTGGAGCAGGGGGAGAGTGAGGAGTCCTCCCCCTGAGGAGGAAGGAGCAGCAGAGACAACATGTGACGAACTGACCTCAACCCCCATTCCCCATCCCCCTGTGCTGCTGCAGGGGGAGGAGGTAGAGAAAATTAGGAGTGAAGTTCCCCCTCCCTGGGAAGAAGGGAGGAGTGGGGAGAAGGTGTTTTAAGAATTGTTTATTTCTCATTATCCTACTCTTATTTGACTGATAATAAAGTAAGTTTTCCCCAAGTCGAGTCTGTTTTGCCTGTGACAGTAATTGCTGATTGATGTCTCCCTGTCCTTACCTTGACCCATGAGCCTTTCATTATATTTTCTCTCCCCTGTCCAGTTGAGGAGGGGGAGTGATAGAGCGGCTTTGGTGGGCACCTGGCATCCAGCCAGGGTCAACCCACCACAATGAGGCGAGGGAAAGGGAAGTTTGAGTAAAGGTTTCACTGTTAATGTAATTAAATGCTGTCCTAGACAATTGAATTGTGTTGCTGTTGCAGAGTTTCAGTGATGTGAGCAAGTTGCTTAAGCCAAGCTTCCCACAGGTGGTCACTAGCTGTGTGTTCCTCATTTACTGGACATGAGACCTCTGGGATCTGTGTTGCAGAAATGCAGCTGCAAGCACTCAGCCAAAAGTCAAGGGGAGCTGTTCTTGAATAGATGTTGTGTCTGTAATTCGAAATACTCATTAACGTTTCAAATTAGGCACTCGGAATTTGACCTTGTTTCTTAGTTTCACCAGTTGTAAAAAGTAATTTCTTAGATGTAATTCCTTGTTTGGTTTTCCAAATAGTATGAAGTGTTCAGATGCAATAGCAGTGAGCACAAAAGAATTCGTCAGAAAAACCAAAGACTCTTGTCTTTAGAATCATAAAGATCCAGTGGATGATAAACCAGTCTACCGAACTTGAATCCGCAGAAGTGTAAGAAATAAACTATTTGTAAGGGAATAGAAAGTAACAAGTGGTGGTGTAACAGTATGCATTTACCATATTAAGACTTTTTTAGTGAGAGTTAACTAGCCTTGTAGATGGGAAGATGTACTATGCTGTATCAAAGTGTAGTAGGATTTTGTTTGATTTAAAAAAAAAATCTTCATAAAAAGTACTAATATTTATGTTTGCTGATGTTTGTTGCTCACTTTCAGTCTTGGCAG
This sequence comes from Aviceda cuculoides, assembly GCA_035590195.1. Classification (NCBI taxonomy): domain Eukaryota; kingdom Metazoa; phylum Chordata; class Aves; order Accipitriformes; family Accipitridae; genus Aviceda; species Aviceda cuculoides. The sequence goes on along the minus strand of JAVJGG010000024.1, from coordinate 21,372,767 downwards.
TTTCAGCCTACATCCCCTACCTGCTTGTTCTTCACACACAAACTGTTTTCTAATCCTTTTATTCCTCTTCCATCCTCTCTGATACAGAGAGGCTTCTTTTCTATGAATTAATTCCCTTTGCATATTTTTGAATTGGCTTTAGCCATCTAGTCAAGACAGTGTGTCTGGACTTGTGGTTTGAAATAGAAGTAAGATGCTAAACCTCACCAGCAAGTAAGGGGAGGAGAAGAGAGGAATGCTGGAAACATAGAAAAAGGGCCTGAAAATCCAGATGCTTTTCAGTAAGGAATGTGCATAATAGCATCATACTGATGGGGCTGAAAACCTGCACAGCCTTAGGATGGGGAATAGGCAGTGCAACAGTGCTGTATGAAGGGACCTGGTGTTTAACGTGGATCACAATCAGAATGTGATTCAACAGGATCACAGTGGTGCTGGATCTTGTGAACACATGGGTTATGGTCTTTGGCATATCCACTGTAATGACTTGTTCATTCGCTTCAGTGGCAGAAGAGCTCCAGCTAGAATGCTGTGTCTAGTATGGGACCTTCTCCTTCAAGGAAGAGACAGGCTACTGGAGACGGCTAGATCACAGAAGTATTGGGGTTGCCTAATCTAGAACAGAAAAACAGGTGGACAGGACTTTATTCAAACGTACAAAAGATAAATACAAAGAGAAATGTAGTAAACAGTTGTTTATGTTGAGTAAGAGAAGTAAAATACTTGAATTGCAGTGAACAAGACAGGTTTTCTAGCTGCTGATATAACAGTGGGATAATGAAACTCTGAAATACATGGTTTGGGGCAATAATGTAATCCGTCACTGGAGTTGTAAGAACAGCTTGTATAGTGATCTAACAGAAGTGGATTGCAACAGTGATTCCACAGCAATATAAAAGGATGGAATGGATGACCTGAAATATTTTGCAATTTTGTGTTTGTGAGATTCTACAAATGATGTAACTTATGTGCAGGCTGCAACATTGGGGCCAATACCTGTTCGTTACTGAAAACTTCGGTATGCTGTTCACGTGAAGAAACCATTTGTGGTTGTATTGTTAAATACTGTGTCATAATGTTTATGCAGAGAAAAGCTGAATTGGGATTTCACAGGTAGCCTTAGTAATGATACTTCCTAACTTCTGAATGATTGATTTTAGGCTTAACAGTTTTGTAAGGTTTCAAAGAATATTTTGTAATCCTTGCTATAGTGACTTCATCCTTAGTAATAATGGGTGGGAGGAACACACTAATTTTTTGTTAGTCTCTGTCCAAGTTCAGTTTTTTAAGCATTTTACAGTACTACATAGATTATCACTGAGAGGGCAGGTACAAGTAAATGGTGTGGATGTGATTCTGCATGTCTTACCTTTATTCAGCAACCAAATTATTAGCATTTGTATATCAGGTGGGGTGGAAAAAGAGGCAGTATTAGTGCTCAAAACACTTTATTGATATTTCTATGAAATGTATATAGTTGGGCAGGCTGTGAACTTATTCATCTTGGCACAGAATTTAGGATTTACCGTTGCCCTTAGCGAAGGGAGAGATGGTGGAAGGAAGAGGTCCTAGGTGATGCAAGATCATCGGGAGACTGAGCAAATGAATAGCAGTAGACCAAATCTTTCAGTTGCCTGTCTTGCATGTACTGCTGGCCAGTGCAGCGCATGGCTGGGGTGCGGGTTGAAGGGAGAATGCAAAGCATCTGTCCTTCAGCAGCTGAGCAACAGCGGGTGCCCCAGCTGGTGACTGGGAAGTGGCCGAGTTTCCTGACCGGAGTGGTACCCGCTGGGAGGGCAGCGCGGATGTCCTGGCCAGAGCTGCGCGCTTGCTGGCCACTGCTCGGGTGTGTGCAGTGCTTCCCAGCTCTGCAGCGAGTGTGTCCCGACAAAGATTTTCCGGATGGTTAAGACAGCGGGGAGCTGTCTTCGTGCCCCTTATCTGAAATTGGTTGGTATGGCAGGGTGAGCGGGAGAGGGAGGATGGGAACTTTGATCAGGAGGTTACTGAAATGAGGAACAGCACACTAGGAGCTGGGGCTACTGTAGGAGTGGGTGAAACTGGGCATATGGACTTAGGGTATTGATGGTGGAAGGTGAGAAGTGCTGTGGTAAGAAGAGGGCTGCTCGATACTGGTAAGTTGGAGGTTTTCATGGCTCCCCTGTGTATTTGACTTGAGCATCCTCTCTTTAGAGCTTGCCCTTGAGCTACGCAGAAGAAACCCAGGCACTTGCGTAGGGCATTTTCTGAAGGGGCAGCTCGGCTCAGTTTTAGTAGAAAACTCTTGTGTGCCTGGTAAGATACATTTGAGAATTGTAAATGCACCTGAAAATAAATGGTCACATAGGACAGGTAGACAATACAGGTAAAGATTTTTTTTTTTCTGCAGTAGTATTGATACACTTACAGATTTTGTTTTCAGCTCATTTTTTTCTTAATTTACACCATTTTGGACTGAATTTCCTACTGAGTGTTTTCATACTGAGTAAGAAAATCAAACTGGTATAATTTCTTACGTGAGAGGAAGGGTATCCTTTTGTTTGCTCCCCAGACAATAGTGTATGGAACTAGTTTATGGATACTCTGTAAGTGAAAGTTCTTTCCTCATTTAAAGGCAATTGTTTGATACTGCAGCATGGTGCAAGGACTGTTTATTCTTCTTCTAGTTGGGTGTGAACTTGATTAGATGTTGAGCCTGTCTCACTTTTTCCTGTGGTCTGTAACTCTGTTGTAAATAAATTCCACCTCAGGTATGCAGGTTGCAGTGAGCACTGCTCAACCACAAAGCCACGATGATTCAGTTCAGCATTATTTGGAGACAAAGCTCCAAGCATTTATATAGCAAACTCCTCTGGGCTAATGTCGTGTTACTTTTTGAATAGAAGGAAGATGGTTGTTTATCAGCTTTGCTGGATTCTGATTAAGTAACTTCTCCAGTGGATGTCTGTATTTAAACCTGGAGCGGGTGCTGAATTGGGACTAACCTGTGTGATATATTGGGATAGAAATTGTACGTCACAGAACAAAATCCTGATCTAGAGCAGAAGTCTGGTTTGATGATGTTTTCAATTAGAAGCTGACAGTGACCTTACTTCCTGTCCTTATGCTGAAAGATGAAACAGATTTGGGCTTCCAGCCATTGACATTCAACTTTTAGAAGATGTAATTTGTTCCACTCTGAAAGAAGAGGGGGGAAAAAAAAAAAAAAAGATTTTCCTTTGTTTTTCCAGAGTGCGTGTGCTTTTTATAGTAACTTGGTTAAAAAAAATTACATAAATGCTTATCAACATAGTAATCAAGATTTTGTCAAGAAATATTTTATCCAGTATTAGTACAAGCAAGGAAGTTTCAAGGAAATAAATTGTGTTAGTCTGTTTACATTTTCTTCTCTGAGTAGTTACTTAGCTGCTTCTACTGCAGCCAGGTTCTTAAAACTGTAAAAATTGTCAGAAGGATTAGGATAGCTGAGGAATGTGAAATGAATGTAAATCCATTTTGCTTCTTTTTAAATTGACTGGATACCAAGTAGTGTCACTTGAAAGTATAATCTTCTTAAAATCCTGGAAGCATTAGAAACTTAGAAACAAAACCAAACATATTTTCTGTACTGGAGTATTAATCCTTATGATTCTTTAGCATTTACTGCTGCTGTTTACTGTGTGTGAAGTTTAAGCACTGAGGTCAGGTGAAGATAGTTCTAGAAATCTTAAAGAGGTTCTTTCAGATTTATTAAACCAATAGTCAAATTAGTTGTTTTTATGTATTTCTTGAATGAGCCAAAACCATCATTAAAACATGCTATTGATGTGTGAGATTGCACTGACAGTTTAGAGTGGTTGTATTCTTTTATATTGGGAAAGAAAATACACCCTTGAAGAACAGAATGCAACTTTTATGTTGTACTGTGTATTCAGTACAAACATTCATGTCATTTAGGTAAGATACTTCCAAAATACTCTGCAGTGCTTTCCCTCATTCCTAAGTAGTATCAACCCTGGAGGTCACATCTAAAATTTGTTTTCTGTAAATATGTTGTTAAATAGCTTTCTAGATATTTTTAAAAGCAGAAAAATATATAAATTTTAAATCTTCCAAATGCAGGTGCAACAGGTAATATGCTTTATGAAGACAAGTATTTTGATTTGAGTGAATACTTCAAGCTCCTCCTTACATTTCTCATATTTCAGAAGTTACATTTCTGATGAATTAGCGGACTTGGTTTTTACGAGGATGTATTTTGAGATTTGTTGCTTTTAGTTTTGAGAGAGTTGGAAAAAAAAAAAGACAATTTTACCAGTAGAATGAAAGTAATGAATTAATTAAAATGATAGCTATTGGATTTTTTCTGAATGTTTAAGATCAATCTTTGTGGATTGAATTATTTGGAGGAGGACAGGTGAAAAGCACAGGTGCATGTTAAATATAGTTTGTCATAGGCAGTCAAAGCAACCACCCAAAACAGCAGGTGTTTATGTGGAACGTGCATGTAAGCTCAGGCATGTAGTACTGGTTTGTGCTCATGATGTATTAGTATGTGTGTGTTTTGGTTTCGATGGTTTGGTTTTGGCGTCTTTGTTATGGTTGTTTGGGGGTTTTGTTTGTTTGTTTGTTTTTTGTTTTGGATTTTTTTTTTCCCCACCCTTGGGAGATGAGGGGAAAACTTTAAATGAGATTGTTTATTTTCATGATTGAAGAATGCATAAAGGGTTGAAGACTACCTGTGCAGGTTTGGCTGTATGAACTCTCCCAAGGTTTAATGGGGACCTCTTCCTCAAGTTCTGTTTCTGTTGTGCTCATCTTAGGAGCTACATCATATAATAACCTAATACCAGTTTACTCTGGTAATTCTACAGTGTCTTTAAGTGGTTTTTTTTTTTTTAATTGTAATGTAAAGGAGCATGAACATATTCTGTCAGCAGGAAAGAAGTAGAACAGGTTGCTACGGGAAGCTTAAGAGATGGGGAACCCAAATGATCAAAGCTCTTGTTAGACTAGCTATCTTTATAACCTACAGTGTTTTTGTTGTGCTAACTTTTGTACAGTTCATCTTGCCTGGAAACTTTCTAAGGTCATAAGCTTGTTGATGCTTCCTGAATTGTTGCTGCAGTGTAAGAGAAATAGCATTACTGCATCCTTTCTAACTTCTGGGGCTAGATTCCTTGCTGCTTCAAATATGTTGAAGGTAAAACTGTTAAGTCGAGTCAAGAATTTCATCCTGTGCCTGCAGTCTGAAGAATTTAGAGCTTTGAAATTGCAGCTCTGTTATCTCAAGCTAGGTAGAAAATATTGAAATAGGAGTTTTGTTTGAAAGCTATTTATTGAAAAAGAATGTTTGGGTATTTTGCTGATTTGCTTTCATGAAAGAATATCCAACACAAGTAAATCAAAGCCAATGGGATATGTTATTAACAATAGATGTCTTGTATGTCTCATAATTAAACTCCTGTTTATAGTCTTTTGGGGGAACAGGTTTGTTTTTTCTCAATGTGCAGGTTTTTTTTGTATTCAAGAAGTTGAAAAGAACATGGTAGGTTTAAATTTTTTAAAAATTTTTTTATTAAACACTTGTGTGCATGCAGAAATTGTTGTAATTGAGTTAGGGTAGCATGACTTGGGATGATGTAGTCTCTGACAGTTGTACCAATAGCCTGTTTTCCGTCCAAAAAATCTTGCAGACCTCCTCAGAGCATTCTCTGTTGGTGTTTATGGAAAATGGCACATTTCTAAATAAAAATCATGCTTTGGTAAGTGGGCTGTTGAGGAAGCAATCAATTTCTATTTTGAACAAGTAAACCCACCGGATTTTCCTCTGTTTTTACACATTACGGCAGTTGTTATGTATATTGCATTGGAAGACACAACAATAACAGAGTCAAAGCTAGTCTTTTGAGCTCAGCCTTTTTTCATATCAATGTTTTATGTTGTTTGTCTGTAATGTTGAATTGTCATAATATATACCTATTCAAACAGAGGCACAAGACCAAGAGATTCACTTCAAAAACATAGTAACATGGTTTCTTTTATCCAACATAGTAAACTTCAAATCCTTTCCTTCCTCTTTTTTTCCCCGCTTGGAAGAAAATCCTTTTATGGGATTTTTTTGTTTGTTTGTTTGTTTTGTTTTTTTTTTTTTTAACAAATGTATCAATGTTCCCTTCTGTGCTTTCCCCAATGCTCCTCTTACTTTCCCCCATATATTCTATCTCTTTGCTACATTTCTGTTTGGAGTGAAAGTTGCAGGGAGTTCCATCTTACCTCCTACTGAAAACCAGAAAAAAAAAAAAAGATGTGATTCCAGCTTTTGTTGTTTTTTCACTCTGTATACTTCTTCCAAGCTCTTAAGGAGGAGAGTAGAACTCGTTAGGCATGGGTGGGGTTTTTTCTTGTTGGGGAAGGGAAGCCTTGGAAAAAAGGGAGGAGGAAGAAAGCAGGAGTGTGGTCTCTTGCCAGACGTGAATGATTTTCCTCCTTAGGAAGCTGTGGCTCTGTGTTATTCCACGGAGGGGAAATCCAATTTAAGATGTTTCTGTTACTTCTTTCCTAGCTTGTGACTTCAGCTTTTTGGATGGTTGTTGTATAGGCTGTGTTTTTAAAACAGTACTTTATTGGGATATATTTACTGTTTTGGTTTGTGTTTTCTCCTTTAAATGGGATAGGTCTTGAAACCCTAACTTGGAGCACAGTCATGCAAACAATTGTATTGGCACCTCTGGAGTGCAGAAATGAGTATCTGGGGACGTAAGGGAGTGGCAAGAACCTTTCAAAACACAGCTGCCACTGACAGAATGGTACCACAGCTCTATTTTACTCTGAAATTAATGTGTTAAGGAGCAACTGGGTTAGAACTTGCTTGATCTTAAATAGCCCCTACTATTGAGAAACCTTCATTTTAACAGCAACTCCTTTCTCATTTGAACTCAGTTACTTACTAGTAGTTTTTGTATGACTTGCTCTTTCTGGAAGTTTTATCTTCTGAAAGGAAAGTGGATCTTTGTATTTTTAAGTAGTTCAACTCTGAGTACATAGTAAAGTCTTTTCTTTAAGCAAATATTCATATGAATGATTAAGATGTCTCCTTGGTCTTCAGTCATATTATACTTTGTATAGAAAGTTTAAGCTCCATAATTTGTCTAGATAAAGAATTTCCACTTTTATAACTGACAGGTTTGGAGAGCTAGTGTTCTTGCTAATGCATTTTAGTAGGTCCCTACATCCTTCTTTACAGTTGATGCCTTCTAGTTTAGGACACACTTGCCCTACCATCAGAGTGATTTACTGTTCAGTCCCCATGTGAGCACTTCAGTTCCGTTCTTCACACTGTTTCTGCATACGCTCTCCCTGCGTAGCCTCCCAAGCTTTGCCAGCACATTGGGCTTCCCTCCATCTGCTTGCTTCCCTGCACGACAGCCGCTGCGCCTGCTTCGTGCTTTGCGGTCCAGGAGGACTAGTTGGGGTACTGGCTAAACCGGTGTTGCTATTGCATTTTTGGCTCTCTTATTTCTCTACACGATATGAAATAGAAAACCACCTGTGTTACCGTGTGTGCAAATCAGGCCCTTAGTATGCATTCGTTCCAGTCTGACAAGCTGTGCTTGTCTATAGGGCAGCAAATGCATCCCTGGGCGTTCTGAGGTGAATGCAAATACATGTTCAGAGGTCTTAACTTGGCAAGCTAGGCTGTCCAGGACCGTGTGAAAAGCAAGAAAATTTGGGGAGTTAAAATTTGGGTGACCCAATATGAAATGGTAAATGTCTAGCACCTGACTGGAATCAGGTTATAAAGTATCTATGATACATCATGCTGTCAACCTACTGAAGAGTTGCTGCTTTAGATGTTTTCTGCATCATCCAAGAGAGCAAGATTCCAATTGGTGGGCTTCAGCGTTAAGTAGGTAGTGGAAATGTTTGTTTTCTTGCCCGATTCAACATTACCATGGGAGAGACAGGGTTTGGAAACACTGTGTGTCAGCACAGACACACAAGACAAAATATTTTGTGGAGAGTGCAGTCATCAATTCCAGCAGACTTTTGCAAAGTTTTATGACTGTGAATGTGCTGGTGGCTGCTGCTGAGGGCATCTTTCCCGTGAGCAGAAGAGTTAAAATCGTGGTGTAGGGCCTGCTGTGTTGCCTTCCAGAGCAGGAGGGGCAGCAGGGACGTTGACGAGCACCATGGTGGCATGTCAGTTCTCAGCCCCTTCCGAGGGAAATGGGGCAAACTAACGTGTTTTACAGAAGAAAATGCAGGCGTCTTCCTGAGTGTTGTGGTACTGTGGCGGGTTGGGAGCAGAAAAGGATACTGAAATATTTTAGAGAAAAATATAAGCCAGTGTGTTTCTTACTATGGAGTAAGTGGGTACATTGTTATTTTTGTCTTGGTGGTCTTTTTAGAGCCAAATGATACTGAACTCAGGTGGTTTTTTTCTTTGTCTGTTGGCTTAATGGTGGAATAGTGTCTTGGGGAGAGGAAACCTCATCAGGGAGAAACTGATAAAAGTGCATCATTTGAGGCTGTGCATATTGTAGGTCACTTTAGAGAGACTGTGCTTTTCCAATCTTGTATGGAGCCGGAAGTGACACCTTTGTGGTTTCTTTAATTATGATTTAATTATGAAAAAATTCTAAAGCATCTCTGGGACCGAATTAAAAAAATTCTGTGTTGCAATTCTCAGTAGTACTTAAAATGGAGGATGACTTTTTCGCCAGAATAGGCTTTAATTGAAAAACAGACTTCCTGATATATCCCTACATAATGGTGTAAAAGCTTTAGACCTTTTGCTGTTTCGCATAGTTAGCTTCAATAATAAAATTTTGCACTGCCACTAAGAACTAATGCAGAAAAATTTTCCAGAAGTATTTCAACATACAATCTTAGTCATATTTCACTTCATTGTCACTGATAATTTGCATGAGTTCTGTTCTGTAATTATTTGAAGATCAATACTACGTGTATCTTTCTATCCTGTCTAGCAGTATAATGGTCTTTGAGATACTCAGAAATGTGAAGTTCTCTCATGATGATGCTGACTGTAGCAGACTTGGGCTCTAATTAGGGCTGGTTTATGTAAACCAGTTTGGGAACTGACAAGTTCTCAGTTTTCTAATCCCTTGCAGAGGAAGGAGGCAAAAAAAAAAAAAACAACCCAACCCAGGAGGCTCAAGAGCACCATACAAATCTCAACTTGCTGACATTTTGAAGAAAACTGCAACTGTTGGAAATGCCAGGTTTCGTTAGATTTTCTTATTAAATAGTTTTTTTTAGTTTTAGATGGCTTTTATTGGAACCTCCTCTACAGGAAACACCAACATGAGTCTTTTCTGTGAAGTGGTACTGTATTGAGCAGTCAGATTTTCATAGCTTCATTTTTTATTTATTTATTTTTTAATCTGCTGCATGGTCCTATATCTGTGTTGTAGGAATATTGGTATATGACTTGCATCTGAGGAAGATTTAAGGATTGCATACAGGTTTACTACTCTTCTGTAAGGAAACTGCGGCGCAAGCTTGATGTGGTAAAGTGCTTTTCATCACTCCCTGAGTTCTACAGAGCAGGCATGAAACTAAAGATGCTTTCAGATTTCCCAGATGTTTGATAGAAAAATGGTATCAATGGCTTGTCCTTTAATATGTAGGGTTTTCTTCTTCATAGGCCAAACTCAAGTGAAATATACAGGTGCTGATTTTTCAGGTAGAGAAACATCGTTCTTATGTTAAGAACATCACCTTATGGCACCCACGAGACCAGATGTTGGCATATTACTGGCATTTGATAAACAGTGACTGCTTTTTAGAGGCTTAATGTCTTGAAGGCATAACCTTTTGCTTGGTTAAATGCAAAAGTCTGTTTATTTTACTTCATGTGTACTGCAGTTTATGATGAGATTAACACTCCAAGCAATGTAATTTACCTCAGAAATGCTTAAAATGAAATAATTTTCACTATTTTAGCCAACTTAAAGCCTTTGGAAACTTGTCTTCTGTGCAAAGGACTAGTGTCTTCCAGTGAACTTGATTTTCTTGATGATTATATCTGTTGTAAGTTGTTTCTTAGAAATTAAATGCTTCTTGATGAAGGGAGGGAGGGGAGTGTTGCTAAAATGCTCTGGTTTTGTAAACCTGGAACTGAACTGGATAAGGGGAGAGAGAACAGGGGAGATGAGACTTTTTGTTGATTGGTTTAACATACTAGAAATTAAGTGGACCATGCTTGAATCTTGGCATTACAGTAGGATAAAAAATGGTAAACATTTAGTCATGGTTTGGGGTATTTTAGGTCCCTAATAAAAAAGGAAGAAGGGTTTTTTCCCTTTAAATCCTTATTTAAGTGATTTTATTCCCCAGTAACAAAAATTGGTAGAACAGAATGGTGGTGAGGGGAGGGAAGAAGTCCTGTGCAGGTCTCTGGCAGTATCCAATTTCGTATTTGCCATGAGAAACAAGTGTTGATGTGTTTAATGAAAGATACCACAAACATTTTTCATTTACTAAAACTGGATGATAGTGAAAAACATTACTGAGAACTTATTCTTTTCCTTTTCCTTCTTCAGCTGTGGGGAGAGGAGCATTCAGTTTTTAGATTATAACAACTTTTACACTTTTATTAAAGTTGTTTTAGACCAGCTTTATGAACCAACTATTTAATATTCAGATTAAAAACCTCTTGTTTTATGACTACGGAAAGACCTGCTATTGCAGCTCCACCAGCTACTACATAAGTATTTTTCTTCTAGATTAATCCTTGGGTAACATCTTATGGGCAGTGTTCTGTACAGTCATTTGTCATTTAAACAGCATTATTGCAGTTCTGTCGTGAACTATTATAAATTATCACACAATATACTAAACCAATGCATGATAAATGTAGGATACTACTTGGCAAACATGAAGGATGTTGTTGGTTTAGGGTGCATTAAATGTGTCAGAGGTGTTGCTTTGTCTGGCAGTGTGAGAGAGATGTGAAGTGACTTTTCTGGATTGCAGGGATGTTGTTGGGAATTGGGAGTAATGCACCCCATGGGAGCTGAGTCGTTAGAAGTGTATTCCACAAAGGTGTCTGTTGTGATTAGCTATTAGCTTTAGATTAAAAAGCTAATTAAACCCATTTGTTTAAAGATGCCATAGAACAGATACTAGCAGCGTACTGGGCTTTGTTCACTAGTAAGTTGAATAAAATTTTTGTAGGAAGCTACGTTTTGTTTTTTATACAAATGGCACATAGAGGCTAAGCTGATTTCTCTAGAGATCAACAGTGAAGCTGTACTGATATCATGGCAAAAACTTCTCAAACAGTGATTTGGGGAAGGGGGGCAATGTATCAGGAGGAGAAAGTTTGGTAGGCTGTTGAAGAGCTCACTTGTGCAGTGGTGTGGCTGGGGATAATATTTAAACACGTGAATGGAAGCTGGGAAGTTTTCTTACCTGTGTATGTGGCTGTTGTGTGGTAACTACTAGTGTCAACCATTCAGGAAGGATATTGATTAATTGGGGATAGTTCAGAGAATACCCCCATGAGGCTTTGGAAAGGATGTTTCCAGGTGAAAATGTCAAAAAGCAGCCTAGTTAACATATTCTAGAAACAGTGGAGGTGTGACTTGATTTCTGTGTTGTGGATGTGGAAAATAGAAATTCTGTAGTGGAAGGACCCTTGGACCAGATAGGAAAGATTTCAGTAAGTGGAAATTGAAGCTTAAAAACATTAGACTAGGAGTTATGTTTAAGGTTTGTAACAATGAGGAATAATTAACCATAGAGCAACCTAGTGTGTTGGAAACTTAAAAAGCAGGAGTTAATTTAGGCAAGATTTATGAACTGAATTAGGGCAGAGATGGGGCTGGAAGATCACATTGTTACTTACTGTGCTTATAAACTTCTGGCTATGTGCTGTAAAAGAATGACATTATGGAGTCTAATCATGCAGCATGGAATCTAATTCTCCTTTCCTTTGGCTCCATTCACCTTCTGTTGGAGTAAATGACAAAACCTGCTCTGACCAAGAGGATACAATACTGCTTGCGCTTGTCTCCATTGGCTGGGATTTAGGGGAGACTGATACAAAGTTTTTTGGTGGTTTAAAAACAATCACTTCTGTACCAAAAAATGTCAAGATTTCAAGATGGTAATGAATTGCAGTAAACTTACAGAATATGATGCTGAAAGCATAACATGCAATCTGCTAAATAAAGCTCCGGCTGATACATCAGTTCTGCAGTGTAATTCTGGAACACACGCTGTTCTGGGGGGGACGGGGCACAGCATGGGATGCTGGTGGTGCTGTGGCAGTCTCAGCGGAGGGGAGCTGGAGGTGAGCTGAGCTCAACCACTACTGCTCGGGCTGACTGTGCTCCTCCCTTTTTCTGGCAAGTGCTGGAGTGGAGTAGGGGTGTCGCACAGCCTGTTGTGCACCCGTACCAGGAAGGGTTCTGTGGGTGTAGAAGCAGATGGTTGTGTTTGGGTGATACTCTGAATTCTCATGGAGAGGCAAGAAGAAAGAAGGGAAGGGAAAAAAGTCTCGGAGTCAACTTTTCTACCAAACGAGAGATTCCCCAGAGATGTGTGCCACCGCAAGTAGCAATGGTAGCTCTAGATATAAAACTGAAAGAGGACCAGAGAACAAGTTGTAGGCACCTCTTTCTTCCCTTCTGTATTGACTCCATTATACCAGAGGTTTAATTTGCTTGGAATACCATGTAGTATTAAAAAAAAAAAAAAAAAAAAAAAAAATTTTTTTTTTTTTCATGGGCATAATGCCAAAGTTCAAATTGTACAGGCCAGGATTACTTGTAATAGGGTTCCCCTCAAGCATATTTTGCACGCTGGCAACTGTTTGTGTGCACAGAGTGAAGAAGCTGGAGTGAGTTAAGCTGACACTTCTGTAGCAGTGGAAACTTTTTAATAAATAATTCAATCCAGTACTATAGAAGCTGATATCTGTGGTGATCAACATCAATCACTTTAATGGTTCTCTCTCACTTCCTTGCGATGTTAGCCATTTGCCTGGAATATTTGTTATTTTAAGCTGTGAAGGGAAAAGGGGACAAAGGGGACAGCAGTATCTCAGTAGTTTTATTTGTGTGGTTTTCAGCTGTAACCTTAAAGGGCTCTGCTGAGTGAAATGCTGGCATAGGGTTTTGTCTGTGTTGCTCTGAGGAGAGATCCTACTGATCTTGTACTTGCTCTGGTGAAGATGGCATCATCTGAACTGGGCCCTTTGGGCCAAAACCATTCACTGTTTGCTAGCTGAACTAGTTGTGTTTGTTCAGTTCAGTTTGCTGCTGAATTTCTACCATGTTCAGAATCCTTATGGAATTTCTTGCTCTACAAGCTATATGCAGCAGAGCTATTACTCTTTTTTTTTTTTTTTTTTAACTTGTAGGCTCCTAGTAGCTAGTAAAACTTGATGGTGATAGGTTTTTCCCTTCTGTGGATGTTTTAGAAATAGTATATGGTCTCCCCAGGAAAATGGGAAGTAAAGGTTGAAAAATCCTGAATCTGGGTTTACACCAGGTTTCAAACTTAGTGCAGTGGTTGACCAAGAAAAGCCATGGATGGAGAAAAGACCAGGTGAATGGAAATGAGGCAACTATTTCATGGTTTTTCCTTAAAGAAACTGATGTGGCTCAAGAAGTGGTTTTTGTTGGTGGTGCCCTCTAGTTTAGTCACAGTTGACAGAATATGTGAAAACTCTGCAAGAAAAGAATCTGAGAAGTGGGAGAGAAAAGATATCTGATGGTGTGATTGAACAATGTAGTCTTCTGGGAGGTCAGAGCAATGAAGGACATACTTTAAAAGGACATGGCAGATAAAGGTGCAACTAGAACAAAAGTAGCAACAAAAGAGAGAACAGAGAATAAAAATATGCTCTTCAAAACCAGCATATATAGGAAACTATCCTTCTTTGAAACTGAAGTAAACACAAGTCTCCAGTTCTGTAGTTAGTGATGCATTTCAGTAAAATTATTCAAGAGCTCGAGTCCAACCACCCAAATACATCAATGTGCAAGAGTTGGCAGACAAAAAATAGCTAATTAGAATAGTTTTTGATGGGGAAAAACTGCCAATGTGGAAGAAACCAAGACAAGTCTGTGTCCCTTACGTTTCTCTTGAAATGACAAATAACTTAAATTGTCAGTTAAAAACTGAGGGTGAATCTTTAAAGGTATGCGATGTGTTTGTGACTTAGAGAAACTTTCATTTTTTGTTTAAAGTGAGTGCTGTAACTCTTGTTGCAATATGTTGCATACAGTACAGCATATTCTGAACTAATGCAAGTTCATGGAGTATGTATCAGACCATGTGAAGATTCAGTGTTGAAATGAATGATGGCACTGCTGTGGAAGTTGTGGGACAAGTTTTCAAGCAAGTGTTCAGGTAAAACACTTGAGCAAGAGTTCTCAAACCTTGCATGGCCTCATGAGGAGAAAGGTAACTTCCATCAGTCAACTGCAAACTTCTTAAAGAGGGTAATGATTTCAGTTTGTTCTGGGCTTTATATTCCTGTTACTGTAAAGGTTCAAATTAATTTCAGCAAATAGGTCTTGGAGGAGATAACATCCTGCCAGCAAAACTGTAATTCCCAAAGTGTTTTGGGAATTAAATTGTTTTAATGGACAGCTTAAAAAACACTACCTGTTTTGATAACATACCTAGCAACTTTCATGTCTGGGGCTGTGTGTTTGGTGTGGCTATCCACGTTGGAGATACTGAAGTTTGTTTCTGCTTTACTCCTCTGTCTCTGCTGGTTTGCAGCAAAGGTCAAGTTAAGTCTGTGGTCACTCAGAGCTAAGGAAACAAAGGAAGCTTGTAGTATTCATTTCTCTGATTTCTTCTAGTTTTCTGCAACTGAATGTGGTATGATTACAGTATTTTTCAGGTATTTGTCTAAGGTTTGTTTTTAACCTATTTATGCTCTTTGGACTCCTAACATGCCATGGCAATGCGTTCCACAATTCGCTTATGTTGGGGGGGAAATTCTTGTATTTTGTTGCTGTTAAACTTATGTTAGTTGATACCTTTATTGAATCTTTTAACCATTTATTCTGAAATGTCATAATTGTTTTTTAATTGACACTCTCCCACTTGTGACTCAAGAAACCTCATTCTCATAGTCTCACTTCTGTTGTCTCTCCTCCAATATGAAGAATCTTATAATGGAGCCATTCTGTACCTACACTTTATCTTTAATCTTCTCTGTGACACCTCAATTTCTCTATTCTTTTTTGGGAGTGATCGTTATAACTGTGCAGCGCTTAGGGTGAGATCACAATGTTTGCATATAGTGTGGCATAATAACATGTTTCTGTTCTTGTTCTCTATTCCTTTCCTAGTGGTCTTTAGTATTCTGTTTTGTGTCTTTGATTTCTGCTGAGCACTGAGCTAACATTTTGAAATCATGGTGGATGGTACTTCACAATCTCTTCACCCAAATTAGTAGTAGCTAACTTAAAGCTTATGGTTGCTTCTGTAGGTAGGGTTGTTTTTCCTCCTTTCTATACTTCACGTTCATCAATCTTGAATTTCGCCTAACGTGCTGGAAGGCAGTGGTGTTGGAAGAACCTTCCACTGCCTTTCGGTGTCAGTTTTCAGTTGGGACTACTGAAATGCTCTTGGCATATGTTGTCAACTTATTCACCTCTCTGTTCCCGATTGTGTTTTCCTGATATTAAGCATTGTAGCTGCACCACTGCTGGAAATCTTTTTGCATTCTAAAGCTTTTAATTAATTCCTGCTGACGTCTTAAGCTTAGGCCATAGTAGTTAAATTTAAGAGTTTTGATTAGGAGCTTGTTAAAGGCTTTCAAAATCCAGTTTAAATTGTTTCAGTTGGTTTAACATTGTGTACACATGGCTCTTCACAGAACTGTCTACTGATATGTGAGATACGACTTCTACAAAAATTATTTGGGAACCTCTGAGATTACAACCCATAACTCTTTCACAGATCGTTGTGCTTAGTCCATCTGTGCAAGGCAATTAGGTAGCAGGTCCAGGATACTGATGGATTACAGGGAACTCAGTGTTTTGGGAAGGTAGATTCATGCTCTTGAAACTATAAGCAGCCTGAATGAAAGTAGTCTTTAAGTGGTGGAAGCTTTGTTCAAAAAGTCTTTTTGGAAGTACTTTCAGGATAAGCTTGGGAAGGAGGCTTATGCTTTTTTTTTTTTTTCTGCTACCAGTAAAACTCATCTCCAAGAAGAGGTTATATGTTATTGTTGTTATACACCTAGCACTTAGGGGCGAGTGTTAAAGCAACGCATCTTATGAGATTTACCTTTGAAGTGTTTGGCTGCTATAAATAGAGAGAAAATGAGAGTCTTACTTGCTGTTTTGGCTTTCTTGGGCTTATTAGCAACCACTTAACAGATGTTATATTTCTTGCTTTGTGCTATATCTATTTGCATTCAGTTTGTAAGCAATCTGGAGTTACTTATACCACTAGAAAAGATTATGTGAAAGAAAACATTTTAGTTTCTGCATGCATGTGTGTACACATCCATGAAACAGAAGAAGTGAAGAAGCATGCTTGAGATACCAGTTCTCAGGAGACTGAGTAAAATCTAGTTGAAATTACTTAAAAGTGAATAGTCGTGCATCAGGTTACCATGTATATCTGAGCTCAGTGTATTCTATAGCTGGTTTTCTCTTTCTCTAATATATATGTTTCTCATTGAACTTAAGAATTGCATGGTAGTATGCAACATTTCTCATACTGATATTAAACCAAATATATTCATGCACACATAGATTTATATATACACAGATGTATGTATACAATATTTATATATATACATGATGCATATAAAAATATATGTAGACCTGTATTTTGGTAGTATTACTGACTGATGTGCAGCAGTAAAAACCTGGAAAGTAAGAAATTTGATAGAAACCTATTCTGGGACCCGTGAATTTAAGATCCCACAAAAAAAAAAGCTGTGGCTACTGAAAACCCATATATTTTAACAAATCTTGGGATTACAGCTTAAAATAAAAAAATACATAACTGTTTAACAGTTTTCCAGTCCTTCCTTAAGCTGCTGGATTGATGTGATTCACTGGATCACCCTAAGTGGTGGATATTTGCTCATGAGATCGTTCTCTTGAAAATGTTTTTTATAATTTCTGCAACTTTTGAGTGGGCTCTTGATAGAGGAAACCACTTTATCTCAGATATGCAGCATAGATGCATATATAACATGCAAATATTGCCAAGTGATGCTGTGGATGAATTTTTAGGGGGAGGTATCTGTAAGGAATGAAGCCATGATTTATTGTCTATTTGAGAATGATATGCACAACTTTTTTGCATCACTGTTATATACATTATTTTCAGCTATACATGGTTTTCGCATTCTGTGGTGGGCTTGCTTATTTACATATAGCTGAAGTTAGCATACAAAAGTTGTGGTATCAGAGAAGGCTGGGTGCAGGAGAGAAGGCAAGTAGGTGCAAGATATTGTGTCCAAGCAGCTAGAGATGTGCCAGAGGTGAAGACTGTATGCAAAGCATTTTTTAATCTGTGAAAGTCATTATAAGCATCTTAATTGTGAAGGTACCAGAAAGGTTACTGAAAAGACTGGGTAGATTCATAATGAAGGCCATGTATTAACAAGGTGATGTAAAATAAACTTGGTTGTCATCTTCATCTATTGTTGCTTATAAACAGAAAGATTGGGAGAGCAATATAAATGGTAGCCATCTCTTCTCTCAAAATCCATGGAGGAAGGTTATGTTAGGGGCATATAATTTCCTTACAAACCATACACAACATCCCAACTGATATTTACAATACTCGCAGATGACAGCAGGCTGATAAGCCATGCAGCTGGCTAAGTAAGGCTTTTATTTCAGTTAGGGCTTTTAAATTACATCTGACCATATAGTTTGTGGGTTGATACTGTATAGTGACCTAAAGTTGGGAGTTTGGTGTTTTCCTTGGGAGGACTTGATGAAATACAGAACTCTCTTGAGGTTTCTGTTTTTCTTGCCACATTTGCTAATAGAGAAGATTTTTTTTTTAATTTTTTTTTTTTTAGATGCTAGACAGTGGCTTTTCCTGTGTGGTCTTTTTACTTCTCATTGGGTTATTTGTAACATTAAAAAATGGCTGTCTTTGGGTGCACTTCGGGTTTGTGCTTCAGAATTCAGGACTGCGAGTACCTGTCTGGACTGCAGAGAAATCACCGTGGCTTCTTTATATCTGTATGAAAAAAAGAACTAAGTGATGACTTGGTTTTACCTCTTACATTGTGCCTCTAACGTGCCTCTTAAATGAGATTTCCCTGTTAAAATGTGTAGAAAGTTTTGCATCATGTTGTCCACTATTGTTCTCTTATAAATAGCAATAAGTGTTATCTTATACAGGAACAGCTGAGTGTTTGTATACTGTCAGCATCTATGCAATTCTGATCCTTAATGGTATCAGTAAGGAGATAAGGTACATTTTCAGAGTGTTACAGTTTATTTGTGAGGCTCCTAACTAAAGATTAACAGCTTTAGGAATACAATAGAAAAGGTACTTAGACTTCTGCAAAATGACAATTTGATTTCAAAACCTTCAGTCCTTCAGCAGTGAGATGATGATCTTTTCAACAGTTTACTTAAAGCTTTGTCATTAATGCTAATTTCTACGTAGGGATACTACATGCATGAAAATGTATGATACTGTCAAAGGTTTTTTCTATTCCAACTCATACTTGGATAATGGAGAAGATTTGGAGTGGAAAATGCTTGACACATCGAGTTCATTACAAATCTTGACTTGCAATACACTGAGAATTGTTTTCTGAAAATAATTTGCATATTGAACATGAATTTGATTGCAAATGTGGATGTTTTCCAGCATCTTGGCATTCATATACTGTTCTTCAGGTGACCTGTCTGTATAAAACTCAAATTTTAGTTTCTGGCAACTTACGTAATACACGAGAGAAAGCAGAATGATCCAGACAAAATGTCCTCAAACTATCAGAGGTATTCTGTTGTTCTGTCTTCAAGACCTTGCTCATACAGAGTTGTGAACTGTGTCAAAAAATATCATCCATTTACTAGAAGAAAGATTAACAGAGTAGTACAGTTTGTCATTTTTTTTTTTTTTTTCCAGTTTCCACATAGCAGGCAAATAGAGCCTTCAAATTCTGGTGTGATAAGTTGGTGCCTGAAGATATTTTTCATGTGTGTTCTGGCTGCTTGAAGTAAGAGGGATGTTAGGGCACAGTACCTATTTAAACCATATACCTGAAATTTTAAATTGTCCAGTGATATCTTCAATGGAATGGAAGATTCCATGGGTGGTTTGTGGGAGCAGTCAATACTGGAAGAATGGCATACCCATCTTCAACTCTTGCAGTCCATCACTTTGGAAATAAAGAACAGAATAGAATTGGTGCAGTGCTGGCTAACACTAGTTCTTGGGTGCATGTAGTATGGGGAATGAACAAGAGGAGTTAGAAATGTGTGCGTGCCTGCAGGGCTGTGATCTTGGCAAGACATGGTGGGATGGCTCCTCTGACTGGAATGTTGGAATGGAAGGATACAGGCTCTTTAGGAAGGACAGGCAGGGGAAATGAGGAGGGAATGTTACCTTCTATGTCAATGGCCAGCTGAAGGGCATCGAGATCTGCCTGGACATGGATGAGGAGCTGACCAAGAGCTTATGGGTCAGGATTAAAGGGAGGGCAGGGACAGGTGACATTATAGTGGGGGTCTGCTACAGGCCACCTGACCATGATGACCAAGCAGATAAGGTCCTCTGTAGACAGATAGAAGCAGCTTCACATTCACAAGCCCTGGTCCTCGTGGGGGACTTCAACCACCCTGATATCTGTTGGAGCGACAACACAGCAGGGCATAAGCAACCCAGGAGGTTACTGGAATGTGTTGATGATAACACCCTTCTCCAAGTGACAGAGGAGCCAATGAGGAGAGGTGCTATGCCGGACCTTGTTCTCATCAACAAGGAGGGGCTGGTGGGGAACGTGAAGCCCAAGGGCAGCATTGGCTGCAGTGACCGTGAAATGGTGAAGTTCAAGATCCTTAGGGCAGCAAGGAGGGTGCACAGCAAGCTCACTACCCTGGAGTCGAGGAGAGCAGACTTTGGCCTCTTCAGGGATCTGTTTGGTAGATAAAGCCCTGGAGGGAAGAGGGGCCCAAGAAGGATGGTTAATATTCAAGGATCACCTTCTCCAAGCTCAGGAGCGATGCATCCCAACAAAGAGGAAGTCGGGCAAAAACGCCAGGAGGCCTGCATGGATGAACAAGGAGCTCCTGGACAAACTCAAACACAAAAAGGAAGTCTACAGAGGGTGGAAGGAAGTACAGGTAGCCTGCAAGGAATACAGAGAATTTGCCTGAACAGCCAGGGATCAGGTTAGGAAAGCTAAAGCCCTGATAGAATTAAATCTGGCCAGGGACGTCAAGGGCAACAAGAAAAGCTTCTATATGTATGTTGGTGATAAAAGGAAGACTAGGGAAAATGTGGGCCCTCTCCGAAAGGAAATGCGGGACCTGGTTACCTAGGACATGGGGAAGGCTGAGGTACTCAATGACTGTTTTGCCTCAGTCTTCACTAGCAAGTGCTCCAGCCACACTGCCCAAGACACAGAAGGCAAAGGCAGGGACTAGGAGAATGAAGAACTGCCCACTGTAGGAGAAGATCAGATTTGAGACCATCTAAGGAACCAGAAGGTGCACAAGTCCATGGGACCTGATGAGATGCATCTACAGTTCCTGAGGGAACTGGCAGATGAAGTGGCTAAGCCACCATCCATCATATTTGAGAAGTTGTGGCAGTCCGGTGGAGTTCCTGCTGAGTGGAAAAGGGGAGATATAACCCCCATTTTTAAAAGGGGGAAAAAAAGATGATCTGGGGAACTACAGGGCAGTGAGTCTCACCTCTGTGCCCGGCAAGATCACGGAGCAGATCCTCCTGGAAACTATGCTAAGGCACATGGAAAATAAGGAAGTGATTGGTGACAGTCAGCATGGCTTCACTAAGG
>JAVJGG010000024.1:21283524-21351678 GCA_035590195.1 Aviceda cuculoides | reverse complement strand
ATCCTTTCATTATTACTGTTGTCATTTTATTAGTGTTATCATTATCATTATTAGTTTCTTCTTTTCTGTTCTATTAAGCTGTTCTTATCTCAACCCACGAGTTTTACTTCTTTTCCTGATTTCCTCCCCCATCCCAGTGGGTTGGGGGGGAGTGAGTGAGCGGCTGCGTGGTGCTTAGTCACTGGCTGGAGTTAAACCACGACAGCACTGAAGGCACCAACCTGATCCCACATCATGCCTGCTTCCTGCAACACCTGCAGGGATCCACCATGAGCACAGTCCTGAGCGCACTCAGCTATACATCTCAGTTGTCACCATTAGTGAAAGGACAGTATACCTCCAGGAAATGATCCTTGGGTTAAAGAGCAGCCAGCCCAGAGTTCAGGCAAGATCAAAGGGGAAATGCCTCAAAAAAGGGAATGTTCTGAAAACATGTACAGACTGTTGGGGCAGCAGGTAATGACTAGGCCAACGTCTAGGTCACGGCCTGAGTTTAAGCTAATTCAACTGCATGTGGAAAACTACTGGACGTGAAGAGAAATTGCCAGACATGACAGAATGTCGTATGAGAAGCTGACAAAATCACAGGCAGTGCCATGAGGGATGATGAAATTTCACTGGTGGGTAAGGGAGAGTTACGTAAGAGACAGCCAAACCCACCAACACTGGAGGGGAGCACTGGGGACCTTCAGGGAGTGGAGCTGGTGAGGCCTGGGGAAGCATCTCAGCAGTGATGAGCTATGCTGAGATGACCACAACAACAGTGTTAGAAATACCCCATGAGGGTGCAGATGTATCAAAATTGGGACCAATGGAGAAAACTGTTTGGGGTTTTGAGCTGCTTATTTGGGAAGAGGTCTGGAGTTACAAGGGCAGCAAAAAGGAAGGTCAAGAAACAATGAATGGGATAGTAAGACATGCAAATCATGGAGGTACCTGTCTGGCAGATCTGCACTTAGTCACCACAGCCTGCATAAGGGCAATAACCCAATCACACTGTTCTGACCATACCATGCTTGCTAAACTTACTTCTACTATCAGGAGGACAGGTGGGAGCAGGTTGTTTCCACTGCTGTGTTGGTACACATTGGTTTACAGTCTTTGTCTTACACTCACAGTGCAGGGCATCACATAATCCATTCCTCTGTCTCAGGATTCCTAAAATTTAGCTGTGCCTTTTGCTGTCAAGAGGTGAGAAAGAAGAGGGATAATCCTCAGTAGGTGCTAGGAGAAGCTTGGTAGCACACCATTCCTCATACGTTGCAGAAAGATTGTTAAGGGCTGAGTGACATGAGAAGAACATTGTGGAGATGGTCTCAGACAGTTCTGGCTAAGAGAGAGGCTGGGAAGAAAGAGACGAGCAGTGGAGCAGGATGGCTTTAAGCCGCTCAGGGCATCCCTACTGAGACTCCTTTTCCCGGGGTGTAGGGTATGGATTCACAGTTCACGCCTGAAGGAATGTGAGTTCAAAATGTACTATGTGATATTTCAAGCAAAAAGAAAATAAGATTCCCCAAATACACACACATGCACATCTCCCTCAGGTGGATTGGTTATTTCAGCAATGCTGATTTAACCAGCTAAAATAAACTCAGTGTCTTGCTTCTTCTGCTATCTCCCAGCCTGTTTTCCAAACAGCATAGAGAGCAGCTAACAAAACTTCTGATTACCTGCTTTCCCCAATCCTCCGTATTGAGTCTCTCTCAATAAAGGCAGTAGGACTAATTCAGCTTCCATCCTAAACAAGTACTATCCTAGCCAACACTGAATCCTGCTGTAAAACTGAATTAGATTCACCTTTGTTTTGGTTTGCATAAAGATAAGGGACAGCTGGTGCATTTGTAGTGTAATGGTCTTCTATGTATAAGTTTGGATCTCCAGCAAAGTCCTCAGACTTCAGCTGCAGTGAAGTTTATAAATTAAAACTGATGCCTGAAGGATGGGAAAGACTGATTTAACTCAGGAGAGTTACTTATTTTTTAAGTGCCTACAGCGGCTGGCAATCACTACGTTAGAGAGTACCAAAAAAATCCTCTACCCTATTCACATCATCAGGATGTCCATTTTCTGCTTACAATATATTACACTGTAGTTCATTATTTTCAAATTACAGAAAACACGCTGCCAGTCCCCTGCTGTGTAGTTAATGAACTTACTAAAAAACCTTACCATTCTGATCAGATGCCATAAATTACCTAAACAGCTAACTTGTTATTGAGTATGATTTTTTTACCTTTTGGGGGCAGTTCATCTGAAGTTATGTTATAAGCATAAGCCATTAGAAATATTCCAAGATCCAGAATTGCTAGTGCTATAAAATTGAGAAGTTGCTTCTCCATTTTCGTAGGTAATTGTAAGTAATTTCCACAGAAATTAAGGTTTGTAACTATAGAAGAGGTGCTTGGAAACTCTGAACACACAGACATAAATTCCCTGTTTTGGTAAGAAGCACCAGTAGAGTGTCTTCTCAAACGCTTAGAAATGTCATTCTGGACTCATTTTGTCCCTCTTCAAGAAATACCAATTTGAAAAAAGAGGGAACCATGTGAGAATGTCTAAATACTACCTGATCCACACAGGAAAATTTTCTATTATTTTCACTACATTTTCCCTTCAATTTACTTCTCACATTCGCCTCTGGGACTTTGCTTCTCTAACCTGAAATGCTAGTGGTCAGAATCAAGTTATGTTTGTGGAAACTGTAAGTGATTTGTGTCCTTGTACAACAACACCCTGGGCAGGTTCCTTGTACGATGCAAACCAGTGCTGATTTAGCTTCTGAGAACTACTCCCTTTGTGAGTAAATCTTATGAAGAAACTAGCATTCAGCATTTCCCTCAGAAGAGTGAGTTAGATGAAAATTAATTTTTTTAAAGTGAAACAACTTCTTTCTGATTTAGAAGTTAGTGTCCCATAAGGAATTAAAATTTAATTAGAATTATGATAGCATTCTGTCTGTGGTAATATATTTCAGTGCATATTTTAAGGTGCATAACAGGGTATACCTGAAGGAAAAGCTTTTTTCTATTTAATTTAATTTGGGTGTGCATACCTTTCCCTGCTGGTTTAGAGGAAGGATATAGGGCTCTTTGTATTCTTTTCAAAGGCAATGTTTCTTTCCTTCAGAGTTTGACTTCTTGATCCAAACTCCCAGTCTCTGAACTGTATATTTCTCCACATTTGAAGTAGTTCACAACATTTCTGTTAGGAAGGTTAACATAACTGGCAGATGCTGTGTGGAGAAACAGCTCTAAGGACTGACATGCAGACTGCTTTCAGGAGCTACATCTACAGAGGTAAATTAAACAAGCCCAGGGGAAACCTCAAGACTGTCCCATGGCAGCCCATTTTCTCATCATTAGCATGCTCCTGAAACAGTTTTGTCCACCTTGCAGTCCTCCAGCCAATGCCCAGGCATGGCTCAAGACATTGCCAAGGCATGAAACTTTTTCCAGTAGGCTCCATGGATGAGGCCAACTTATCTTTGGGGAGAGGAGGGCGTTTAGCTCTCTGGGTACAAGCCGTATCTTGCCACTTACTCTCCATAGTAGACAATGGGACTGATCCAGTTTATCTGACTGACTTAGGTCCAGGTAGGGCCAGTGACACCACAGGCTACAGCTGAGACAGAGCTTAGCCAGTTTGAATTTTACATCTATTACAAATAACTCAGTACCCTCATAAAACATTGGAGAGGGGTAGGTGTCTCCAAAGGACAATTCAGAGAACATTAAATGCTTGAGGGTAGACAACATGACTATTGTGTCATCTCATCTACATGAAGGGATGTGAGCTTTGATTGCACTGGAAATCTTGACAAAGCAAGAACTACAGCAACAGCCATTTGTAATTAATCAAGAGGCATTTCTCTATCCATGGTCACAAAGTTACTGACAAGGAGATGCGTTCTGCTCACTGCCTACACACCCCAGAAGATTTATCAGAGTGTGGATCATATCCCAAAGCACAGCACTAACAGGCTTTAAAACATCCTGATGTCTTATTAATAAGTTAATTGGATTCCACTGTAGCTCTCTCAGTATTAATGCATCTATGCTTCTCATTGACTGATAGACAGAGATGAATATGGAGATATTTTAATAGCTTCTTACACGAACAGATGAACATCTATATCTAAATTATCATGAAAGGAGAAAAATTATTTGGGGAATGCAACTCAAATTAAGAGGAAGTTGATATGGTAACCATTGCAATCAAAGTTTGTTTTTCTTGATGTCAGGGGAAAAATGTGGGTTGACTTTAAGAGGACTGGAGTCATAAGCTACAATTTATGGCAGCAATTAGCCTTAAAATAATCTTACTAGGAGACTGTATCACTGCTTTTGGCAACTGAAAATCTCAAAAAGAGAAAGGAAGGCTGACTGGTAGAGAAATGTACTACCCCAGTGACAGTAGGCTTTCTCCATCTTGCTATTTTTGTGGTGGGTTTGTAGCTGCTCATGGTAATTTTAAGTATCTAGTTGGATGTCCTCCACTATATAAGATGTCACATATTCCTCTTGGATTTCTGCTTTGAGTCCATAAAATTGTGAATGAGCCAAACCCAAACTTTGATTGCTCCAGGAATGCAATGTAAAACAGCAGAGCAAAACCAAGATGGAATGGCAGACAGTCATAAAACTCTTTCTTATGCTGGTGAGTGATGGAATAAGGGGCCCAGAGTGAAGGACTACAGCCAAAGCATGTGCCCCCAGCAAGTAATAACAAATTACAATCCTTCCCTACAAGGATTGCACCATGAGAGCAAAAGAGCTTTCTCCAGGTAATTCCTCAGGTAACTGAGAAGAGTAAATCAAGTTATCAATAACTTTATTGTCAATGTGATTCAAGACATTTGAGGAAATCTTTACCTGCCCAAAGCATGTCTACACAGTGTAATGCAGAAACTAGACCAAGCTCCTGGGCCAGAAGCAATATAGCCATGCGAAAACAAGGCACAGAAGGATTCATTTATCAGCAGATAATTTCCTACAGAGGTTTGTTAAAACTACACATAACCTCAAGATGACCCCTATCTCCCTCCTGACTTCCTCACGTGATGGATGCAGGAGTAAAACATGGGAAGTAAAGTCTGACTTTGTAAAACATTTTCATAGAGACCTTGGAATCCATGTGCAGAGGTGACTGCTCCCTGGAACTGAGCACTTTGCTCACTTTTCCTTCCTCATTCTCCGTGTTTCTCTACTGAGCTGATGAACAAATTGTGAGCCCTCCAGTGGCCAAAATAATGTATTGTGTATACACAATATCCTATTGTATATATGATTCTGGTCCATGCTTCAAATGCTGCAGCTGCTCAGACAGGTTTTCTCCTGTGCACTATAGACGTGGTTATGGTCTGGGATCAGAGCTGTCAGCCTGACATCCAAGTGAATGCTAGAAAAATGTTGGAAGGACCTGATTACTCAGAAAGCACATAGAGACATCAATATTATCGGACAGTGTAGCAAAAATTTCCATTGTATTTGCACAGTTTATAAGGAGCAGCCTCTGGGGCTGTGTTCCAGGATAAGAAAAAGGACACCTCATCATAGCACCAGGAGGACAACGGAGAAGATCCTGGATGAAAGGCTTTATCTCAGCAAAGCTCTTCCATGTTTTCCCACCAGAAGCATTGATTATCCAGCATCCGAAATGTGCTCAGTGTCTCACAGGAGCCACTTTGAAAGGTTTTATCCAGAAGCATTACTAGTGAAAGTGGACATTCACAGATGTCATGGTTTAACCCCAGCCGGCAACTAAGCACCATGCAGCTGCTTGCTCACTCCTGTCCTGTGCAATGGGGGAGAGAATTGGAAGAGTAAAAGTGAGAAAACTTGTGGGCTGAGATAAAGACAGTTTAATAGGTAAAGCAAAAGCTGCGCACACAAGCAAAGCAAAACCAGGAATTCATTCCCCACTTCCCATGGGCAGGAGTTCAGCCATCTCCAGGAAAGAAGGGCACCATCACACATAACTGTTACTTGAGAAGACAAACGTCACAACTCTGAACATCCCCCCCTTCCTTCTTCTTCCCCCAGCAGAGCATGATGTCATATCCCTGGGGTCAGTTGGGGTCAACTGTCCCGGCTGTGTCCCCTCCAACTCCTTGTGCCCCACCAGCCTCCTCATGGTGGGGTGGGGGGAGAAGCAGAAAAGCCCTTGGCTCTGGGTAAGCACTGCTCAGCAGGAACGAAAACATCTTTGTGTTATCAACACTGTTTCCAGCACAAATCCAAAATATAGCCCTATACTAGATACTATGAAGAAAATGAACTCTATCCCAGCCAAAACCAGCACAACAGAGAAGGACTAGAGGAGAAGAGGGATGATAAATTAACAAGCAACCACACATAGTCACTCAGTGGGCTTTAAAAGCCTGTTCCTCTGTGTCTTTCTCAGTTCACAAATCCCCTTCCCCAGATTCATTCCTGACACCCGCTCTCTGAAAGTGAGGGAGCACAAGAAAAAGGTTTTCTTGTACCTTTATTCCTCCTGCCCCTCAAAGCTCTGGCTTTCTGTTCCATGTGAAAAAGCATCATTATTCCAGTGCCAGGAGATACCAAGGACTGAGTGATAAAAATGAGGTTTCACAAGTTAGAGGTCATACTTCATTGCTGTAGGGGTAGCATTTCGGTCAGTATGTGGCTGTTTAATTTACGCAAAAGGGAACTTTGCAATGAATGCACCTACTAATCACAACACGTGGAGGGGTTCACAGCCTCTGGTGAGGAAGCTGCATGGTTTATTTACAGTTGCACCTCTGCCACACACTCAAAAGAATTTAGATGTCGGTGCATTAGAATAAAAACATAGGCTAATTATTATTATTAACACTACTTCTCAGGGTTAATAGCTGTAAGGTAAGGACAAGACTGTGGAAGCTACAGGTTAAAAGATTGTCTTTTGATTCAGAGGTATTAACTTCCAATCCTTTCAAGGTTTTACATTCACTGCAGTTTCCACAGTCTTAACTCATTTTTTTTCATCAGTGCAATTATGGAGTAATTCAGACTACTTTTCTAAAGCAAAACCCAATTATATCTGACTGAAAATTCTGTGGTTTTTTTTTTTTTTATTTGTAAGTGGAAACTCAGAAAAGAATAGATAATATATCTAAAGACATAATACTTATTTTTTTAAGCCTTATTACAAATAGCCATTTAATATGCCACCTTACACTTAGATGTAATTAAAGCTGACTGTATCTGTAGCACTACGTGAGATTATCTATGGAGTTACAAACAGAACTCTGGGTTACGCCAGGTGAGAACAGTGTCACAGTTATCTCTACCATTTATTTTATTAAAGAGCTTGCATGTTAAGATGTTTCTGTGGTCAAGGAAAGAAACTAGAAGTCAGTGTTTGGGGTTCCTGTGTCTCCAACAATGATTTACCATGTCTGTTAAGAGCAGGGCCAGACCCTGACCCAAGCGCTTTGTGACCCTGCCTTTCCATGAAAAGGGACAAGGATGGCAGCTCCAAGCATGCTACAATGAGCTCCAAAGATGAAGTCCATCAAGCTCAGCAAGGTACTTGCATTCCTCTGATCAAGGGAAAGAAAGATGCAAACATTCAGAAAGGTAGTTATTCCATTGTCTCTTCTTTGTCTGGACTGGTTGGAGTGAGTCCAGAGGAGGGACACAAAGATGATCAGGGGCTGGAGCACCTCCCCTGTGAGGACAGGCTGAGAGAGTTGGGGTTGCTCAGCCTGGAGAACAGAAGGCTCCAAGGAGACCTTATAGAGACCTTCCAGTACTTAAAAGTGGGCCTACAGGAAAGCCAGAGAAGGACTTTTTACAAAGGCATGTAGTGGTACAACAAAGGGTAATGGCTTTAAACTAAAAGAAAGTAGATTTAGATTAGATGTAAGGAAGTTCTTCACTGTGAGGGTGGTGAGGCACTGGCACAGGTTGCCCAGAGAGGTTGTGGCTGCCCCATCCCTGGCAGTGTTCAAGGCCAGGCTGGATGGGGCCTTGAGCAACCTGGTCTAGTGGAAGGTGTCCCTGCCTGTGGCAGGGGGGTTGGAACTAGATGATCTTTAAAGTCCGTTTCAACCCAAACCATTCTATAATTCATTATCAGCGGTAAAGTCAGCATATACAGTGTGTAATAGAACAAGTGCTCTGAATGAGCTTTATTTCTAGAAGTGTTATGTGTAATTTTTATGGGAATAACATGACTGTATTGACCATCCTTTCTTGAGGTGAAACCAAATCCTGTAGTTGTCAAGGGTAGCAGAGAGCAACTGGTTTTGTAGGAGAAGTTAAACTTTCATAAATATCACCTATCAGAAACTATGACATGTCTGTATGTTTTTTAGCTGTATTTACTCCACTATTTTTTGAAAATCTTAAGAAACTAATGTTCCTTGCCTCTCCTCCTGTCTTTCCCCCTCCCCTGGCCCAGTCTTACTGTGGCAGTATAACATTAGGTTTATAAAGAATAAACTTGTCCAACATGTCCATCCTGGTTGGAAAGGCCTTTTTTAAAGTAATATTTTAAACTGTCTATTTGTATCTAGGATACTGAGAAAATTCCTTTTGGTTGAGGTCAGATGACTTTTTGTAAGAAAACAGCCAAGCAGGGTGTCTTGCACCATGTAAGTGTTCCTGTGTTTCATGATGAAAATACTTACCAGCAGAAAGGTATCATGCTAGGATATCTTTGAGTATCCCTGGGTGCATAATAAATCCTACTCCACTAGAATTAAAATATCGAGGTTAATTTTCCATCAATACCGATGAACCTTTTTGTTATTTCAGCTGTGAATGAGTTCACTGGCTCTGTATAAGTATTGTGAGACTTACTAGGGCTATGATTATTGCTGTTTTACTGGACAGCAAAACATAGTTTCAACGTTACCTAAAGCATTGACTTAAAGTACCTTTTCCCATTTTTGCTTCTGCAAAAGGATCATTCCACTTGCTTTCCAAATTGCGCTGTTGATGACGGTGACCTCAGTGAGAAGGATTAGCATCCTGGTAAAATCTTTGGCTGAGAACTGGATTGTGGCGGTCTCTGGACTCGCCCTCAGTTCAGTGTATCTTCACTTGAACTCTTCAGTACCACTTCCCGAGGTTGTGACAGGCTGTCCTAAAGAAACCTAAGTTTTGTTTCTTCAGTATTAAAACTGCAGTTAAATTTCTCTAGAGAGCCTCAGCACTTGTAGGAAAATTACCGCTATTTTGTTAGGAGAGGGAAAAGACCCCAAAAATGGCACCAAGCAGAAAGTCTGTGGGAAGAGGTTTTGGTTCTTATTTTTTTACTGTGCAATACTATATAATAATTATAATGTTTTGTTTTTCTTTTGTAACCCTTAAGCAAGGAGAAAGGAAGACTTGCCAGCTGTATTTGGTAACATAGGTTCCATATCTGTATTGGTGTGTATCCTTAATATAGGAGATACGTAACTGAGAACTGTGTTTAAGTAGTGTAACACCTGCTTTTTTTCTCTCATAGCAAGTAACTTCTATTGGAGCCGATAGGATTATTTGCGTAAATAAAGACTACAGAATTGGGAACAAAAATACTTTTGCATTGATGGAAATCTGTTTAATTAGGTTGCTTGTTAGCTTATGGAATGTAATTGAAGAAATCTCCATACATTCCAGGTTGTCCAGCTTTATTGCACTGTGTTGCAAGTTCTCTGAAAACTGTATTGCAGTATTAGCCTGGTGATACTCTTTACTTGCTACCTACTCCTGGAAACAGTCATTGTATCTATATATGTAATTAACTTGAATATATTAATCTTCTTGGGGAAGATGAGATGAAGTGTGCTGCAAAAGTCTGTTGCTTGTGTTCACTGGTATCTACCGACTACGTATATGTAAATAGAGGAAGATCCACAATAGGCTTCAGCAGTGATGAGCACAAAAAGCCATGACTAAAGCAGTTGTACAAGCATTATAACGACGCTGAGAACATGCAGAGCTGCAATGACTGGTCAAGTCTTGCAAAAGACATAAGTGTTTGTTCTTCTGTGTATCTGCTTGGCTTTCTGAATGGCCTTTTTCTTTTGACCACGAGTAGCAGTAGCCCAGACATTTCCAAGGTCCCAGAGATGAGATGCCTCCTCTTACTATCTCTTGGTCTCCCAGGGAGCACATGTGTGCTGCCATAGTTTGTAACTGTGAAGGCTGTGCATAACTCCTGCTGGCTAGGCAAACCTGGTCCTTCCAGAATGGACTTTAATTATAAACCACCAAGTCCCGGTATAAGGCTGTCTCTTACCTAGCAAGGGCTTAAAAATTGTATCAGGTGCGCTGGTCACCCAGCTGTGGCTTACTGCATGTAGAGTTTCACGTGTCTTTTGGGAAAGTGTCTGGTGTTGACTGCTGTTAGAGACTGAAAAGCGTGCTATATTGTGTCCTCGTACAATTTCTCTGTCCCCTAGGGAGTTAAACAAAGAAAACATTAATTGGAAAAAGCCTTAAAACTGCGAGTTTACCTCCTGATTAGTAGAGGAAATAGACTAAACGTGTCACAGATTTGTAATATATGAATTCTGAAAGATCAAAAGCATGTATTTTGTTTAGCAAACACTGGGGCTGGAGGTGATGGGATTGCAAACCGTTGCCTGATAGTGTTCCTGACAGCCACCTTGCTGGTATCAAAAGCTCAGCTATGACAGTCTGTACTTATCATAATGTAAAATGTTGTTGGTCAGATTATACTCTTTTATAATACAGCTAATGGGGCTTGGAGTCAACGGATTGGTCATTTGTCTTTAGTACTGAACATCTCAAAGTCTTGTGGCTTCATGAGTTGTTATCCCCTGTCAATGAACCTGAAGCAATGGGGGGGCGGCGTTGGCAAGCGCAGACTAATTTGACTTGACTTTAATTTAGTCCTTTTTATGTGCAGACTAAATTGTATACTATATAGCTGGCATGAACTGTCTGCACACAGTTATGCAAATCAGTGGATACTTAGTAGACCTCGTAACTGAGTCATGAATAAAAAGTTAATGTTTCAGTCAATATTTTGTTAATACAGGTGTATTTGAATGAACATAAGGTACTGGCTCTGATTTCTTGTATAAATCGGTGTATCTGAATGATGGGATAACATATACAATTTCAAGATATCACTTCTGTGAAATACTGTAGTGTCTGGAAATGTACTTTCCAGCTCTTGGGAAGGAGGAGGAAGGGGACTGTGTCTGGCTAAAAGCAACATAAAAGAAGTGACAAAGGGTGTTTGTAGAGGGAGGGAATGGAATAATTTTGCTTTCAGGTCTATTCTAAAGCTTTGAAAATAGGAAGTGTATATAAGCTTACCTGAAGTATATGATTTTTTTTTTAATTGACATTTACTTGTAAATTACTTAGTGAGCCATGTCACTTAAGTCCAATGTTCAGAATTCTCTCTGCATTTAAGCTAGAACCTAAGAACTGCTATTGACCTCCTCATCATGTGTGGTCCCTCATGGTCTCACTTAAGTCCCTAAATAAGTCACTATATTTAATCTTAGATTTCCTAACTTTTAACAGACTTATTAAAGAAATAGAATATTCTGAATTTTGGAGAACGGTAGTTCATATTGCTTTGTTCAACACATTATGCTGCTGCTAGGGAAACTTCAAAAGGGACATATTTGGTGCAGAGCTGGCAGGTTGTATTGAAGTATTGGGTACAGGTCTTGACCAGTGATTTCAGTTATCTAACATCATAAGTACTATACAAGATGTGCTCTAAGCAAAAACTGGTTCACATAATAAGTTAAAATGCTGTGCCAGAGAGTCAACAATTATCAAATTGGATTGAAAGGGAAATGTTACCAGCATGAAACAGAGAAAATAATAAACCCTTCTTATTGGTATTTTGTGCAATAGTTACAACAGAAAATGCAGGACTCTCTAAATGTGTAAAAAGCTAAAACCAGAAAGAGTTAGTGAAAGCTGTTCCTTCTGTCTTTCCAGGCTAGGGAGCTTAAGAGATACAAAGGGCAGTTGGGGTATGGTAGGGCAATATAAACCAACAAATTATCCTGCTTGTGGTCTAGGAAGAGTACAGCTTTTTTAATTTCACAGTGCAAAACTGAGATATAGTTAGACTAAATGCAAGAACATATCGTACACAAACAATTATGTTTGTGTACAGGAGAAGCCTTTTGAAGCTTTGCTTCCATCTACTATTTGAAAATAGCTTCCTGGGGTCCTCAGGATTCCTGAGCAGTAAAAATAAGCAGTAATGGATGGGGCATAATAGGACTATTGTAGAGATCCTAAAGACTTCAACACCTGCCCTTATATATATGTCTGTGTGTGTGTATGTATATATATATATATATATAAATAAAATTGCTAATAGTAGTCTTTAAACTGTATTTTTTCTTTACAAAGCAGACTTGATGATACATCACTTTAACATGAGTCATCTGCTTAAATCTGACTTACTTTAGTCTATAGAGTGCATGTTGATACAGTAGAGTTTTCATTTTAGCGTTTCATAGACTTTTTACAAAGGAGCAATTCAAAGCCGAGCACTGGCTGTCTGCTTTAATGGAATGCGTCAGTTAAGGCAATTTCCTGTTGCATGGAGAGAAACCTTAAGTAGATTTACTGAATCTGACAGGAGACGTATGCAAAAAGCAAATTATTTAGTAGTTTGGAACAAGATATTATTATGTTGCTTTGGAAGATTTGACTGAGTGACATGTTACATAACAGGTAATTCTGTAGGGTATTAAATATGTCAGTTTGGGGCAAATTATAAACACAAAAGCAGTTTTCTTGTGCCTCTTACACATTTGATGATCAGGCGTATCAGACAAGAATCTTGACACTGCATTGTCCTGTTCCTGTCCGGTTTCTCCTTCTGATGGGAACAGAGAAGCAAGGCTCTCTTATAATAAAGAAAAGTACATGCAATTCTAGGTAGTACTTTAATATCTGTATCTCCATTTTTCATGACTTGGCGGCAATAACAGTCCCTTTTAATGGCAGGCCTGTTTACAGCTTCAGCTCTTGTAGCACTAGGTTGCTTTTGAACTAGGCTTTTGTTACTTTTTTTTTTTTACTCCTTCTGTGAAAGGGTGTTGCATTAACTTAATTCCAGGGCAGTAATTTTGGTGATTTGTTTTTTAAATAAAATGAGTAAATGCCACATGTATGGCTTGGCTAAACAGCAGCTAGTAATTTGCAAGAATTGACAAGTTTTAAACACCAAGGTTGTGGAGGGTTTCCTTCACGTATGACTAGTCACAAGCAAGAGTGCTCCATTGAGATAGAGAGATGGGGTGGAACAGGGAAAATGTCCTTAGCTTCTGGCTGGCCTTGAGGGTATTAGTTGCAGCACAACAGTCCATTTATAAAATTAAAATGAACAAATAAGCAGTAAAAGATGTTGTGGGAATAAAAGCATCACAGTAACCTACAGTGAAACAGAGTATGTGTACTGGTGGAACACACAGGATGTGAGACATCTTTTGCCACTTCTATTTGTTTAAATCTTAGCTAGAAAGTTAAAGCTCTCATTCGTTCTTGTGTGTCCAAAGATTTGCTAAACATTAACTTTTTTAAGTTAATGGAAAACTTGAGTTTCAGAGAGGATTTGTCAAAAGGTGTTTTCTGTTTTTCTTCTTTTCTTTTAATAGGAAAAAATTACTTCAGGGGTAAACACTGTGCTATTTATTCCTTTTTTTTTCATAAAGATCCACTGCGGTGTGACTGCTCAGAGGTAATTTTGCGGTCATCTGTTATAAATAATTTTTGTTTGAGAATTACTTCACTGTGTATGGCATGAATTTCTTTAATTGAAAAAGTGACCAGCTTCCTCTTCCCCTTCCTTGTGTAACTTTGAGCACTAGCATTGTATTTTGTATAGGTGCATGAAAGATGCATGCTATGGCAATGTCCTAGTACAGCTTTCCTCTTTTCATGGAAACCTTGTATTTAAAAAAAAAAATAAAACCACAGATATTTGTTTGCTGTGAACTATTTTTCTATAATTTTATTTTTTTACTATGCAAACACAAAAGAGAGGCTGGTGCTAGCCTTTGAGATCAAAGGCAAAGAAGGGTATCAGTCTCCCAGGCTGTGTTAAGGAGGAGTGTTGCCAGCAGGTCAAGAGAGGTGATCCTTCCCTTCTATTCTACTTCTCTTCTGGGCTCCCCAGTACAAGACAGATATGGACATACTGGAGAGAGTCCAGCAAAGGGCTGCTAAAATCATGAAGGGACTGGAGCATCTCTCCAGTTAGAGATCTCTGGGGACTCTTCAACCTGGGAAGAGAAGGCTTGGGGGATCTCATCAATGTGTATAAGCACCTGAAGGGAGGGTGCAAAGAAGATGGAGCCAACCTCTTTTCAGTGGTACCCAGTGACAGGACCAGAGGCAATGGGCACAAACTGAAACACAGGAGGTTCCCTCTGAACATTAGGAAATGCCTTTTTGCTGTGAGGGTGACTGAGCGCTGGCACAGGTTGCCCAGGGAGGTTGTGGAGTCTCCATCCTTGGGGATATTTGAAAGCCATCTGGACGTGGTCCTGGGCAACCTGCTTGAGCAGGGGGCTTGGACAGGGTGACCTCCACCTCCAGAGGTCCTTTCCAACCTCAACCAT
This sequence comes from Aviceda cuculoides, assembly GCA_035590195.1. Taxonomy (NCBI): domain Eukaryota; kingdom Metazoa; phylum Chordata; class Aves; order Accipitriformes; family Accipitridae; genus Aviceda; species Aviceda cuculoides. The sequence goes on along the minus strand of JAVJGG010000024.1, from coordinate 21,337,109 downwards.
TCTGTGATTACGGAAGTGTGTTTCATTGTCAGTTAAATTGAACCATTAAAAGAGGAGAGGTTTGTCATCCTGTTCATGTTTGCTGCTATGAAGCAAATGCATGCTTGGGGGAGTGGTGCTTTTCCAAGGAAAATAAAGGAGTCATCTCTTCTTTTTATCCACTCCCATTTTTAAAAGCTTGAAATGACCTTATTCGGCCTCATCTTAGATTATGCCATATGAAATGATGTTCCTTTTTAAAATGGGAGTCTTACTTTTAGTGTGTGGTTCCAGTATGGAAAAGATTCACAACTCTTGATCTGAGAGTACCGAAGCAGGTAAAGTATGAAACCAGGAGTGGGAATTTTGAGTAATCTGCAATGTGTATCCCACTGTTCCTTTAGAGCACTGGGGGTGGGGTGGTTGTACTGACAGTCCTACAGGGAGTTATTTAAGAAGGCAAAGAAGTATTTTAGTTAAGAACTTCCTGAAATGTTGAGATATATGGCACTCCTTGATTGTTTTGTGTGTGTGATGTTTTTCCTGTGAGATGTGCACTGTAAGATAAAGCTGTTGTTTTGGTTAGAACCGGGGAAGGGAGCATGTGAGTGCTTGCTTTTCAGTCTGATCAGCATTATTTTGACTTCAGCTCTCTGGAAAGTAATGAGAAGCAACCTGTCTGCACTATTACTTACTTGCTCAGTTTTATGATGATATGAAGAAAAGCGAGAAATGTCAAGTTAGAGGGTTTTTTTCCTTCCTTAGCTGTGTCATGGAAGTTCAAGAAAGGGGAAAGGACTACAGAGGGTTTTGACCTGATTTGATGCATAAAAGTATTTTTTATCTATGTGCCCCCCTTCTTTGCCTGCTTTTCCTCTTAATACATTTCTCTGGCAGTCCACAAATACTTTGAAACCTGAGCTGCAATGAGTTCTAGTCATTTACTATGTGTAGTTTGAATAAACGCAAACTATATTTAGCATTAATAGAGCACAGTGAACAGCATGCTATAGGAAGGACGCCTTAAGATAACTAGTAGGTCATGCCTCCATGCTTCTAGCAACTTACTTCAGCATTCCTGGTGAGAGTTTTGAAAAATTTTGGCTCTGGCTATACCTGCTGAGTATCTGCTCTGCATCAGGGTGTAACCTGCCTCTAAAAAAGTAATTGCTAAAACATCATCTTATGAACAACATGGGAAAAATAAAACGGTCATGAACCCAAACCCTGATGGAAACGTCTGTAGAAAACTACTTTGGGACAGAGGATCCCTTCTGTAAAACGGTGACTATTAAAATGGGCCAAAATACATATGAAGCCATTTGAAACAACTTGCAGGGATAACATGATTCTATTGTTACTTTATTGTGGTTGCAGGAAAAATAATGCAGTTATCCTAACATGTAGGGGGAAAGATAAGGTAAGTTGTGTTTTGGCTTTATATAGCAGCCAGTACTGTGGAACTGTTGGTTGCTGCTGGTCTGGCTATTGCTTGAGAGGTTAATTGAGATATTGCTTGATATAACATAAATATTTCAGAGGTAGGCAGGGGATTCTTAGTGTTCTCTGTTCAGCTACAATTCCCAGTATTACCTTTTACATTCTTGTGTCTATCTAAGTTTGTCAGCTCAAACTCTGCCAGAAACTTCAACTAAACAAAACCCACAGTTTTGGGTTTTTTGACATACATGTTTATATTAACCATACCATTGCTTCTGTAAATTGGTCCAAGTTGGTTTTTTTAAACACTAAAATCTCTCTCTTAAAAAAAAAAAAAAAAAAGGCAACCAAACTTGGTGCATTTTCTTTCTCAAAATTATATCACATATTCATCATTTATGGTAACTCAAAGGATCAGGAGGAAGAATACTGCTGTTGCATGACTAAGGCTTGAATGATGCATAGGGCCCAGCAGTTGCACCAAGACCATTTTAAAGATGTTCATAAACTTGGTCTTTTTCAGCCAGCTTGCTCCTCATTAAAAATAAAAATCCTGCCCTCCTCCAAAAAAGAAGCTGCAATATTGAATTTATTGAAATAAATTTCTAGCATCTGTCATGGCTTTTATAATTGAAGACGTTCTTACTGTTTGGATTTTTATGTGCACTTAGCTGTATAACTTTGATAACTTCTAGTTTCTTCTTTAGAGGTCTCCTTCCAATCTCTGTTTCCTAGATGTACCATGGCTTTGCCTGTAATCTCTGTATTAAGCATAGGATTCTCACCAAACAGATCCCAAAGGGTTGAAGACCTGCAGTTTTCTGTGCCTCCAAATAATTGAGTATCACTTTTTCAATGCTGAGTTGATGTTTAGCGCAGTAGTGTGAATAAATGCCTTGATCCAGATAGGCAAGTATGCTGTCTCCCTGCCTCATGCTAAGAGAGCCCCCCTCTCAAGTATGTTTTTGAGTAGGAAAATATATCAACAGCTCTCCACAATAGAAGTTTTCTGAGTGAAGAACTGCACTTGTCTATTCATGATTTTTCTTGGAGGTGCATTATTTAAATAGAAGCTTGCACTTACATCACAGAACAATGAAATAAACTTTAAAACAACTACTGTATTTTTAATTGTAAAATAACATGCATTTAACTTTGGCTTTTCCATGAATTCTTTACAATAAACGTTGTTATTAATAAACAATGTGCTTCCTAGTTATCTGCAGTATAGTGGGGACAGAAAATGCCCCCATACGGCACATTGCTAATGGGAACTTGGCCTCACGTGATGGGTGGGAGAGAGGAGTACTGTCAAGGCCCCTTATTCTCTATAGCTTTGCTATTTAGGTTTTCATCTGGAAATGCTAATTGAAAAGACACAAAAAGGTTGTGGACAGCTGTCACCAGCCCTCTAGGAACTGAGCAGAGACCACCACTATATTTCAGGTATGATGGGACATCAGTATAGCATCTTAGCATCCTTCTGTCACTCTCTTCCCTGCCTGCTCCCCGTTGCCCATCCTGGGCTATGACCTGGGGGATGAGCCTCCAAAGTCCTTGCAAGTAGGAGGCTTCTGTGTTGGAATGTGTAGATGTTACATGGGAGGGTGAAATGAGGTAAAATCTGTTGCGGTACTGCCACAAGTATGGTCCCAATTGGTGCTAAGTTACAGCAGTCTCATCATCATGGTGATATTCTTGAGAGCTTTTGAATGTAAGCACTCCTGTGTTTGAAAATGATGGTTATAGCTCGGGGGAGCACTGTCTCTATCCCCAGTACTGTTAGTTCACCAGTAACTTTTCAGAGACCTTGGATCACACCAAATTCTAGATGATCAATAAGCAGCCTAGTCTTCAGAATCAGCTGCATTCAAAATTAAGCAGTACATTTTGGTACCAAATCAAGCTATTAAGCTTAGTTAGAAGAGCCTCGTGCCTTAACTCCTAAATGTGCAGCACATGAACAGTTTATTGTCATGCTGAAGGGCAAGTCTGAGGAAAGCCTTTATCCTCTCGAAGGGAAGTTTTTTGTTTCCCTGAGCTATGACCGCAGTGCTTCCAGGCGGACCAGCCACCTGTGTCAGGCACCCGTTGCTTTTTCCCCACAGAAGTGTTCGTGCAGGACCCTTGAGATGTCTTTTGGCAGAACCAGGCTATGTGCAGATTCCAGGCTCACGGGCAGTTAAAAGTTACAGCTAGCCGTATTTTCTCTATTGTGGAAGTTGGCCTTATCCAGCCTTATGCCCTTTATATTAAGGATCAATCATTTATTCTGAGACCAGAAATTTCCTTAATTTTAAACTTGTGTGGTTGGTGACATGTTGATGAAATTGGGCTGGTTTCTTTTTTTCCCACTCGGTTCATACTAGCTGGGTAGGGAATAGTGGGTCGATTTGTTTCAGGAGTAGTTCCCTAGATAGTTCTCCTGTGCTGCCTAAACTACAGAACTTGCAGAAAATACCCATGCTTTTTGCTCCTTCCCAGACAGATACACACAGAATGAAGCATGTTCAATGGTATTGACTCTTCTGATGAGTCCCAAATAGGACCTGATCTTCAATGATAATTCTTGTTATTCGTTGGTGCTGTTTTTTTTCTTTCCATGAATCCTTTTTTTTTTAAAAAAAAAAATATTTATTTTTGTTTTTTTATTCCAGCCAATTCTTATCTGTACAGCTCCCAGCATGGTGGCTGTGGAGAGTTCTTGGGGGACTTTTGTTACAACTAGGTAAGCCTATTTGTTTTGGGAAATCTTTAGCCTTGTTTATTTTAAGAGCTGGAGAGAGCTCACATGGCTTCTGAAACTACTTCAGCTGAAGTGTATTATGGTGATTTATAACAAACATAGGTAGTTTTTAGTATGACTGTATAGGTAAACATCAGCCAAGCAAATACCCTTTCTTTAATTACACTTTTGTTAGATCAGATGTCTTAACCAACTTCTTATCGTAAACACAGTAATACTTCTAATGTCATATAAAAACACAAGATGCTAAAATATTTCCTTTAAATCTCTTGTTTTAAAAAACAAACTCGGTTACAGTCTGTTTTTATATTTTGACTGAACAGTGATGAGGTAAGGACTTGTGGACTTTTCCATGACAGCCTTATTTGATGACAAAAGTATTAGATGTAGCAGAAACCTCTTATGGATATGAGCATGCAGAGGTAAATCTCTCAAAAGGTTATTTAGTTTGTGTATCTCCATAACTTATGAATAAGACATACTTTCATACCCAAGAAGTCTGAAGGCTGTATGGTGCTAAAAGCATCTGCTTTGCCTGGCTGTCACTTTCTTAATTTCACAAATAGTCTTGGCGCAGTTGCTTTCTATATTTTAGAGTCCTTTGGCTTTTTAGTTAAGTATTGATTTGAACTTACGGCTTTGCCATCTCTTCTTCAGTATACACTTCTTTCTGAGAAAACAGTAGGAAAACCTGAAGTGCACAAGCACTTCCTTGAAATGGTGAGGGAGGAGAGAGAATAACTTCTACTTTGTAGTTTATTTAATGTATTCATGGGCTGTCTGCATTGCAAGGACATATTCTGTATGTGATACAAATTTTTTTAGCTTTCTTGTCCCCCCGAATCAAAAATACATTGGCATTAAGTCAGTTTGTAAGTGCTTAGGGAGTTTGTTCAAGTGTTTCTGCAGGTACAAAGTCGGTTTTATAGGTGTTGGAAGCTGGAGTCTGTTTTCTCTTTTCACAGCACCTCTGGCACTGTATACAGAAGGTGTCACTTTTCTCAAAAGTCTCAAACCAGTTATGTAGACTACTCAGTAACAGTTTTTAACAAATAAGGAGTTGTTTACAAATCTGGGAAACTTGGGGATAACTTTCTTTTTCCGTATTTCCTTGACTTGTTCCATAACTGTCAGGCAAGACCATTTACTCACAGTGCTGCAAATATGGTCCGTGCCAACAATGTTTCAAAAAATGGCTGGCCTAATGCCAGCACCATTATCCTGTCATTATTCCGACAATAAAGAAATGCAGATGTGCCCCAGTTCATATGGTCTGAAACACTGAAGAATTAAGAACGGTCAAAGTACATCTGATAGGATTTTGGCACAACCTTATCTTGGGGGAATCTGGAGGGGAGGGTGGGGTTGGTTCAGCTCCCTTTCACATCAGCTTATTGTATTCTCAACAATGCTGGCTCATTTGTGTTGGTAATGGAGCTAGTGGCGAAAATGGACATTCAGGTACTAAAGTCGTAATTTTATGAAAATGGTGGTTTATAACATGGGAAGTTTTCCCCCAAAACGTCATCTTTTGAAAAGTCTGTATGCTTGTAACTGTACTTCTCCCTAAATGCCCAAGTATTACAGTACATGGGAAAAGGCGAGATGTTCTCATCAATGCTGGGGACTTCGGCATCTTTGCACCACTAACATTTGTTAGCTCTTCAGAGTGTCTGGAAGACTTCAGTGCTAGGACTCCTAGCTTTTTAAGGCCCTGCCTTCTACCTTCTTTGAAGTTGCTGGTGATTGCTTGTACCACAGTTTTAATGTAGATAAATGTTCTTGACTTAAACTATGAATCCTGTGAGAGATTCAGCATGGAGTAAAAGCTGTTCCTTTGCACCCTAAAGCTTATTTTAATGTTTTGAATTTCTTGCAGCGAAGGCTGTGGAAGTCCATCTGTCTTGGTTGTTGGGGCAATGCTGTTCTAAATAGTTAACTTCACCTGATGTCACTAATTTGCCCTGTTTGCACATAAAATTCTTTTGGGCAGTGGAGTGTTCAAGAAATGTGGGTAATAATTTTGAGCCTTGGGTGGCCAACACTGAAATTCTGGAGGACCTGAGAGGGAATGAGAATTTATGTAGACCAATAGCACTTCTCTTTAGCAAAAGTAAGGTATGTAAAGTAGGTCTGATGCTGCTGGCACTGAATAGGGCTAAACCAGCGTGTTCCCAGGGATGTGGGACTGAGGCCTTTGTGCAGTACTTGACACCGGTGGGTGTCCTGGTTTAGGTGAGGGAAACATTCAGTGCTGCTCAAAAAGCACTGTCATCTTAGTATCTGTTAGCTTATTTTACATCTTGGAAACATGGGCCTGTGAGAGACTCAAATGAAGTAAGAAACTGGGAGAAGAAATTGTAGTTGAGTTTTCATAGCAGCATGTCTCAGTTAATATGCCTTGCCAGGCCTTTGATCCCTCAAAGTGGCTTTACAGAGATGCCTTTTACAGACCTGTCCGTGTACCCCCTGATTTATATCTATTGCTTTAATCAATAGTCAGATCTTCCCAAAGTATCTACTTGGCTGAAAATATTAAATAAATAATAATGGTATTGAAAGAAGGCACTTGATATACTAGCAAGGGAAGAAAAACTACACCCACAAACATTTTACCCTTTTAATAAGGCAGAAAATTGATTTTGTAGATTGGTTATTCAAAAAGGCTTTTTATTATGGTGATTGTTATTCCATTAGTAATTCGATTTAGAGAAGATCTCTTGCATCTGAAAAGAAGGAAGAGAATACAGGTTCTAATACTTGTGGTTTTGTGTACAAAAAATTTGAGCTTAGAGTGATGATTTATATAGTGTTTTCTCAGTTCTTAAATGCAGTGGAGAGAACCTGTTCATTACTTACCTCTTGCTGCAGGGTGGGGCCTGTTGTATTAATTACCTTACAAAACACTTTCTAGAGCTTTGAATTAGCACCACAAGATCTCATTTAATGTCTTGTTCCTTATAATTTCTTTGTTTCCAGCTGCAGGTGTTAATTACTGAGCTCTGCATGGAGTTGGCTGCATGCTTCCTTCGTTTAAGGAAATATTTTTTTTTTTAGAGCTCATTCTCAAGTCACTTTGAGTTCCTGCTGAAGATTCACTCTTGTTGAGATAGAAAAAGAAAGAAAATAGCATGGGATGTCTATCCTGGTGGATACCAAACTATGCAAATCCTGGAGAGAGAGAGAGAGACCATTTCTTGCTGGTTGCTTTGAATACTGTCTTTCTATTGTGGCTATTTACCTTTATTTTTTTCCTTTCTGTGAGAGGAATTCAGCAATATAACTGTGTTTAAAAATTGTTTGAGATTTCGGTTATGTCCGAGATGGCTCTGCGCAAAGCAAGCTTGGCCATTGAAGGGTTTGCTAGTTCATGCAAACAGTGCTATGCTGCTGGTTCCAAACCCAGCAGTTCTGTTTTCTAGCCCTGCTGCTGGGCTCATGTGTCCTGCCGGGCTGGGGTACCCAGAACGGGGTTCGTGCAGGCTGTGCTTCCTCCAAACTCAGTCTTCTGCCACAGCAGCTTGGGTAGTCTGTGCATGGACAAAGAAGAGTTGACCTACTGACAGAAAAGCATCTATTTATTGACAAGTGATGCAATCTGTCTGCCGTAATATTTACTGTTAAGAGAGCATACTCATTCCTAAAGGTATTTTTATATTGGTGTTTTTAATATAGTATTTTTTTATAAGCACAAAGAACAATAACTTTACAAGGCCAGAGGTGAATTGGACCCCTCTTGAGTATTATTTGCTTCGTTCTCTAACGTTGTTATGGTTTCAGTGAAGAGATGATTCAATCGAGTATTGTTTCCACTGTGCTTTTAATTCAGGCCATCATAGTAGTGAGGAAGGAAGAGATAATAAGCACTCAATTCATAGAAGTTGTCTGACATGTCTGTGGCAAGAGCTGGGGCTGCAGGAGGCAGAATGGCTTTTGTAGCAGCTAAGTAGCATTGTGGATGTCTTTGTCAGTTCATTTGCATTGGGAGCTAAATGCTTGGAAGTACATTTTACATATGCAGAAAAAACCTGAATGTAAAATAGCAATCTTAAAGTCTTGGAGGAAAAGCAGGTTACCTCATATATAGTTTCTCAATGCTTGTGGCCTACATTTTTTTATTATTATTATTTTTTACCATTTAACATGATGAAATCTGGGTTTATGCCATAATGAACAGTTGTTTAAGAAGGTTAAAGACCACTTGGGTGATCATTCCGAAAACTGCGAAGTCTTAAGGCACTTCAAGTCAGCAGTGCCCCTGTTTTGAAGTAGGCACACAAGATGGAGAATGAGGGATTCCCAACTGCAAACAAAAGGCATATTACTGCACTGAACAGAAAAGGCTGATCTTCCCCCTTCCAAAGCTTCTCCTGGTGGGAAATTGTCAGGATTTTCATCTTTTCCACCAAATCGCACCTCAGAAATGATGAGGGTTTCTAACTTCAGTGTGGAAGTGGCTAGTATTTTAGGGAAAATATTATTGCATCATCTTTTATTCCTTGTTCTGATTGGCATGGCTAACTTAACATGATTTTTAGCACTACTGAACTTTAAATTCTTTGAAACTCTGGTGTCTTTGACTAGCTAGGGAAATCTTGTTACGCTTCGGTGATAAAGTAAGTTTTTTGAAGTCATGGTAAATGACTCAACTTTTTACTTGTGACACAACCTGTTTTTTAAATGCTGATATAAAGAGTTTAAAAAAAACCAAAAACTTTTATGAACAAACTCATTCTAGCTTTCAGAGTTCTGATTTCAAGGCACAAAGTCCGGTCTTGTCCAGTTGAACTTTAAAAAGCTGTCCTATTTTCTCTGTTTTCAGTGGGTGGCAGGTCCATATACAGTAGAAAATAAATCAGGTCACCTGTCTCAGCAGCATGCTCCACATGTCCTATTGTAGTTCCTAGTTCATAAATAAAACTGAAATACTATTCCCAACTATCTAATGACTTTGCTCCCCCATCAAGACATTTGTAAGATGGGATCCCCAAAATATAAAGGTCATTCCTATTAGAAAAGTTATTCAAGCCTTCATTATCAAGGAGGAAGAAAATTCTGTTTGTAAGTTTTACCTGTATTTATGGCTAAATTTTCATTTGTCCAGATACTTCTTTCTATAGATGTATACAGATGTCTATATATTTAATAAGTGTGTGTATACAGTAAATTTTCATGAATTTAAACATTAATTCATTATCCACTTGAAAACTTTTTGCCTTTAAAACTCTTGTTTACTTTGACTATGTAAAAAGAAACTTTAAAAATTTAAGAGATTAGGTTCTAGAAGTTATCACAGGCATCCTACTTTTAAAATTTCACTTTTACCTCTGTTTAGTGGGAATTTGCTTCCCAGAGCTTCTTTTGCTGTTCCTTCTCCTCCCTGATACTCTTACCTACACCATTGCAATCTCACAATAGCTTTCTCTATAGAAGACTTCAAACTATTAAATTTATTTTTAAATCTGCAAAAAAGAATGTGTTCTTAAACTCTAAGTTTACTGGAGCTTTTTTACTGTATCTGTCAGCAATTGAGTAAGATTGGAAACAGGAGATTTAGCACTTTTGCAGTGTGATCCATTCCTATCCTCCTGCCCCCCAGGTGCAGCCCCCTCCTCCCAGCAGTTAGAAGCAGTGCTTCCATTTCATTAAGTTCTTTTCATTCCTCAGAAAATGCTTCAAAATCAACTTCACTAAATTTGATTTGAATTGCTTACATGTCAATGTGGATTTGTCTCTCTACTTTCTGTTGAGAGGTAATGGTTGGAATATGAAATGAATCTGGTAAGTAATTGAGTAGCTAAACATCTAAACAAGACTGCCTCATGAAATTATGTGTTTAACATTATTTCTCAGTGTGATGAATGTTTCCTGTAAGCTGTTATTTTGGCAGAGTTTTTGGCCTTTGTTGAAAAATCTTGATGAAGACAAATATTACAGGAACTTGGTCTAACCAGTCATTAGTTCACTTGCAGTAAATGATTTGGCATGAACTGTTTTTCAAACACTTTGTGGTGCTTTGCAGATGGTTAAACTGTGTCCTCTGGAGTCTGCAGCGAGTAGCCAGCAGGATGTGTACCATTTTTATTTTAATAATCAGTAGAGGTGCTATCTGTTTTATAAGTACTTTATAAAACTAATTCCCATTCAGACAGTTATGTGCCAGGGACTTGAATTGTCTGATTTACATGCTCCCGCCTCTTGTTCAGCAATTTAAGCATGGCCTTGCTAGGGATTGGCAATCGCTCAGGAATTCTTTGAGTACAATACTCGGTCCCCTTTCAGAGAATGGTGGGTGCCATTGGGACTGCTCTGCTTGATCGTCCTTGCAGTTCCTCCTCTTTATGTTGACCTTCACTGTCCTTGAACTTTTTCATTTGTGCCCAGTTAAATAATTTTGCTTCCCCTCTTTTTTTGTCTTTCTCTCCCTAGGGGAGGCTCTTAGGATGGTTAGAGGAGCATCAGCCTGTTCCTAAGGGGAAGACTGGTAGGAACAGTGGTCATGTAAAAAAGGCAAAACAAAAGCATTAAGCTTCCATTGGAGGAGGGAGGGAGGTAGCGAAGGTCCTGCTTCAGCAGCACCACTGCCAGGTCAGCGGTGCCAGCCTCCAGGCCCTGCCAAATGTGTGCATGGTGCGGGTGGTCTGTGTATACAGTATGTGCCGTATGTACCCTTTTCCTGTGGCTCTAACGCAACATGTAGCTCTTTCCAGTTGAGTCGAGGTGAGATCTTCCTTAATATCTCTGGACTTTTACCAGGCCCTGGAGGCTCCTTGGCACACAGGTGCCCCGCAGCAACCGAGCTGCCTCGCTGAGCCCCAGCTGTACAGCCCCCGCTGCCCCATCTGCCTGGGGGATGGTCCTGCTGCTCGGTCCCAAGCCTGCAGACCTCCCGGATCCCTGCTGATGGAGTTGAGATGTTTCCCTTGCTGTATGCACAGGTCATTGGGGGATCTGCCTGGATTCCTCCCTCTCTGCTCCAGGGTGGGAGACAGGCATATATTGAGTCTGCTGGACTGCAGCACTTCCCCTCACCCTTTCAGTAATGCTTGCCGAGGTCCCCTCTATTCCTTTCCCCTTTGTTTCTTAATCTGCATCCTTCTTCCACCCAGCATTTTCTACTCCTGGCCCTGGCCAACCCATGCATCCACAGTGCTGGAAGGAGGAAGGTTGACCAGAGAACATTTACAGGTACTCAGCTGTAGCATGTCCCGTGTGAGCTGCCTCCTCTGTGAATGCTGTTCGGGAATACATTCTAATGGTGTAGTTGAAATGTTTCCATTTTGGTGTTTCTTGGACACCTGTCACTTCTGGATCTTGCTGGAAATGGCACATAAACAGACTTCCTTGTAAAACTGGCTATACACGTTTGTGTGACAGCAAAATGAGGTCGCAAAATGTTTTACTTTGCTTATGTGTAATCTTAAGGAGCACAACAGCATGCCATGTATCATCAGTTCAGGTTTTTCACTACTAGCTAGTGGACCAATTTGACTTAAATCTTGAGAACCTTGATCCTGACAAAGTGTTGAGCTTTTGAAGTTGGAACAAGGCTTATTTTGAATAAGTTTGAGCACGTATCAGGTCTCCTCTTGCTTCCCAGAAGAGCAGAAGTAAATTTTATGAAGCACATGTAATGTCAAGACTCACTAGTACTTTGCAGCAAGGCTGACTTAAAGCAGAATGTTTAAGAATCATTAAAAATGAAAATAAAAGAATAATTTGCCTTTAATACTGGCTGGACTTGGAAGGGTTCAGAATTTTCTCTTTTTAGCACATTTGTTGGATTAACAAACCGTAGCTGCTTCAGGTAGACTGCTTCCAGCTTTAGATGAGCTAGCAGCTAAAACCTCTGTCTTGCTCTGCGTATAGAAAAGCAGATATGTTTCTTTTTTCAATATTAATATCTCTACTGCCTCAGTGTGTTGACTTTGGACGAGTGATGCTCTGTCACCATCAACAAGCACTAGGTGCAAAGTAGCTTCTGCCTGCCTGTGGCATTCTCAAAACACAGTGTTCTTAAGAATAGTTTTGTGTAAATTAATATGGTAATTGTATATTCCAGATACATGATCAAGCTGCATGTTTTGAATAGTAAGCAAGATGATGAGCAGAGGATGCACCTTCATCCAGGCCCAGACGCAGTTCTGACTGTCATGGCCCGAGATCTCCGTGTAAAAGCAGGCGATGTTGGGAGGGCGTTATATCCCGTTCTGGGCTGGAGAAGTTCACCCTGCTTTCAGCCAGAATGGTTTGCATCACTGTCTAGCACTAGCTGAATTGCAGATTTGCATCAATAGAAAATTAATGACTTACAGCTCAGTCTAAATTAAATATTTAAACTTCTCCATTGTGCCCCAACCTTATTGTTGTAAGAAGAACTCCAGTGTTTAAAGTTTGTCATTCATACCGGGTGAGACCTCTCAGAAAATGCTCAATCTTTATGTTAAGTAGCTTAATTGCCTTATAAGTTTCTGATTTAAAAGCCTTACTCAGTTAGCTCTTTGCTAATTCTGTAACATGCACCAGAACTGAGTCAACTACAGTTTTGCTAAAAATAAATAAACCTTTGCAATTTCAGCTGGACAGTATTTGACAGTCCTACTTTTGAAATCGTGAGCCATACCTGTTAGAGTACCTGCAACCGAATCGGGAAGGTTTTATTTTGGAGGAGAGAATACTGAATTTAGGGGTAGAAAGGAGTTGTGGTTTAAATTTCTTTTCCTGCTTGTGGAAGGAAGAATGGTTAAGAGCAAAATGTTTTTGTACTAAACCACTTCTCTTGATTTAATCTTCTGCTAGTAGCAAGAAAGGGAGTTTGAATGTGGTTTTGGGGGCACAAATTAGATCTTTTGTTAGTTTAGGATAAATGTCGTGTTTTGTGGGCTTTGTAAATCAACCAACTAGCTGAACATGCTTTTGCAGGTGTGTTTTACTTTTTTTCCCCTGCTAAAAGATTATGCAGTGATGTGCAAATACTCTATTTAATATTCCTTGTAATTTTCAAGGTAAGAGAGCTTATATTTGTAGTATTACGGAACTGTTAGTACTAGTATCCACTTTCTGTTCTGTAACCAGAAGAGGGAGATGGTTTGAAAAAGAAAAAGCAGGTGATATTTATTTGCTGAAGTCCTTGCTATATGGACCACATAAGCATAGGATTATTTAAAGGAAGATGTAGCTCAGTAAGATCTGGGAATAATCTCAGAGATCTAGATTTTGAGGTGTACCACTGATAACCTATTGAATTCAGTGAGTATTTAATGTACTTTGTTTCTAGCAGAAAGCACTTGGCAGCTTGTAGGAAAAAGCTCAATCTTAACACAAATTACTTTCCTCTAAGTAAAAAGTAAGTATTCCTTAGGTTTTAAGAATAAAGAGAGAAGCATTTGGACGCAAAATACATTTGACGTATTTTGTAATCAGGTTCATTTGGGAAAGATGTAGGGTCAGTAACATAAAAAACTGTGGTATCAGGTTACTAAACTACTGACTTTTTTTCTGACCTTTGCTTTGGTTTCCATAGTTATGCATATTTATTGTTGCAGTTCCATATGGGGCAGCTGTAAACAGCAGTGTCTAAGAACATCTGGTTATGCAAACCCATGCTGATGAAGGAAAAGGGATGGAAGTAAATTTAATGTAGTAAAAGACTGCCTCCTTAACTCCACATGCAAGTTTTTTGTTTCAAGTATAGCATGAATTTTGTTTCTAACTTAAAACATTTTCTGAAATAACATGTGCTTCTCCTTGTATAGTTCTCTTAATATTTTGTGTTTTCTTCAACATACATGACTACCTAAAAATTGAGAAACAAAATGCTCTTCATCTCCTTATCCCCATTTTTAAGACTTCATTTCTTCTAGAGGGTGGAAAGGGCTTGGAGAATGCCAGGCTGGTGAGCCTCTAAACATGCGATGCTGGGAACCGTAAAATAAACCTGTCCATGGAAAGCAAAGCCCTTTGGACCATATGAATATCGAAGTATTACTGTGGAATCATGAAATAATCATGTAGATAGAGAAAAGTAGTCAGGTCTTACCTTGCTTAGCTCTTAGCAAAATGCATTTGCACTCTAGGCAGTGATTAGTATGTCCTCTGGAAGCAGAGTGGCACTTGCTCCATCTCCGAACCACTAATAATTGGACTTTCTGGGTAAAAATTATTGCAGATTTTACAAAGTGGTAACAAGCTGTGTGTATGTTATGTTCAGATGTCTCTGTCTTTCCACCTGTATGACTATAAGGAACCTTAAATTTGAAACATGTTACCTATTATATTACTTAAGTGAAAGATGCATTTGATATATTTATTAAAAGTATGTAAATGTTTGATATTTATGTAATACTCAGAATATTCTTTACTGTGGTAGCAAGTGTGTTGATTTTTTTATTTTGGTTTGTTGCAAGACTCTTCTGGAAGCTCTTTATCAGCTTAAGGGTAACAATAAAAGTCCTCTTAATAGATAAAAAGAATAAATAAAAATAATACCCTCTTGTGTTATAAAGTTAACAAGCTGTTGCAAATGATGAAGTGCTGCATCATTGAATATTTAGATGAATACAGGTGAATATATCTACGCTGTGACTGTCTTGGATTTAAAATGATCTATGCTTGCCCATGTGGAAGAGTAAAGAGGAAAAGGAGGGGGATGGCAGGTGGATCTCTAGATTTAAGATTTCAGAAAATGGTTGTCTCTCTCCCTTTTTTTGTTTGAATTGCAGTGAGGTGGGAGGCCATAAAGGAAAAAACACATAATAGTTTTTGAGCAGTCTTAGGGATTACATCTTAATGTATCACCAGCACAGCTGTTACACTGCAATACGATGTCATGATTACATTTTACAGAAGGAGGAAAAAAGAATTAGATGAAGCTATCCTTTAAGCTCCCAAGGGTTTAGCATACTGTTCTAACATGCGCTACAGCTTTTAAAAATAAAAAAAAAATAGCTGTTTAATATTTACTTTATGGTCTTTAATGAGTTAGGGGAATGTGAGGACCCAGAATAAGACAATCACAGTTTACAGAGCATTAAATGTAGAACGTACTGAAGTTAATCTGGAGTTAAAGCAGCCTGTATGGCACTTCTGTCTTGAGAAAGATTTCTCAGCCCTTCTGGGATGCTTACAACAAACCAGACAAAAACGTCCATTTTTTAAATTTTTTTTTTTTTTTTAATATATAGCTCTGTCTTGTTTTCGTGATGCAGTGCCATGTCGCTGCCTGAAAGGAGACTCTAGCAGGGCTGGAAAAGGAAATGGTGGAGAGGATGGGTGTCTGTAGGAGCTCAGCTTTGGTCATCAACTGTCGGGAGAAGCTTTAATGATCTGGCATCATCCAGACTAGGATGTTACTCTTTTTTGAAGCTAAGTAGGGGATCAAAGGAGATTTCTGAATTCATAGATGAGAAAAAGGAAGGTGTTCTGGAGAGAGGATGGAGGTACACAGAGCAAGAGGGGAAAGTGCAGGGGTGGGAAGGGTGAGGCTTCTTGGTGCTGCCTGAGGTGTGGGGTGCAGGGAACACAGGAGTAATGTGAGCTGCAAGTCTCAGAGATTTTTATTCATTATATGCTTTCATTCTAAAGCTTTGATTCTGAGGTGCTGATAAATCTACTGTTTTTAAGTGGTTTTTCTAATAAACTTCAAACCTGTGTTCCTGAAAGCAGACTTGTACTTGGGGCACTCTGTTGGACTTGCTGAATTAGCAAGAGTAATACCCTGAGGACTGTGGCTCACATCTTTGCTTAGAAGCCAGCAAATTGTAAATGATGTGCGAGCTCCAAGAAGATAGTGTGGTGTAGCTTTGTTGATAACCGGGTCAGTACTGAAGCATGTAGTGCTTGAAGGTTATATTGATTGGCAGAATTTAGTTATGGTACAGGTGAAGTATGTCAAGCACAGAGCTTAATGGGAAGAAAAAGCAAAATCAAAACACTGCACAATGAATCAAAACTACCTTCTAGAAAAATATGACATCATCAAAGTGGACCCCCCATATTAAAAAACAAAACTCCATGTTCTCCTGTGCAAACTTTAAGTTCTAGTGTTTTGAGGCTAACTCAGTTTCCCTGGTGGCCATAACATTGTAAAAGTGGCATCTTTTTCCTTGACTTCTCCCTTGTACTGCGTCGCCCTTCTCTCTTCACTCCTTGTTCTTGTGGGAAAGAATTAGTGCCTTCATTTTTGGCCACATGTGACTTTAAGCTGCTGCAGGTGAGATGCGTAGAGTGTTTTAAGCACTGTGGTCTTTTTTTCTATCCTCTTTTAAATGTAAGCATAGTGCTAGTATTAATTGAAGGTAATAACCTACTTTACAGGAGTTTCCTTCACTGCTTAAATTAAGAGTGGATGCTTCCTTCATAAGTTTAAAAGAAAAACTTAATTAAATCCTAAACTGTTACTAATGCAAAATAATTTGGGTTTTATTTCAAAAGTTCAAACAGTAGGAAGTTAGTTGGGTTTTTTTGGTTTGGTGGGTTTTTTGGGTTTTTTTTTGTCTGGTACTTTTTGCTATAATGTTAAACATATAAATGGATTTTCACACCGTTTCATTTACTGTTACACCAAGGTGCAACAGACAAATTCTGACTTTTTCCTTTTCTTCAGCCTTTTACTCCTTCTCTTTCTCCAACAGAAGTGTCCTTGCACAGATAGGAAAAAACATAAGAAACATGCATGCACTGAGAATGCGGAAATTAACTCTTTGCAGCTGTCTAGTTCATTAGCCATTCTAATTCCTTATGGGAATTAAATTACTTGTGGGATCAAGGGGATGGAAGGGTCACCACAGTGGGATTCTTGGATGCAGTGCTAATCAAAGTTCACTTAAATCTGGCATGCAACTGGGGACTGTTGAACCCTACTTTTTTTTTTTTTTTTTTTTTTCTGAGATGGGAAAGATCATTACCCTGCTCAGTCATAGCACTGCACCGGGATAGTTTTCTGAGTAATAAGGTAGTATGACAGACTGTTTTAGGCTGTTTTATATAACTTTTCCTGGTAGGGCCTTGCTTTATATTAAAGTTTTTTTTTTTTTTTTTTTTTTAAAGATGCTTATCAGAGGTTTGGTGTGTTGCTTTTTCCCCTCTCTTAGCACATTCTCTTCAAGGGTTAATTTAGTTTTGCTGCTTTGATGGCCTGGCTTCTGATATGACATGGATAAAATGATGGCAGTTATTCTGTTTTTATATACCTCCCAGCTAAATCTTTTGCATATATAATGACTTGATTTAGGAAAATAACCTGTAGGTTTTTAGACTTCTGCACCCCAAAACTATATCAGTTCCATAGTCTTAACCTGTGCATATTGGAGTTTTAAGTTATCGAGCCAGAATTTAGCATAAGCAGGAAAGCTAAGTGCCCTGCCTTTAGGTCAGATCTGGCCTGCTTGATGTATTTATCTAGATCCTGTGACAGATTGTGCAGAATTTTAGCTTACGGCTTGGAAATAGAAGTAAAATTTCTGATCCTTGGAGGCTAAGAGGACTAACTTCCAAATGTGAAGTAATACAGGGCTGCTTTAAGTATCCAGAAATGACAACTTTCTGATGAGGACTGCTAAGCCTAATTAGAGGTTTTCTAAGTCAAATCATTAAATAACTTAAATGCATGAATATATGCATAATTTAATTGTGCACATAAATTAGAGGCAAAAAGGCATTGGAGAATAATGAAGAGGTATATCCTACATCCTTTTCTCTTAGCCTGAGTGATGCTGAATGCAGTGCTCCAACTACTGCGTAGTGATGTGTTCTATTCCCAGCTATTACTTAAATCTGATTCATGGTGTCTGTCGGAGACTTGCAGAAAATAACATGTACCTTGTCCTTAGTAACTCCAGCATTCAGTCGAAGCAATAATTGTAGTTCAGTCTGCTTTACCTCTTTAGTTTATAACCCTGTATGATAAAACATAAGCATAAACTCTACTTTCTTCCCATTGATTTTTTTTTTATACCGTGTCAGATAAGACTCTCATTTTTCATTTTGTATTAAATTATTTCTTTTATGAAGTGAACAAAATGTTCCATAAGAGTGAAAGAGGAAATCGGTCTTCGGAGGACCTCAAGCTGCATACCGAAGTGTAGGCAATGCTGTAGTTGCACATTACCATTCCATTATTAAAACTAGAAGGAAACCATGCTTACTGTCGAGAAGTTTTTGCAGTATTTAGAGCTGGGAACAGGATTTAGAAGAGGGCAGATTTCGTTGAAATACAGGAATTAGTTTTAGTGGAAGAGGGGACTATCAAAGGAGATAGGATGAAAATTTTTGTTGCGACTGATGCAGAATCTGCTGTAGGGCTGCCGTCATCGGCCATGCGTGAAGTCTTTCAGTAGTGGCAACAGGAGTCATCATCATCGCTGTCAAGCAGTTGTTTTAGTCTTTTTACTTACCTAACAAGTGAATAATTATTTGGGGAAAACATGATTGCCTCTCTTCTCATTGAGGGGAAAATGGCACTGTCTTCTACAAACAGAAGATATGTTGGACGTTTGGATTGTTTGCCAGGTTGAGCTTTGCATCTGAAAATATTAGGCTCCTCAAGCCATGTGCAGAAGTAACTTGAAAGAAGGATCCATTTTCTAAAGTGATTGGATTCAACGTTTTGTGCAGCCACTTGTAAACTGCTGTTGTGACTAGGTGGATTTAGGGATTTCTGCACAGAACAGAACTAGGTGGGTGGCTGGAAGGGAAACGTGGTCTGAAATACATCTGTTCCATGATGGGCAGAATTTATGTATCCCTGTGCCTTGACAGTAGTGTCCTGTTTCCCTCTCCTCCCTCCATCTCTGTCCAGCCAGGACAGTAACAGCAGATCAGTGTTAAAAAGATATTTGTACTGGGCAAGAAGCAGTATGTGTGGTGCTATGTCTGGAGCTGTGGATATGCGAGTTTGCCAGCCAGCTGCTCCCAAAAGGCATGTTAAAAGCTGAGCTCCGCCTGAGCCTCACTCAGTGGAGGGGAGGGCAGATTAATAACTAATTTATGCTTCTTTCCTCATCTCAGATGCTTATGTTCATGAAATACGAGCGAAACTGATAATTTCTGAGTTTCTAGACTTCTGTTGAGTATATATTGAATTGCTCATTGGATTCAGAAGCTGCTGGAGACGACAGAACATAGAGTCACTTGCTCCATACTCACTTAGGCAATCAGATAGGATAGTGATTTTTAGGTTATGGTCTGTGCAGAACTGTGCATCATTGGCAGCTGGTAGGAGCAGATCTGCAACAGAGGCTGCTGCAATGTCTCCCAGAGACTGGGCTGGGAATCATGCTCCTCAAAGTGCCCTTTTTCTGCTGCTGCCTTCTACTTACAGGAGGAACAGTATGCTTTATTTAATGCCTGTGATCATGATTTCTAGCTGGTTTTCTTGTATCCTTCCTTACGGTGATCATTTCACCTGCTATACCCAAAGGCCCTTAGGATTTTTAAAGATGACTCAGGATGTTACAAATCTTCACAAGAACATTAAGATCTTCATCCTGACTTAAGCTGCTGACTGAGAATTGGGGAGCTGGATGGAGAAGAGAGACGGAGGTGAGGATTTAAGTCTCCATGAAATCGTAGCAGAGTTTGGATATAAGCGTTATGTGATTCCCTGTATTTTGATCTGTTGTGTGAAGACAGTCTGAAGAAGATATTAGTGAAATAAGAACTGGGTCTCAGGCTATTAAATTGGGAAAATACCACAGTTTTAAGCTCAGCTGTGTGGGAAGGAGGACCCTTAGAACTGATCTAGAACATACACATGTTGATGTATCGTGTACTATGTGTATGGATATATTAGATCTAATATATACGTATTACATATATGTATATATGTGTGTTTAATGTTCTCTTCCTGTTTTTTCAGACCTTCAACTGCTTATATTTTGATGGCATGAGACACCTTCCAGTTGCTTTCATTTTAAGGTGGTTTGTATAATGTGACATTTCAGAGATCTGGCAAACAGGAAGGTACATCCTATTTCTCTGGGCACGAAAACTGCTAAAACTAGAACTGCTGACCGCAGGTAGTGCACTGGATTTTACTACTTTTCTGCAATCCCTTAAAAGGATAACTGGTCCTTTACCACAAAGTGTGGTTATTGGTTTGAGAGTGCTGCAAGATGTGTGATTATTTATTATTATTATTTTATTTTATGACTAGTGTTAGCAGAGACTTCTGAGCACATAAGAGGATTAGGGGGGTAATTACAGGGATGCATGGACCTTGAAGTTCAAGGAAGCTTATAATGGGTGCTTTAGTGACTTAGCTGCCTGTGAAGATGACTGTACTCTAGCTTTGTGAATACTTGCGCTAATATACCTCTTTTTTTGGTATAATTTTTTTTCTTTATTAAGCAGGTTGTGGGTTGACTGACATGTATACTAGACCTGGCTATGCATTTTAAAACGAAGTTTTCTTGGATGGGAGCACTACTGCGTGAATCTCTTAGCTGAGTTTGGTGCTGAGTGTTTCAGCCTTTATGTCATTCATTTGAAGAGATAATAAGCAAAACCACTTCCGGGTTAAATAATTCGGTGATCTGATGGGACAAAATGGAAAATGCTACTGGAAATAAACTCAGTGTTACTCTTGAATCTGTAGGAAGCTTACATGGCCGTATGCTTTTAGCTTTTTCCAAATCCTAATTAATAAAGAATGAATGTGTGTATGTGTGTGAATGAATAACATCTAAGATCATCTCAAGTAGAAGTGCTGCCAGGTAGTTAGCTTTGCAGGGAAGCAGAATAAGGAGCTGGAGAAAAAAAAAAATCTTTTGGGTCTAGTTTCAGTAATTTAAAATAAATTTAATTTAGAAAATTGTGACTGAGGCAAAACTCCTGCCAGCACTTACTGTAATTTTCATGAAGCAGGATGTCGTGGAGCAGGTGCTGCCAAGGCCTGGAGTCTGAATCACTGCTAGGGGCTTGTACATGGTGCCGCAAAACAGCAAGTAACAGCAAAATATCTTTCACCTACTATAACTAGAAGCATCACCGAGAGTTCCCATTTAACTATTCTGCCAGTCAGGTGGCAACGTATACAAGAGGAGGCAAACCACAGATGATCCTAGCATGGCAGTGGTAGAACAGTTCTATCTCTCAAGGGCAAGGTACATATAGTTTGTCTTCTAGTTTTGCTTCCATGTAAAGAGCAGCCTCTCTTGCCTTCCTAACTGAGGCTGAAATATCCAGCACTGCTGCAGGCACCAGAGCCTTGACCCCACAGCACAGAAGCGTAACTGTCGGTACCCATTTCTCATCTGGGCTTCTTCAGGTTGAAGCGTCATATAGTGTAAGTTTGGGGAATATTTTTCAGTCCAGTGTGCAGTATATGCTCACAGCTTTGTCTCATGCAGTTGTTGTCAGTAGTGATAGGAATTTAAAGCATTCTACAGCAGGAGGAACTGTCCTACTTTGCTCTTAATCTCAGTTAGCAGGGCAGCAGTAGTTGATAGAAGTGTCTGTAGTTTTGGAGGCCCAAGTAGGTCTTGAAGTGCAGCTGAGGATAACCACAGCCAAGGTTGCTGAAGAAACTTCTTTGCTAGCTGTAGGAGTCCAGAGCAGCTCAGAATACATTTTTTATTACTTTGGTTTTATCCTTGATGTAGGTATTGTGGGAAGCAGCAGGGTAGGGAAAGAGAGGGTGAAATAGCCTCATGAAGTAAAAAGTGGTATGTGTCTGTGACGGGGATAACTTCCTTGACTGTACAGGCATTTGTACTTGCAGTGCTTTTAAAATGTTTGTGGTTGTAACTAAGAAACTGGTTATAATTTCTTCCTCCTTTCTCATGCTAGTAGGAAGATGTGGAAATAGTTTTGGGGGAGCTGAACATTGGCTGTGTTTTGCTTACAGGTGGAAATACTACTCTGTTCATTTGAGGCTTTCAGAATGTTTGACTTTATTTTAACTCCAGTTGTAATCAAGGACTGAACAGTCTGGCCTTTGAAAGGGAATGGGCAATGCTGGAAGGCAAAAGAAAATTTGGAGGCTTGCCTCACTTGAGAAAGGTCCCTGACAGCATATCTAAACAAGTTATGCTTCTGTAATGAGTTCTGTGGTTGTTTAGAGATACTGTGCATCCTCTGTGGTGAATGTGTTATTTACAACTTGTGACAAAGTCATACACATACTGCTTTCAAACACTGGTCCCTTTTACTGCCAGGTCTTCAGTGGTATGAAGTTGTTTGTATATGCTTTTATCTAGCTGAATACAGAACATGTTGTTCTGTTGCTCTTAAAGAGAGTAGTATGCTTACTACCCATTGGCAACTAATTGCTAGTTAGGATTAGGGAACTCCGTATAATCACTGATTACAAACCCTGCTCAGCATACCTTTAAGTGTGTTAATTCATGTATTCCTTGGCAACCTCATGTTTCTGGTGACAATTCACTATATATAAGCTAACATTTTTAATTTAACAGATCCTGGAAAAATTCCTTTCTCAGGTAGCAGGAAAGTTTGGATGTTAATAAACACAGCTTATTAGTTTATTTTCTTTAAAACAGCTTTGCTGCATATGAGAAACTGCATAGGTGGTTTAGCTCTGCAACTTTTTTTTTAAACACGAGACATTGATTTCCCTCTACAGTGCATCTGAACAGGCTGGATTAGAGGAAATAGATCTGAAAGAAATCTCAAAGCCTCAAAGAAAGAATCAACTGTAATTACCATTCCTGATGTGATGGTTTAAACTGTTGTTAAAGACCTCCAGTGTTGGAGACTCCTGGACCATCTGGAGCAATCCTTTCCAATGTAGAACAACATTGACCTTTGGAAAACTCATCCTAATGGCTCTTAGGACTGCTGAGCTGTCCAGTGTAGATGTGGAAAAGAGATTATTCCTCTTTGCTATAACTTGATGTGTGCTTAAAAAGAATTGGCATGTTTTATTACGTACCTTCCCTTCCCCTTGTAATCACTTTTCCTTTAGGATGATTAATCCCAACTTCATCTCAGTTGCTTCCTCATTAGAGGACCTCTGTCCATTCTTGCACTCTTCTTTGGCTTCTTTATAATTAGACCATATTTTTTAAGTACAGCATCCAAATCCAGACACAGTCACACGTAAGGCTCTTTTATTTCCTTTTTTTAATACCACAGCATGAGACAACCGACTTGTGTTCATATGCCTTCCTGCAGAACTGGGCGAGGAGCACTGTTTGCAAAGCACCTTGAGTGCTGCGGGACAGGACTGCACTGGAGGGGCTAAGCTCAGTTCTACCACTGTGCTGGGTGTCATGTAATGTTGGCCCTGCAGGAAAAACTCTGCACAGAAAAGAAAAATCTTACTTCAAAGGCTGAATAAGGCTCAAGTCATTGCAAGTGGGAATGTTTAAGCATAGTGGATCTGAGAGCAAAGCTCAAACTATCATACTGCCAGCATATTTTCTCCTTTAATTTTAATTAACAGGTTCTCTCTGTACTACGCTTTTTCCTGGATGAGACCAATATTAGTTAATGGACTGAATTCTCTGTATAGGCATTTACTTTCTGTCCGCCGTGTGCAAACTTTCCCAGGTTAGGATAACAGCGCTTTACAGATGAATACTTGTGTAAGGCTAAAAGTAAAGGATAATCAAGCTCATGTACTCCAAAATCATCTCTTCTTTAGATCTTTTTAAGCCCCATCTGGTCCGCTTAAAAAGACAGTAGAAATTTCCCTGTGTTTCCAGAATGATCTCTTATACTTATTTGGGGGGGAAAAACCCTCCCTGAAGTGCTTTTTTTCTAGCCAGGAAGTGGAGAAATCATGCATTAGGTCTATGGTAACTGTACTCCTGCCAGTCTCTGTATTAAGTCAGTTTATAGCAAGAGAGTATTAATGGGATAGTAGGAATATCTCAGTTAGAGGTAATTAGGCTAGAAGTCCATTCCGAAGTAACTGTTTGTTGGAGGAGGGTTTGAAACCACAGGGAGTGAAATAGAGTAAACTGTAGTTGATCACTTGTGTAAGGCTGACCTGCTTTTCCTTTAGCATAAATAAAAATTTTATATTAGTTTGGCTGTATGTGGCAAAGTAGTACAACGTATCTGTGTTGTGACCTGATCTAGAAACACTGGCCATTTTCGATCGTGGGCACTTAAGCAGTGTGACTTGTGAAAGACCGGGCTGTTGTAAGGGAAGGAAATAGCCATATGCATGATGCAGCCTCTTAAATAATTGAAATCGGCTTGATATAGATGACTTCATCCTCTTTTCCTGGGGGCTGTTCTTTTCCATAGGAAAGTATTTCCTCCTGAGATATATATATATATATATTTTTTTTTTTTGTAATTGAACAGTTCTTGAAGTAGTTGCTTAAAAAATTTTTGTTTGGTATATCTCATCTTGGTACTTCTATTGTGCTTTCTGAGGTGTGGACATATAGTTACTATGAATAATGTTATTTCCTGGAATTAGGATGTTAGGAGAAGAATGTATGAACAGTCAACCGGGATCTTTAATTCAGCTCTTCCACCTGAGAAAGGGGAAGAATCTCAACATACAGGAGGTTGTGTCAGCTCTTAAGAGTATGTCTGGTTATACCTAATGTGCTGTCCTCTAGCAGCCTCTTTCTTCTAGGCAGGAGTAGATTTTCCAGCTCTGTGAGGGACATGGCAAACAACATTTGTGTACATTGTAAATACTCCATCTCAAGTAATTGATAACTTAATAGAGAAGGTTAGTTTATTTCTTTTCCCTTTCTTTTGAACCTGTTTCACTGCAGATAGAATTCTTCTGAACAGTAAATTTCTTAAGACTGATACACTATGGAAATTATCACATTGGTGTTATTTCTTTATCCAGTAATTGTTTATTTTAACATCATCTGGAATAAAAGTGTAAAAGTAGTTATTAACATGCAGTCACTTTCATTTTTATTGTTTGGAGACATCGTAATGTGCATAAACCAATTTTTTTGAAACACTACAGAAGCCTACAATTATTTTAAATTGTACTAAGCATGCAGTAAAGGAGAATAGTTGTGTGTGTGTGTGATCAGAAAGGGTTCTGTTCTTTATTTTGGAAAATCATATCTATTTATTTGCTTCTATATGCAAATAAAGTGTGCATCAGCTTTGCCTCTGCTTTGTGTTTTTATTCTTGGAACTCATGTCATGATTCTGATAAAACTGAAGTCTTGCTTACCCACAGTTCTGCCTTTTCCTTCATTACAGATGAAACTGAATTACTTCCTTCCTCTTGGAATATTTTGGGAAGGGAGGTGCTTCAAATGTGTAGTACCTTGTGGAGAGCACTGGCAGCCCCATTTACACTGCAGAGGCCCAGTTTCAATGCAGTGATAACTTTCAAGTAGGAACATTAAAGTCATTCATGGCACCAAAGCCCCAACTTGTAAATCCAGTTTAGAAGCCAATAGGTAGCTGTTTCAATTTCCAAATATAGTGTGCTGTCATGAGGTGTACCACATATGAAAGGAACTCAGTGCTTCACCAGGTTCAGTGTGACGATATTTTCTAAGTAGATAGGTTGAAGCTATTGACAACATCATAAACAAAAAAGCCCCACTTCTAAGTTCAGTTCAGAATCTAAAGGGTATCTGTTTCTGCTTCCAAAAATACTTTGTACTGTCCTGAAGGAGTCACACATAAGGGAGGAACTCATCAACACTTCACAGGGTTAAACTTCTACATTGTCCTAAAATGTAGATCATACCATCTCGAAACAAATACCAAGGTCTGAATTCAAGAGAAGCCTGTAGTCTTAGGAGACCAATGTTTACTCTTCTTGGATATTTTATTTTTTTTACTGTTTTTGTCACGGAGACTGTGCAGCCAGAATGCATCTCAACGCTGTTTCCCAGTTGCTTTCTCCAGCGTGCGTGGGAATCAGCATGGCTTTAACCAGATGTGAGATTCACCTGAGCAGCTTCTAATCCTGGCCCAAGTTTTTTCAGTGGAGAATACCTTTAACAGTGCCATCTGTGATAGATGGAGTAGCACATATAGGTCTGTGTTTAATCAATATATGCTACAATTTATAATCCCTCACTGACTCCTGTGGCTGTAGCTTTCCTGAATAGTAATGCAGGGAGGTTGGAACCTTATGCAACCTTACACAGTAGAGCCTATGGAGAAGTGAAGGGATGACCCAGGGAGCTTAAAGACCAGGAAAGGTCCTAGTAAGGACGTAGAAGGACCATCTCTTGAGTGTCATCATTTGCTTCAGCAATAATTCGCAGCCAAGGCAACGTGGTGCTGTACTACAGCATCCTGAGAAGTCTGATTGTAATGGGATGCTTTATGGCAGCCAAGGTGACAAGTGCGCAGTGATGGTTACTGAATGTGGCAGAGTTTGGCTGCTGTTATCTGCATGTGTATGATGCCCACCTCTTTTTCTCCTTGTTGCTTTAAAGAAAATATATTTTGTTTCATGCTGCTAATAAATGTCAGTTATAACAAAAACGTAGTCTCCAAGGCTAGTGTGGCTGTGCTGTGGCTGTTCAGTTTCTTTAATACTCAGTGTTCTGAAACATGATTCAGTTTGCTCTGCTAGTATTCTTGCTTGGGAAAGGTGCATTAACTGACCTGTTTCCCAACAAGTTGTTTCTGTGTCTCATTTGTCTCACGTGTGTTAAGTTTTGATAACAGGATATTCCTTGTCTCTCCTTTTTATTGTTGGCTTTGTAGTATATTTCCCGATATGTTAATTAGGAAGTTTTACTTTGTGATGTTTCTGAAGAGACATTGTTTCTGTAAAAAATGCTGTGACCAGACTGCCCCATAAAGTAGGATTATGTAATGTTTTCCACTCCCATATATTTCTCTTTTACAGTTTTGTTACCTTTCTGGTTCTCCTATATATATGTCTAGTAAGAATGCTCTCCTTAGATTATTTTTCTGGATTATATATTCATTGTTTCCTACAGCAGATCATTTTCTGATTTATTTCTGCTACTCTTGTTAATGTGTTATTTATTAATTCTTTTTTTCTGTTTTTAACTGAGGCTATGAAGTTTCTAGGGCCATGCAGAAACCACAGTCCTTATTACAGGATGGTCTTATTGCCAGGATTTGGGGACTTCAGTATCCACAGCTGCTTTCTCTTAAGCTTGGAGTGCCACATGCATCTTGAGCAACTAAGAGTACCAAGAAATAGAAGACTCACACCTTAATATCTTGGGTGTTATTCAGTGGCCAGTAACTTGTGGTCTCACAGCACCAACTTCAGTGCTCAGAAAAGATGATGCAACTTTGCCAGAGCTGGTAGAGTTGAACTCATTTGTGTTGGTCATGAGCTTGGCCCCAGGTCTGAAAGCTTAGATGGCAGTAGCTCAGGGGAACTTGCTTCCAGTAGAGTGCTCCGAGAGTAGTGATTAGGCCTGTTGTATTGCGTTAAGGACACAGAAGAAAAGGCTTTGGGCAAGTTTCATTTCTTTTAAGATGCTAGCAACTGTGATTTCTTGTTGTGTTTTGAGGATGTTGTTAAGGAGAAAAAGACAGACCAGAATTAATTGCTAAATCTTGAGATCCTTGCACAAGGAAACATACTACTCGATATCATAATTATTCTTAAAACTGGTGCAGTTCCAGAACCTCTAGTAAGGATATTTGCATTGAATTTGCATATGTTGGCCAGTGGATGCCTAAGCCTGCACAGCCTATAGGGAGGGGGCAGAAGAGTGTGTGGGTGTACGTGTGGATCTTTTGCTTGTTTGTTTGTTTGTTTTTTATTATTTGAAATAATACTTGTGTTGCTTTCTTCTTTCCTAGTAATTTTGCCAGGGAATTGTCTTCTGGAAGTTCTATGGCTATAAATTATGGCAGAAGTTTGATCTTTGGTATTACGCAGTGATTCTTTTACAGGGTTTTTTTAGATGTCTTTTTCCAGGTGAGGTCAAAGCCAGAAACACTTGCATGCTGTAAAGAAAAACCTTAGGTAACATTTCAAACCTCTACTTAAAGTGAGTACTTCTTGAACTTCTGTTCCATCTCTTTGTATGTCCCTTTTCTTTTCATGTCTTCAGCTCTTGGTGAACACTCAGTTTCAACCCCAAAGGCTCGGGTAGCAGGACTGTTCTGCTCTCTTTCCCAGCTTTTCTTTGAAATCTCCTTTTTCTGTGAAAATGCACTGACAGATTCTCTCTCATGTGACTTGATTTGCCGAGTGATACATGCTGTGAGTATCACTAAATGCCTTCATATCCGACTGTGCAAGAGCTTTTCACTGTTACTTGCTTATGCATATTCTGTTGTTTGAAAAATTAAGCATGTACAGGCATATTGTTACGATCTGGCCCTGGAGCAGTGAAGTTGTTTTGTGAGCTCAATACAGAGTGATGGTACTCTGCCAGTTGAAAGTCTCATCTCTTCAGATTTTTCATCATGCTTTGTGTAACGAAAGTCTTGTGAATTAACTTCTCATAGGAGCTGCTTTTAGGTGTTGCAGGTTGGGAGTTCCATTTATTCCTGGAAGATTTTGGAGCAATGAGCCTGCTGACCTGAACAACTTAAAGCTCAGTCAAGGGTATTTTTCCTTTGTCAGCACGGCATACTTAAGGATATGTGTCAATGAAGAGAGTCCCTGTGGATAACTGGGTTACTAGGATACAGCGTAGGCTGTTCTAATTAGGCAGTTACTCTTGTCTTCAGGCTCTCTGTCGTTTCATTGCTTCTAGAGATTTTGTAGTTGTAACACAATTTAAGAAGTAAAAATTCTTTTGTTTTAAGGATGTTATTTTTTGCTAAAAGTGTTTGTATGTGTTGGGTGCAAAATACTACTCACTCGTATGTCATCTGCACAAAAGAGAGGCTAATATAAATTTAATTGGTCTTTTCAAAAGCTTCCAGGATCTGTATTTTGGAGGATGCTGCAGTGTTGAGCATAAACAGAAAGCTTCTCAGTAGTCATTTGGTTGGATGAAAACTGAGACTGGCTCTTTAGAGACTAAAAATCAAGTTGCTGTGAAGAGAGCAATTAAAAAAAAAAAAAAAAAAGATGGGGGCAGGGGGGGAAAGAAAGCTTTTTCTTTTTAAAAATGTGACCTGGTTATCATGATGAGCAAATCCGATGAGAGTTTTTCTTAGAACTAACATTTGTAAAGCCAATTCAAGTTTGTTTGTACTTGTTCCCTAACATATGGCTTCCCACATGATGATGTCATGTACAACTAAATGCCAAAAAAGCGTGAATGCTCCCAGCAGAAGCTACACTTTGAACTACAATTTGATTTGCAGTTTTCTGTGCCTGTGCGTGCGTGGCCAGCCAGCTGGTCACCTTAGAGCACTGAGCTCTGCACGAAGCCGTTGCTTTCCTCAACTGTGGGTGATGGTCTGTAGGAACACGTAATGGCCATAGAAGACTTCTGTGTGGGAAACATCTACCTCGCTTCCCTCTGAGACGTTTGGAATGGTGTGAATTGTCCTGGGTAGTTTGCTTTCTCACCTCTGCATTTGGCTGTCTCTGTTCAGAGATGTTCTAGAGAGGGGTTGTCAGCTTGAGGCATCTTGGTGCTGTAAGAGCTTTCTGCAGTCCACAAGTGAGGATTTCTGTATCGTTTTGGTTTGCAGGTGTTGTGTAGGCATGACAAACTGTTCTGTGCCTGGGTTTTGTTCCCAGCCCACTTGTTAGCAAAGTTGTAGTTTTTCAAAGGTAAAAACCTGTTTGGGAGGTGGACCTCACCGTCTGCTTGTGTTTACGGAGTGGGTGGTGGGGTTGTTGGCTCTCCCCCCATCGGTATGCTCTCCTGCCCTTACTGCCTGATCTGGTGGTGTGCTGTTATCTTCTGTGTTACAAAAAGCTTCACTTGGGTTGCAAGGTTTTTCCTCTCTTTTGTGCAAAACAGAATGTGTTACAGTGGTATTAAATAAAGAGAAGCTGTGTTTTTTTTCTTTTAATCTACCACTTACTGTAAACTACTACAGGGTCCTGTTCTGCCTTAGCAGTGGATATGTTAGGAAGATTCCTGGATCAGAACATCATTTGCAAGTTTTCTGATGAGATGTTCCATCAGCTGTGCAGTAGAAGTTGGGATCCCAGACTGCCTACAGCTCTTTAACATGATGGTTACCAGCAAAAGCATCCTAAAGGAGGTTTTGAGGGTGTTTTAAATGTTTGATAAGGAAGAAAATGTAAATGCTAGTGCCTGGTATTATAGGTTCACTGGTGTTGGTTTTCAAATGCAGTACTTGATGAGGAGTGTCATGATGTATGTTTTGACTCAGGTATGAAATGAGGTTAGACTGCCTTCTACTAAACTTCTTTCTTTACAAAGTCTTCTTCAACTCCGCTGGGAAGCACGCAAGGGTTTATCTTTGCCCTTCCCTTTGTGTTTTGGTGCATCTTTTCTCCTCATGCAGAGATGGAAGCTTGTGCTCGTTTGCTCTGCAGGAGGGGGAGTTTCTTGCATGCTTGCACCTGGGCAGCAGCTGAGCCACATCTGTTTTCTTGTGGATGAAGAATGACTTCAGGAACATTTCTCTTCTTTCTTGGCTATGTATTGAAACCTAAAGTGTGCAACAGTGAGCGTGCGTGTACATAGGCACTCACTTTGCATGATTCCTATTAACGCTATTATTTTTCTCTTAATACAACTTTTCCTATTTGTTATGAAATTTTATCTTCAACTGCAGTGCAAGAGAGTACTGAGGCAGCATTTTTTTTTTCCTTTACTTTCTCTCTCTTTTAGCCTTTCAGGTGGTACAAGCAGCTTAGTTAAAATATATAAGAGCGTGTAGTAAATGATGAGAGATACGCTTGATCTTTTACAATAAGATAATGAACGTCTTTGAGAAACAGCTGTTAGGACTCCAGATGATTTGTGTCCCTGGCACAGCCTGAGCGTGTGCTGCCCCAAGGCAGTGTTGGGCATGGGTGCAGCATGTCCTCCGGGGAACAGAACCTTCCGAAACCTGCCCAGACCCCCCCAGAGGAGGTGGGAGCTGGAGCTTGGGAAGGGAGGAACGATGCAGGCTCCCATCCTCTCCCCTCCCTGGCTTTCGTGTGCCAGGGGTGATGACTGTCACTGTTCAATCCATGCTTAATGCCTCCCAGAGAAGCAAGCTGACAGCTTTTCAGCTGCACATGCTTCTGTGACTGGTGTTTTCCTACAAGCCAGACACCGAAGAAATTTAGTTAAAGGCTTACACAAGAGAGCTGTGTAAAATTTTTGCAGTGACCTAATGCATACAAGCTCTTTTTGATGGAAGCTGAACTAAATGCTGTTAAATAAATTAGAAAGCTAAGTGCTAAGCTGTATGAGGAAGAGTTACAATTTTTTTCAGACACATTTGCCTCTATCTGCTTGCCTTGGGCAGTCTCATCCTACGCTACTTTCAGTTATTTCAATTTCTTACTTTCCGTTTCTCAGAGAAAAAGTTACATTAAAAAAATGTTGTTAAAAGCTTCCCTTAAATGTGATGTGCTACTCTACCCCATAGTCAGGAAGCTGTTTCAAGTGGTGAATATTCCTAGTAAGTTCATAGCTTTAATAATTTGGGAACTGTTGTTATCTAGTTAGTTAATAGGAATTTTCCCATAATACTTAGAATGTATGTAGCATCAGTTGCCCCTTTGCCTAAAATGCCTTTGCTTGAAACAATGGGCAGCAATAAAAGAGCAATTTTTCACCTTGCCTAAAAAATAAAGCTACTATAACTTAATTTTGTAGATCATTGTGTTAGTGCATGGAAGATATTTTTTTTTTTTAAGTGATGTTTTGAACTGGTTTGCTGCTAGTCTGCTGTCATTTTCTGATGTTTGCAAACTTTATTAGCCATTACTTAGTTTCTCAAAAACAATAGAGCAAAAATTACGAGTTCTATTCTCAAAGTTTAATTTTATCACAAATAAAGACTTCTCTGTTATATTTGTTGTTGTTATGCCTGTACCTGTCATCTATAATTTAACGTCTTCATAATATAGGAAATTACCTACATTTTAGTAGATATTGACAATCGTGATAGTGCACAATTGCCACATTTTAATAGCAGAGTGCAGAAAAGTGATGCAACTTTATTGAAGTCACATGAGACGTCAGTGGCAGAGGTGATGTTACCTCTTGGATCCTGCATTTTAAAATATATGAAAGTATATTTATTATAAATAAACAAAGTATTCAAATATGAAAGCATATGAATATAGGCATATATCATTACAAATATATATTTGAAAAATCATCCTTTTTTATTTTATTATTATAGAGTATGGAACAGACATTACTTTTCAACGCTTGCAGCTACTGGAAGGATGAAAACTACATCCCTCTAATTGCTTTCTGGAAAAATGACCGGTCTAGTTCCTGGTTTATGAATGCACACAGTTTTCTGGCAAGCTGATGTGATATATTTTTGTCACTAGAGAAGTCCACAGACTGCAGCAATCCTTTGCTGTAGTCATGGGAAAGTGCCGTGCTGGTATTATGGCCCTTCCCGAATTCACACAAGTCTGCGCCAGTGTTAACGGTGCATGGCCGTGCTTCTGTAAATAAGGATTTGGCAGCTGAAGGGATGGTTGTGTTCAGTGACAGTTTCATTCCTTGTGAATTTCGGCCAGGCTCTGACCAGTTTTGGGGGGCAGCAGAAGCAGCAGCGAGTCCATCACCCCAAGCCCCTCGGCACGTTTCCTATGCTGTCACTCCTCCTGTGTCCCAGTGTCGTTGTCGGAGCTGGGGCGTTGTACGGGTGCCATCTGTGCCCTCCGTGGCCCTTGCCACAAGTGCTCTCCTTTCCTCCCCGTTGCTCTGGGGACCGCAGCTTTGCTTCCGAAGCTATCTATTCTTTTTCATAATGTTATCAGCTTGGCGGAGTTTGGCTTGTCTGATTGTCATCCTGTCCCTGTTGCCTAGCTCAATGGCAGGACAGTTGCTGGTCGGTGAAACCGTCACCCACAACACCAGCTGTGCAAACAAACAAGTCGGCATTGATATTCATCAGCAGCTTTGTGCAGTCGTGGCGTTGGGGTGCAGCAGAACGTGGGCAATCTGTCTGCTTGCTTTGTCCCACAGTACAGCCAGATCGGCTGCTCTGTCGTGCCGTGGTGTGCCTTCACCTCCTTCCCTTTTGCCTTTGCTGTTCCTTCCTCTTCGTGGGCTGTCTGGCTGCTCCTGGGCGCATCTGCCGCACGTCCCATCTGCTCTCCGCGAGAGGCGCGCGCGGTTCTGACAAGCAGTATTCAAGTAGTACACTGTTCTTCCGGAGATGACAGAAAACAATAATTTGTATTATTAATGGCACGTCACTAATGCTTCCTGCTTCTAAAGTGCTAAGCAAAGCAAATAGCATGGAACATTGGCTTGCGAACTTGCTGTTGAGTTGTTTCAAAAATCCTGTATGCACAAGTGAATTTTTCACATTCTACTTACCTCAAGTAACAATGCTCTTACCTTGTCTTACAGCTTGTAACTTTTTCAAGGCATGGTGCGTTTTCCTTAAAAAAACCCCAAAACTCCAACATCTTTTTCAGAAGTTGTGTTCCTTCCTTCCTGGTGTCAGTGGCAAGATTCTTTAAGAGGCACAGGTGTATGATAAAATTGTCATTTACTATTACTTTGTCTTTCAAGGAAAAAATATTAGCAGACTGTGAAGAAAAAACTAATTCTAAAGTCAAAATGAATTTAAAGCCAAGATTGCCCTTGCCTCTTATGCATGTCTATTGGACAGCTTATGGTGGTGCAGGTAATTTTTCAGAACATTTTTGTGATGTGTAGTAACTTCCAGTAGGATCTTGCCTTGTGACAGCTCCCCTATCAAACTGAACAAAGATAAAGGGAGCTCTCTGTGGGTGAAGGAAGAAGATGATACACAGCACAGGCATGTATAGACAGTGATACTTTTGTTTCTGGAATCACCTCTAGCTTTGGGTCAAAGATTTGTGTAGATATGTGATCAAAAGTGCAGTTATTAGTATGTATTCAACTTTGCCCGTCATATTAACTGTCATGTGTACCAATTCCACGTTTACCATGCTTACTGTGTTGAAGCTAACACAGCTGTCTTGTGTTACTGCCGCAGGGATTTACAACATGAAGCTGTGATGAACAAGAACTTTATCCATTGGCATGTGTACCTGCAGTGCAGAACTCGCTGTAAGCAAGTGCGAGGTGTCCAAAGTGTGACCAAGGTGGATAAGATTTTACAGGGCTGGCTAAAAGGAATAGTGCATGCGTATAGGGAGAGAAGTGATTCATTTTGGCAGTGTTTGTTGTAAATCTTGTAAGCCTTTTCCTTTAGTAACTCCCTGCTTACTCAAAATGTCACAAAGAGAAAAAAAAAAAAAAAGGCTGGAAGCCTTAGTCAAAGGAAGGAGTGAGGCTAGGGAGACTTTCAGTGAGGAGAAGTCGTTGAACAGCTTTTGGTCAGCAAACAGGGCTGGCTCAGGGTCTGTGTTTTGGTTCTGTGCTTGCTAAAAATTGCTTTGTCTGTTCCCCGCATTAACTACTTGCGAAAGTGGTTGTTCCGTGGTGGCTGCACTGTGCCATGTTCAAACAGCTGATCTCCATGGAGGAAGTCAAGGATGGACTTGTGTATTTGTCTTACATGCATTTACAAGAGCATACCTGTTTTCTCTCCCTCTCCCGAGAGCATTGTAAGGCAGTATATTTTATCGTCACACCACAACTAAGCATCATAAAGCTGGCAAAGCCTACAGCGAGTTTCAGGAGGAAAAAATGGATTGGGACTACTTGAGAGAATAGTACCTGCTGTGCTGCAAAACATCGTGCATGGGATCGGTAAAATAAAGTATATAATCACAGAGTTCATTTGATTAAATGTGATTAGTGGTACAGTGGTATTAGCTCTGTGCATTAATTCTTGTAATTGTGCTTTCCAGATCAGCGGCTTCAAAATTTATCAAGTCAGTATGTCAGTGTGTGAAAAATTGTGTCAAGGAATTTACCAAACAGATCGTGGAGTAGGGGATGAGTACAGCAGTTTATCACCTTTGGAAGGTAGTGTTAGACTGATGACAGTCCGTAACAGATAGGTGAGCTATTCCTGCAAGATCTGCCACGGGTTACTGAGTTCAAGGCGTCCTCTAAAGGGTTACAAATGTAGTTACAGGTGAGCAGAGTACTGTATCACCATCCGGCACTTTATACTGTGTGTGCTCATTTTTATTTTAAACTGGTCCCTGGTGGTTTAACTGGATGGGATTCACCCACCAGTCCAGCCCCCCCCAGCCTTTTTAATGTGCATTGTCAGTAGGTTCCAGCAGCACTGCGTGGATGATCCCATATGAAAACAGAATGATCAGGTGGGATAGATAATTTAAGGATGAAGCCTTTGTGTATGTCTGTGAAAAATATCCTGCAGCAATTTTCTGTGATTCCCTTTAATATTTGGCTCTGAGGGCTACTAATCCAGTCTTTACATTTCAGAAAAGTACTCAAGCAATAATCAACCTTTTCACGGCAAAACGCATCCATGGTTGGAAAAGTTTATATACAGATCTTCTCTATAACCCAAGAACAATTTTGTGAGAGAGGAGGATTTATAGTCAAGTTATGCAAATGATATTCATGTATTATTTTTGCAAGTGTTTTGTTAAAATATCTGGTGAACTCTTAGCTTTTTCGCCTTTGTGTTTGAACCCAGCTATTACTACTTGAATTCTGCAAACTGGAGCAGTTAAAATTTTATTGCAGGTGGCCCATAAACAGAGTACTCCCGCAGCAGGTTGTGAATAGAGATGGCAATTATGTGGTGAAGCAATTTGTCACTGACCGCTAAAAGGCCAGAAGTTAAATGAATGGCTGACAATGTGAGCGTAACTACTGGACATGTTACTTAGCAAATTCTTGTAGTTGATACCAGGTCCACATCTGCCTTACTTAAAGGGAACCCCTCTTCATCTCTCCTAAGTGTCGCTCATTTCCGATATGAGAGGGAGAACCCAGCCCTTGAAATAGAACAGATCTACTAGCGAGCCTAATATTAAGAAATAATGAAACCAGAGGAAATGAAGTGATACTAAAGGAAAGCAGAAAACCTAAAGTTACGCAAAATTTTTCCCTGCGTTGTTCCTTATTACCCTTTTTGGTTTGTTTACTTTGTGAGACCATTAGCCGACATGCACTGTAGCCTTGCATAGGAAGAGGGAGCCGCTTTCTGCCTCGCCAGAGTGCTGCTGTAGAGAGAAAAGTAGGTGCGGGGTGAGAGAAGCTCGGGTTGTCCTGCTCGTTTCCAGGGAATGGAGGTTCAGAGGGAATCTTACTATTTGTGCTGACTTGCTCATGGAGGTTTTTCACGTACTGAGAGTTTTTGTCTCAGCCCTTGAATTCTGGGCAGTTGTCTCCAGAAATACTGTGTCTCAGGTTTGCTTATTGCCATCTTAGTACTTGTAGGAATCTGGTGGTTTTCAATTTTTGTTTTTCTCTCTCCCTCTTTAGATGAGAGATCCTTGGAACAGCAAAATATTTCCTTTTTCTCAATGGACTCAAATGTGCACCAAAGCATATCAGGCAGCAGGATGCAAATGGCCTTAGCAAAAAGTACTTTGGAGTTCCAAGAAAGTAACTTCCTTCAAACGGTTTTATCATCAGTTACCACTCCCCTTGACGTGACTTTATTTAACCGAGAAGAAATGGTCAGGATTTCAGAAGGGAGAAGTACGCCGTTGGCAGATGTTTCTGTAACAAGCAATGAGGCATTCTTAAGTGACGATGAAATTATTAGCTCATTTCCAAAGGCACCGTGGACTCCTCCACTGAAGTCTTTTGCAGTTTTAACCGATCATCATTCAGTTAATACAGTAGAGCCACCAAGAGAAATGTTAGAAACTGTCTTGCTAACACCTTCATTATCTGTCCTTTTTTCACCGTATGATATCTCAGAAACAGCGCAGCAAAAGACTCCGTTGAGTGCTGTCCCTGAACGCAGTAACACTCTTACAGAATTGAAGCCTTTTGTACCAGCTAGTGAAATGCTAACAGCAAGCAGAGACTTGCTGTTGTACCCTCCAAATACAGATATTTATTTCACTTCCATTCCTTTAGAGGCGGGAGTTGCAGTGCAGGAAAACATAAATGCAAGTTTAACAGCTCTGCCTTTTGGGGCTGCATCAGAAAGGTTGCCTCTTCATCTCAAGCTGCTGGATAAAAATAGCCCTGTGACCCCAGATGCCACAGCACAAAGTGCAGACCCGTATGGCGACATTTACACCGATGTGAGTACCAGGGCAGCAGAAACTCTCAGCCTAAGGACCTACCCCAGCCCAAGCATTCCCCGGGCCACCCCGGCTTCAGCCACCAGTGCTGAGCCTGCTTTGTTCCCTATTAGTCTTCCACCTGCATCCTTGCTGCTTCACTCAGCTGCCATTTCCACAGACTCTAATGCAGTTCTTAATGCCAGCCTGTTTACACATGAATTCTCCAGTATAACACCAAATTTGCCTGCCGGTTCAGAAATACCAAGTCAATCAGAGCTTGTCAGTAAGCTCATGAGTCCAGTGCCTTTCACGAGATCATACAGTTCTTGTCTGTATTGTGACTCAGTTTCACTTCTGCCAGAAGCAGGCTTTTCCCCAGAACACGATGTGGGCTCAGGCGATTATGTTGAAACTTTGTCCATCACAGCGTCTGAAGTACAAGGCGTAACTCCGTTTGCAACTGTAATTACTGACGGGTATGAATTAGAGGAGCCTACACCTGAGATTTTTGATACTTCTTTTCCATCAAGACCAGTTGTTTCATTTTCTTCAAGATTTGCAGAAATGCCCGATTCAAGCGTGTTTTTATTAAGCACTGCAGACACTGACCTTAACGACAGAAGACCTATAACAATTTCTTCTTACCATCAGCTCCCTGGAGAAACATCACTGAACATCTCTGTTGCCCAGTTTTCCCTCCCTGTTCTGGAGACGGTTTCATTGACACCAAGCACTCATGTAGAACTTCCTGATGCCACCACCATTCTGTTTGACTCTACCTTCATCCCGAGTGAGCCGGTAGCATCATTTACAGTCAGTCGTACAACTTTGCTGGAGTTGCCAGAATTAATGCCATCAGAATCTGTGGTTTTGCTTGACAAGACATCTACAAGGGAGGAACCGTCTTTAAATATTTCAGATTTTCCATCCAATCTTTTATCAACACCATTTCTTATTGAACCTAGCTACTTGTCTTTATCATTGGCCATGCTAAATTCTTACTCTGTCATGCAAAGTGATTTATCAGCACTCTTACCTCAGACCTTGTTGACTGGGACATCAGTACTTTCTGAGGATGTTTCCAGCTGGGACTTGGCTACCACTGTGAGCTCTGCCACTGACGCCGAGGTTTCTCAGTTCCCTCTTAGCCAAACATCACACTTCTATTCACATGCATCCTCTGTCCCGGGTGCACACGTTCCTGAAATGACGCTAGCATCAGATTTTCACTCCGAGTCATCTGTGTTTCTGGAAGCACCCTCCGTATTGCCAGCGGGCTCTGAAGTTGCGTTTACCTCAGCTGTTACAGGAGCTACCTCTCAGTTGGAGCCTTCGCTCTCCACCGCTCCCTCCGTGGTTCCCACCCTGGTGCTGCCTGCTTCCGACACCCCGTTTCTTACCAGCAGCATCTTGCTCAGTGAAACAAATCTGATCTCTTCCTTTACTACCTTTCCAGCAACTCCTGTCTTAAATGTATCTTCATCTCTGCTCTCAACTGCTCCGGCTTCTGATGAGGATATCGGTGCTACAGTTAACCCCACGCTGCTTTTAACGTCTCGCGGCGAGGGCAGCGCCCAGACAGCCCTTCCTGCCGCCGACCCCGGCAGCCTGTCGTCGCGTGCCGACACCAGCAGCGCGATGCCCTTTCCTACAGCATCTCTCGCTGGGACTGTGTCGTTTGCTCCCACGCAATTTCCTCCGACTTCTAGCCCTCCCGCTGGATATGAGGCTCCAGCAGGAAGCAGTGTAGATGCTGGTGCTGGTGCCTCGGCTGCTTCCACCACTGTCCCCACCACCGCTGCCTCCAGTGCCACGGGCAGCCCCGGTGTCACTGCTGCAGGCAGCCTGGGGACGTTCTCCTCTGCCCCTCCGGCGACCACCACTCCGACTGAACCTGTGGCCGTAACCT
The DNA here is from genome assembly GCA_035590195.1 of Aviceda cuculoides. Classification (NCBI taxonomy): domain Eukaryota; kingdom Metazoa; phylum Chordata; class Aves; order Accipitriformes; family Accipitridae; genus Aviceda; species Aviceda cuculoides. The sequence continues at coordinate 21,297,953 of JAVJGG010000024.1, read as the reverse complement.
CGGCCGTCACCACGACCAGGCAACCCTACGTCTGCGACATCACGGTTCCCGATGCTTACTTAGTCACTGCGGGTAAGATACTCCTAACGTCTTTATTTTGTTTTTCAGAAGCCGCTGTAATGTGACCCCCCTAGCTAAATTGCCAGTGTCGAATTAGCTAAGTGAACCTTTCAAAGAAATATGGTGTAAATTTAGACAAACAGCTGTAAAAGCATTGATTTATCATTTATTCTTGAAGATAATAGAATTCACTTGAAAAAAATCCGTTGCGATAGTGAGTTTCATATACGTTACACTGCACAGAGAATGAAATTGTCTTCTAAAATTGCTGATGCGTATATGCAAGTATGCTGAATTGGAGGCTGCTTTATCATTGCATGGGTTGTAAGTGAATGTTACTGTCATGGTGCTGTTCTGCCAAACTATTAAATGTTCTGACTGAGTAAGTTTCTCCTTTCAGTTGTTGCTGCTGAAAAAAACCTGCATGTGAGGTAATGTTGTAATATGAAAGAGGAGAGTTGTTCTAAAAAATGCTTGGGTTTTGTTACCATTTTTATGATTTTACCGTACTAGCTTATGTTTATATTTTTCCTTCCTCCCGTACTTACTTCAGTTGGATTTGGTGTGTTTGTAACCAGAAAAAGTGACACGTGTTTCAAAATTAATTGCCTCAGCATCTGTATTTGCTTTTTTTGGTATTTTCCTACCTCTTCCTAGCTTGTTAACAAAACAATCCAGGGCAGCTGCAGAAGTGCTGCACGTTCTGTGGTAAGCAACCCATTTTGCCATTAAGTTTTATTTGTAGTATGTAAAGCAGAATGAGCATAATCTCATTCTCCAGATACGAAGGTGAGCTGGCTAAGCTGATGATGAGGAAGATTTTTTTTAATCTGTAATTCAAGTAGTTTTGTAGGCAAGTTACTGATGGAAAGCAAATGCAGGATGACAACATGACACTTTTCAGTTGTTTCCTTGACCATAGTCACAGTCTCAGCATGACTGTAACAGACATGACATCCATAAGGATGTGGGGTTTTTAAGGAAGTTTCTTACTCGGTGGATATCCCTTTCAGTAATTAATGACATGTTTGTTTACTTTTTATCTAAGAGAAAATAGATACATATTTTCTGCGGCTCTTTTCTGACCTCATTTGCATTCCATGCGTTGCCTACAAAACTTTAACTGCGTTATGACAGCAAGCTTGTTGTACACAGGTCAGACTGAATATGCTATGACTTTCAGATCCAATTTGAATGCCTCAATGATGCTTTAGAAGATTCTTTTAGTAGAATGCTAAAGACATTAGGTATGGAAAAACAAAACAAGAGAGAGAAAATAAACCTGATGTCCCTTAAACTGTATGTACAGTCACTTTTTAGGATACAGTCACACCTTTACCTATTTCCTTGTCCATTCTCTTATCCGTTTGATGCAGTTGATCTCTTTGCCTGCTTTTTCATGCATTGTGCAATTGAAAATGCAGCTTTGAACCAAAGCCCAAGAGATGAAGCTAAAATGTATTGACTGACTGACATTAATTTCCAGTGCTGGCCCAGAGAGCTGTTCTACAAAATGTCAGTGAATCCATCAGAGAAGTGCTCAGAGTTCAGTTCAGGCGATCAGTAGAGCTAGAGGTAAGTGGTATGAAGTGTGTACAAGTACTACTTGATCAATATAATACACAATTGTGCTTTTAGTTCACAGGCTAAAACAGTGATTTAAAAACAACCCGTGTGGTACTATATCAGAGAGAGGTTTATTCTGCCTTAAATGTTAGTCATGTTTTGTTTGGGTTTTTTTAATGTGAATATGACATCCGCTTTTTTACTTTTAGAATGTTGTAGTTTTCTAGGACAGCCCTTTCTTGGTTTTGCCAGAGGCGAGCAAGCAATGTCCAGCCTCTACTGCTCACCTCCTTTGGCTGGTGAATTGAAACTGAACTGAAAAGCTTTTACCTTTCAAAATACCTGTTAAAAAGTTTTGTTTCTCCTGCTAGCTGATTATATACTTAGCACCTTAAAGAAAACAAAACCTTCTGCACAGCCTTGTGCTATGTTATGTTGTAAGTGAGGCCATCAACACTTGCAGGGGAAGTGGTGGACTCTCAAATGCAGGATTTGGCACATGAAAAAGGCAGGGGAAAATAAAAAATCAGGTGTGCAATGGTAAGATGTTGTTTTTAAGCCTTCAAATAGGTGTGACTCTTGTTCTTCCCCCGCTCACAGGGCTAGGAATTGCTGCTGTCTTGGGTTTTTTTGAAAGCTTCCTCTGCTTTGTTCAAGGAATCATCTTTGAACAATATTTCAGTGCTGTTTCCTAACCTTAAAGTGAGCGTCTGGTTGAGATGAGGTTTAAAGACCCTGTTCCCCTCCTCTGTCTCAAACCCTCTGTCTGAGAGGAGAAGACTGTAGAGGTAGTTTGGGGGTACCTTTGTTGTATAATCAGATACTTCAACACTGGGGACAAAATGAAATCTTTTAATGGAATTACTGGTGTAGGTGCAGGTTCAGCTGCACTTGCAATTTTTCATGTCTGCATTCATCCCGTTGTGATAGCCCAGCACCACATTATCTTATTTTTTTGAGTGTATGATCTAATTTTCATCATGAAGTTAACTGAAGTAGCAGTTTGAATGTTGAACATAACTTGAGTTTCTCCATGCACAGAATCCCTTGGTGCCTCTAATTTCTGCTTGCCCATCTGTGTGGGGAAACAGTGTTTTGACAGCTCCTTCCATAATCACTGCACTCAAACAACCCCTGTCTGATGTTGGAGATTATACCTCTCTACTACTCAGTCAAGACAGGAATGTTACAAGTTTCTGCCAAACTTCAGCCACAGTGAGCTGCCACTATAAATTATGTGTAGTTCAGGTCCTTTAGCAATACCTGCTTATAAGCTTTTTAGGGTTTTTTGTAAATAAGAGGTTTTTCTTCTGGTTTGTGATTGTGCAAACTAGCATAGTCAAGTAGAAGTCGAAAGTTCATGATGATAGAACTACACTAATTTTCAGTGACCTTATACTCCTCAATAATATGGAAGCACTTACCCTCTTAATACTAACAGCAGTAAGACAAAATTTGTTGCTAAATATTTGAACACTGACTGGAGCAAACATTTGATGTCTTGCTTCTTTGTATTTTTGCCCTTTAAATTCCTTCCTTTCATGCCCTCTATTGCCTTGTAAAGCTCTCAATAGGATGTTTTGGCCCTAAGGCTTCTCAGAAGCAACTGTTTTTATAAATAATGCAGTTAGTCTGGCTTCTTTCTTTGCAAACTCTTTTTTATTGAAAGGAGAAAACATCTCTGTGGAATCAGTTATGCTTATTTTATGCTAGAATGCTGCTATCGTATGTGTTCTTTTTGATGCCTTGGGTATGGGTTTTGCACTAAAAATAATCACTTGCAAATGTCTTCACCTCTAATGGTGGAGTACTAACAAAACTTACTTTAAAAAAAAGAGCTGTCTATAATATCAGTATGCTGAGTGGTGATGTGATGCAAAATTTTAAACAGAATTTGTCTGTATCGCTAAGCTTAATTATTCAAACAGACCTGACTTTTGTTAGTTGAGAGTACCCAGGAACCGTGAGTACATTTGCAAGTTACGGTAAAGCAGTGCATTTCTCTAAGCTGCTTTTTTACTGTGTCTCCTATTACAGCTCACAGATGTTGTTCCCTTGCTGTGATGTAATGCACAGTAAATCAGGAGGCAGTCTTGTTAAATTTAACTTTGTAGTAATGTATGCTTTAAAAATAAAATCCATGGCAACAATGGATATAACTGCTGCTCAGCTTAACACTGAAAGGAGGATTAAAAAAATTTTTTCCCAACTTTTTCACTTGAAATGTTGGTCTCTGCTTCTTTATTATTTCAAACTTTCTGAGTTGTTGAAGTGGAAAAAAAAAAGGAGGCAAGGCTTGAATCCTGCCTAATGAAAAAAACTTTTGTCAATGTTTTCCAAGCAAAAGTCCTTACAGCAAAGTGAGAATAACCTAAAATTTTAAAGTTCTTTCCAGTTGGTCTCAATGTATTGCATCTGCAAAAGAATAAGACCCTGTTGTTTGAATAAGAGTAATTTTTGTCAACTTTCTCTAACGTAGACGCAATGATACTTGGGTAAGATCTGTTATACAATATTCCCTTGACTTAGCTTTGTTGCACTGGGGTGTGGAATAAAATAGTGTTGGCAGTGACTTGCTGCCAGGACCCGTGGTGCCATTAAGTTCATGCCAACAGAAAAAAGCTTTTTGCCAGCCTCATTTGTGCTTGGAAATTTTATCATGCAGTATAATGTATACCTCAGCCACTTTGTTGCTCTATTTAATATAGCATTTGGGGCCTGTCCTTAGTGTATTGGTTTCTATAATCCCAAATCAGTAAACCTCTGCCTTCAAAGTAAGGAGATCAGTTCATTGTCAGGCAGTTAAATACTTCTTTCAAAGATGCCACCTTGTGGACTTTTGCTGGCTTCATCGCTGCTCACTGCTGCTGAAATTCTGGCTGGTACCGTTTAGGTGTGTAAAAACGGTGAGAGAATTGTTGCCTTAGGATCCTAATGTGCGTAGAAGCAGAAGCTTTGTTTCATTTTTAAGACCTGTGAGCTTTTGTAGCCCATCTTCAGGAACTTAAATGCTCTCTGCAGGCTCTTTACAGGGTGCTTAATAAGGTGGTGGTGAGGAAATGGGTTGTGTATGCTTTCTGCCAGATGTTTACAGAGCATAATGGAGTGGAGTGTAGGCAGGGATTAGACTGTAGTGAAGGCGCATCTAATCAAATATTTTAGTGGACAATAATCAATAGCAAATGCTTAGGGAACATCGCAAGGGACAGAGTAAGCATACAGTGATGTTTTCCCCAAATACTCTTCTAGCCTCTAGTAAATCAAGGCTTGAAAACTTTCTGTACTACAAGCGCGCTCTTTTGCGAAGGTAGCTTTGAATATCTCATTCAGTTCCAGGTTGTGTCCTGGAAACAGCAGAGTTGGATTAGCTGTTGCACTTTGGAGAAGGGATAGCTTGACTTGAGGTGGTGAAAGGGTTCTCTGCCCTTGCCAAAGGTTTCTGCTTTTGCTGTGGGAATGGCTCCAAGTGCACATGGAGCCTTGAGTGCTTCTCTGGCTTTCTGGCCCAAAGTGTTAAGAAATTTGTACTTTTTCAATGTAAGAAATTTGTGCTTGTTTACTTTAGTAGGTGGCATTCTGCAGTGTGGTGGTTTAGCTAGCTAATTTGTTAGCATCTGACTGTCCTGGCAGTGGAGGTGAAACCTCCAAGAGCGGGTTGGACGGACAGTCGGGTTTGTGAACTGTTAGTGCTGTGCCAGGAGGAGTGATTCTCATTCGTGACTCGAGTCATGAGCTGTGCTCATCTATCCTAGGCAACTTTGCAAACTTCTCTGTGAATTAGCTTGTAGACAGCATCATGCTGGCATGGCTTTATTATGTCTGTCATCTGAATTAGGTTGTAGAGAGTTAACTCTAGACAACCCTGCAATATCTCAAGCAGAAATAGCTATTGTTTTGACCTGTAGTGGTTCTAATCTACATACCTCAAAACTACACTTAAAAGTTGGGCTTTTTTTTAAAATTTCTGTTCTTCTAGAGTTGCTGTTGCTTTTCTGCTGCTGTGAAGCAGAAAAGGGAAACAGTATTAGCTGTTAAGATGAAAAAGTTGATGCAAAATTCCAGTGAGGTGTTCAGGGTAGGCTTCCTTCATTGCATCTCCGGTGCACTGCAACAGGTCAGAGATGGAGACAGCTGAGTTAGTTATCAGAGGCTTGCTTTCTTGTCTGAACTGCCTAACTCCAGTGCAGAAGTGTATGCTGGCTACACTAGGCCTTTCTTCCTCAGCATGTATTGCTTTAGAAATCACCAGCAAATTGTCACTGAGATTTGTAATTCTAATTCTTCTTCCTGCCTTTTAAGTAGTCTCCTTTGGAAGTAATGGGCAACTTTCTTTTGGCACGTCTTACCCATTATAACTGCTGTTTCCATTTGACAAACTGAAGCTGCAGAGATCATTTCGTCCTGAGATAAAAGGATAAAATTTCAGATAAGAGGAACTGAAAAGAGCTGTGCATATTATTCATATCAAACAAATTTGAGTTGTATGGGTCTAAATCCATTTAAAATAAAAGCTGCATGTCGCATATATTTGTGGACTAAGAAGGAAGAAAGGAATAATGAGCAGCATAGACTATTTTTTGTATTTCTTCTGCTACTGAGGTAGTTTCTTCTGGTGTAGATGATCTCTTTGAAATGCATGTTTTTTAGAGGATAGGAAAGAGCTGCTTGCTGACTCATCCGAACAGCAATTGCCATCACTTTACACTGTTGCAGAAATACCAATGTGGAACATGTGGGTCACAATTTAAGTAGCACTGTGCTTTTCTATAAGATTGATCCTGAAGCTGAGGATATCTAACATACCTCTTCACCAGCACACAGCCTGCAAGGTGCTAGCATCTCTTAATCTAAGAAGTGCATGTTTATCAGAACCTTCAGGTCTCTGGTTTAGATTATTTATTTATTTGTGATGCCGTTCATGTTGGACATCTCAAAATATTTTAGTGTGACTGCCTTAGGCAAGTAAAACAAACTGGGGAGTAAACCAAAGAGAGAAAAAACAATGCTGGGGAAACAGGTGTCCTTGATATTGAGACAGTTTCTCTGAAGAAGAGAAGACACGGCAATATGTTTAAATAAATAAAAGCCTTCAGTTTGTTTTTGCTTAGGTGACAGAAAAATGGTGGATAATAGTGTCTGCATAGAAACATTCACCTAGGTTTATATTTAACTTACAATCTCATTTCTTTTACACAATGACTAAGGCTCTTCAGGGTTTTTAAGACACTCAAAGTCAGGAGATGAATTGGGAGAGGAAAATTGTAATTGTGGTAACTGGTCTGAAATAAGCAGATAGAAGTGTTCTCTGGAAGAAAGTGTTCTTCAGTGTGAAAACTATGTCCATAAAACACAGGTTATGTGTATTTTGCTTCTTGAATATCACATGCGAATGGTATAGGATGTATTCACTATGCAGTATGTGACTGAAATGCAGAAGCTATGCAAGTGGTTCAGTGAGTACGCAGCAATTTTGTATGGGTACTCTTATGTACTCCAGGGGAATGCAGGCGAGGGGGAGTGCTACTATGCTGGGATGTGATAAATCAAGAAGTGTTGAGTCTGGTGTGTTGTACTGAAGGGATTCTAGTAGGTGCGCCTAGCATGGGGGAGCTGCCTCTCTGATGCGCTGGAGCAGAGGCTGCAAGGCGCAGCACTATCAGAGTGTTTGTGCTTCTGCTCCCTCTTTGAAAAATACAGATTGCATTTTCCTACCGCTTGATGATGTGGCTTTGAAATGTGTGAGACTATGTAGGTCTAAATTGTTGCCAAATTTCACATCGAAGATTATTTTTTAAAAAATTTCTTTTTCTTTTTTGTAGGTTTATAAAATTTCCCCTAAATTTGCTTTCTTGGTGACATCAGGTCCTTTTGTTTACACGGCAGTAGCTGTCATAAATGTGCTTGTGAACAGCAGTCTTCTTCGTGGTGAGGCCCCCATGATCCTCTCACTTCATCCTTCTTTCACTGTGCCAGATAACAGATTCCAAGTTCAGACAGGTGAGTTCTTCCTGACATGAAGAGGAGGAGATGTAGCTTTGTATTGATTCACACTTCTTCACTTGTGATTAAGTATGCAAGGTCAAGTCAAAACCCGTGTTCTGTTGCTGTGAATCTTAATTCTTGGTTTTTAGTGAAATACTTCCCGGATCCATGGTTGAGAGATGATAAATTGTAAACAGTTAACCCCATAATTTCATGATTTTTTCAATAAAATTTTTTTGGCATGTTGCAAAATACATGCTCTTTCTTGCTTCAAAAGGTGAGAAAAAAATTCTGTGAACCATTTGCTTATAAAATCACAGTGCAGCTACTTTATAATGCTCGAGTCAAGTTTCAAATTATGTTTACATTAAATGTTACCTTTTAGAATTGTCATAATGTAGGAGAATTGGTGAGCAGGAGGATTGATTGCTCATGTATAATGTGAGCGGGAGGATTGCTAATGTAGTATTCAGCTTTCCATGGCTGTTGCATAGCAGCAGTTTATGTGAAGTCCATGACTACTAGTAATCTGAAGTAAAATATTACCCATGTAATAGATTTTGAGAGTCAGTGGTATCATTTAAAATCTTCTTCAGGCACTGTTTGCATAACAAAATCATCTGCCTGGTTGTTCGCCTGTGTAATGAGGTAGTGACAAGGATCGAGTATATAGGCAGTGAATGTCAAACATGGTGCTTTTGTTCAGGTGTGTTTCATGTGGTGTTTCTGCTCTGTTAATAACTGTATGGTAAGACATCACTTCTTCACTTGTACTGGTGTGATGTCTTTTTCCACTGCTTAACATGGTTATATGGGTATACAATAGACATATTTTCTGCTCTTGAACCTTGTATAACATTGCTATTGGGGTCTGTAACCTAATCATAGCATTTCTTTGGGTAAGACTATATCAGGAAATCCACAGATGTGCATGTAGTTAAGGTCTGTGTGCTCACATTGCTCTACGCGCTCTCTCTCTCCTGTGAAAGACTTTAAGGTATATGTATATAGATTTAAAAGATTCTTGCTAATTAAGTGTTTTGAAAGTGTTAGACTGATACTTAATGGACCCAATATGTGGTCGTTTAGACAAGCTAAATACTGTATTTCAGGCTACAAGAAAAAAAGAGATCTGTTCCTTTATTCCTTAAGATTTTCGTTGATCTCTTGGGTACTAAGGATTTCGGTGTGGCTGATACAGTGTTCAAGTCGTGTAAAATTAGCCACCTGTATGTAGTGAAGGTCTTTCAGTATGCAAGAGAAACCAGTGGGTATTCTGTCCCTAATATCTTTTGGTAATCTAATCACTGCTGCAGCAGGTATTAATGAGTAGAGAATTTACTGCACCAACACAAAATGTATTTCTACTGTATTTTTACCCAGTGTTTCACTGAATGTGTCCTCTATTCCATGAAAAAGTGATAGCCCTGTGGATTATTTTGCTTGTTTTGTTGCCTCTCGTGGAAGTACTTGTCTGTAGGAATAATGTGTACTCTTTGCCTTCAGTCCTTCAGTTTGTGCCTCGGAACGTGGATGTTGGGTTCTGCAACTTTAGCCGACGCATAGAGAAAGGGCTGACAATGGCATTCATGGAGGTGAGCAAACACCAGAAGTTCTACAACTTCACTGTGCAGGTAAGATTAGTATATTTTATGTTTGCCCCTTTTCCGCCTCACCTTTGGTTGTCCTGTGTTTCATACGGCCAGTAAAACGAGTTAGGTGTTCACTGGCTACCACTTGCTATCTAGATCATGTAGAACTATGAAGACTTGTCATGAAGTCAGTCCCCCGTCGTCCCCCCCCAAAATAATATGGCATTACATATCCCTCTGGTTTCAGGCTTTTTGAAAAAGTGATCCAAGATGACGATTTATATCCGAAAGCATTATTGAATATAATAGTGTTTATAGTTTTTCATATAAAGGCTGTCCCAACCCATATCAAAGTCATTCCCGTCAGATTTTACTGTTACAGAGTAGGGTGTGTTTAGAATGTTTTTGTTGTAAAACAACTTCAGGTCTCATTGCTACTCAGGGGATCCTGCTGGAGAATGTAGGAGTTATATGCATACTGCCCTTATGTGAGCAAACAGGCTAGTTGCTCCTGAGGTCTAGAAATACTTACAGTGCTATATGATGTCCGTGGCAGCTGCTACTGGAACTTCCCGTATGAAATGTATTGCATATGTGCTGGGTACTGAATCACATAGCAGAGCTTAAAACTCCCTGGAAAGTCAGTAATTCAACTTAATGAGACCAACTCCTTCTTCTGTCTGAATTCTTAAATTTAATCTAGCTTTATTGTAATACCAAAATTAGTAAAAAATTTATCGTGTTATTTAACTGGCACCATAAATGCTCATCTGTGGTACCCTAAAATAAAATCATAGCAGGAAAAATGGCATAAACTTTATAGTACCTAAGTACTGTATAGTACAGTTCTGAGCACTTTCCTGTATGTACAACTGAATGACACAATGTGACTAGATAGACTGAAGAGAGAACATGCAAACCTATTTCTTAGACTACCAGACCAGTGAACTTTTATTTTAAATACTTCCTTACAGTCTGGAAGAGGTTTGTCTACATGAACACAGTTGCTGTGTACATTGGTGCCAAAATAAGGCTTCTAACCAGCAGTAGGGTCTCGGTGTGCATGGTGCAGGAGGTTTTGACCAAGAGAACATCCATTTTCAGAACGTTTCTTTACCATGGTCACTTCCTGTCTGTTCCATGCAGTTTGGTATTCATCTAAGATTCCTTTACCGGTAGATTTATTTTGCTGTCTATCTAGGTGGGGTTTTTTTATCATTTTCTGGACTGTAGCTTTCAGATCATACTGAATTATTATTGACCTTAAAGGATAACTCTTAGAAAAGGAATTCACATGTAACTTTGCCTCTTCTGAGACTCATCAGGCTGAATCAGTCTGGAATAGATGTTCCTCTGTTTTTATGTGAATTCCTGCCCTTCATATTAGGAAAAAAAATTGTGTCAAGGAAGGAATGGAAATGCCAATGATTTGATTTTGCTGACCCTTCTCCAATCTTATCTTTTTAGATACTGAATATAACTCTGAGGAGGCCTGGGGTAGCATTTCGGCAAGGCCCCGTGAACATTGTTTTTGCCGTCCGAGATAGATATGGTTTTCTAAATGGGTCTGAAGTCAGTGAGCAGCTAAGAAACTTGTCTGTGGTGGAATTCAGCTTCTATCTGGGCTTTCCTGTGCAGCAAATTGCTGAACGTGAGTACTTGCTGTTTGCCAAGACCGCAGAACGCTTTTTCTAGTATTTTTTCCTCTCTAAAATTTTAAGGTAATTTTGTGCATAAGTGATAATGCAGCTTCAAGTACCTAATTTGTATCATGAATTCTGCAGAGCACATCCATACCCCTCTTTGCTCACATACTGCATATCAGTGTTACAGCAACTTGTTGCTTTTGTCATTAACCTTTCCTTTTGCGCAGGGCCAGCTGCGCTTAACCTGCCTTCGTTAGTCCATGCGTCTTAGTCCAGCTAGAAAAAAAAAAAGTCACTTCGATCAATATTGCGATGAAGTGCCATCCAAGGTGTGTCTCTGTGGTTATGGCTACAGGGGCCTTTGCTGCTTCTCAGCAGTGTTTACTACCTTGGGCTTTGCATCACACTTAACTGTGGCTCTGGCTTCTAGAAAGCCTGGGACACTGGCAGCATAAGCTTGTATTTGCCCATATAGTCTGTCTGGGTTATCTGTTAGTCAGCAGCAGTGCATTTTTGAGTAGTCTATTTTCTTTTAAGGTATTACCTTTTAAGTATATCTCTCGCTTCTTATGTACAACTTGCATTACAAGTTATTCCAGTCCATGGCCATCCTGAACTTAGATTAATGGAAACTGCCTGCATAGCAGAGTTTGCTTGACACTCAGCCTTGACAACTTATGTTTGGTTAGATTTTTCAGATTACCTCAGTCTCATAAATAAGCCAAGTTTCTAAACTCAACACTTATCCTTGTACACTAATGGATTGTTCATGACAGAAATGACTCATGAACATAAGCAAGATGATGAGAGAACAGTATTTGCCTTTCCCCCCTGGTGGGTGTTACTGTTAACTCAGTCCATTAATTCCCTGTTTCTCCTATCTCACTGTGCTTTCCAATGCAGATTTTTAATTTTCAGGTTTATTTTTGTGAGCTATATAGGTGCATAACATCTGACACAGTGATTCTTGCTATACAGTTAAATGTCTAGTGGAAAATCAGGCGTAATCGTAGCTGCTGTTCATTATGCAGCAGTGTAGTAGTATGGCAATAAAGATACTGTAAAGAGAGCGATTGTCAACAGAAGTTGTTCTCTATAGCACCTTTAAATATATGTAAGATGATTGCACAGGATACTTTCCCAGTGACTAGAGGTAGTTTAAATGTACTAACCTTCTGAAACTTTTTGTTTTCATTTTTCAGCATTTTTGAACCCTCTGCTCCCATAATAAATTAAAAAAATGTACGAGGTTGCTGACTCATTTCCTTTAAACATTTCTGCTCTCATTCAGTCTCACATAGACTGTACCTGTCCTGTGGTAGCTGTATTTAATTGAGCCAGGACCAAAAGCCTTGAGAATCCCTGTCCATGGATGACTAGCGTTTCTTTTGTTCCTTGTGAGGCCATAGAACTTCTCAAGTTGTGGGCCATGGTCTTTATCTCTCACTGAATTCAAATTCAATGCTGCTTTTGCCTTGATTGCTTGAAAGATGTTTCTCTTTACTCTGTCATCTCTCTTGCACCTTTGCCCTGGAGTTTATTTAATTTTTAGTCTCTTGGGTAATATTTTTAGTGTTGTGGGGCTTTTTTTTGGCTGTAATGTATGCACATCTGGTCCTACAGTTTTTTAGTTTTGTCCACATATTCTGGAGTGATATTTGTAGTGAATTTGCACGTTGCACGTTGCCCCTTGCTGAGAATCCATGTTCTGGATTGTGCGATGGATCTACAGTCCAATTAAATGGTAACAGGATTTCTACCAAAGCCGGTGTATCCTGAAAGACAGGCTGGTCATAGAGGAAAAACATTCCTATTAAACATGCATGTACACTGTTCTCCTTATTTTCCTTTCCTGATGGTGCTTGGGAAATTTGAAGGTAATTTCTTTAGTGCTCACAGCAGGAGCTCTGCCTGTTTATAGTGCCTGACCAGTGGGGCTGATTCCTGGCCGATACCAGTGAACCTCTGTGGTAGCTCACGTGTTAATGAGAAAGACATGCAAGGTAGAATGAGGGAAAAGGTCAGGCAGTGTCTTTTTGGAAAACGGTCCTGTCCCATTCGGATTACTCCTTCTTTCCTGACTACTCCGAGGACGTGCGATGAAGTAATGTAGATGTTGGCTGTTGTGGCTTGGCACATTTGGCCTCTGTTAGTACAGCGGCATGTCCAAGCCAGTGGGTGAGTTAGTTCTGTAACTTTGTTTCTGAAGCTTCAGGAATTGTTTGTTTATTCCTGCTGGCGATTTTAAACAAGTATGCTAACAGCGTGGTAATTTCATTCCTGCAAATTCAGCACAGGCCTCCAGACTTCAAACACAAAATTATTCTTCCTCCCCTCAAATCCACCAAATCTCCCAAACAATACCAAACCTCAAATCCTCAGGCAGACCCTTAGTGTAGGAAGGCAGTTACTCATCAGTGGTGACTAAGTCCATCGTGATACATCATGATACACAATTTATTCCCAGATTCTCCTACTCGGAGCTCTTGAAAAATGCTGTTTCTTTGGTGTACATCCCCAGTAGTGGAGATGATGACAGCTGAACAAGCCATGTATACACCCTTGCCTTCAAAGACCCCACCTAACTGCTGCCATAGTTTATTGAATGAGCGTTGGCAACAGAGCATTGCACTTGCCTCAGAGATTTTAGCCAGTGCTTGGTTTTGGTGGTGTCTCTTGGTTTGTTTGATAGAGAAATTTTGAAGATGACCTTCAAATTTGTCTAGACTGAATTTTCAAAACATTTAATGTTGTATTAAAATCAATATATTAAATTTCAATTTAGTAATTCAGAATTTTTGGGAACAGTGAGATCTTCCCAAAGTTTGCAGTGTAGAAAACATGAAGATTTGGTGGATGTGGTGCCCTAAATCAAGGAGCATCTTGTCAGCCTTTGACTTGCTTGTTGCTAGAGGAGCTCAAATTTACTACAGATTGAGCCCACTGCAGGACAGCTCATTTTGATTTGAACTTGACTAGTTTGGTCTCAATCGCACTTTGGTGGCTTTGTAGCCACTGTTTTGGAATGCCAGACATGATGCCAGTTAGTAAGTCAGCAAAGTGGGAACACAGTTTGTCAGCTGTTAGAGCTATGGGTCCGCCAGTCAGCAAGCACAGTAGTGAATGTAGTTCATACGCTTCTGTAAGCGAGGCAACCACACTCGGTTATTTTTAGCTGTTTCTACAGGTTTTTTGCACTGTTCCTGTGACAGTCTTTTGAGCCAAAGGATTTTGGATCTTCAGTATTCAGAGCCAGAAATCATGTCCAAAGGCTCAGCAGCATTGGGCAGATCCTTCTTGAGACGTCTTACTCGGCAGTCTGTTGAGGATGACCAACAGCCAGATCCTCAAAGTTACTTTGGCAGGAAGATGCCTAAACGTTTTTTGTTTTCTAGGCCCTGAACTCTCTGCATTCATGTTCTCCCTTGGTCTACAGAGCAGTTGTAGCAGGGAACGTGTTGTGAAGATCTTTTTTAGATAGGTAGCTGCTTTGCTCTGTGCAAATTACTCCCATTTACAAGAAGGGTCGGAGGGAGGATCCGGGGAACTACAGGCCTGTCAGCCTGACCTCGGTACCGGGGAA
>JAVJGG010000024.1:21263479-21283140 GCA_035590195.1 Aviceda cuculoides | reverse complement strand
GAAGCTTCCAGCAGCTTCTCACAGAAGCCACCCCTGTAACCCCCCCGCTACCAAAACCTTGCCACACAAAGCCAATAACAACAGGAAATTTTTGTCAGCTTTTTTCCACTCATTTAAGCGTCAGTGTCAGTAGTGAAAGTTGTTGTTTTGACAGAATGGACTGTTCTGTGCAGGAGTAGGGCTGTTGGAGCAGCCAAGCTTGGAAACTTCCAGACTTTTTTCTCTCCCGCACAGACTTCTAGGTGACTTCAGCAACATGCTTATATTCAGATGCTCAGTTTATACCTTCCTGCATGTTTATTTTGCATTGTCCATCTTACATCTTGCATTTTAGATTGTAAACTGGTTAGATGGTCATGAACTACATGTCAGCAGAAAGAAAACCAAGTCTGGTCACGTTTTTTGGGTGGTAGTTCGTTAAAAACAATAGGAAAGAATATATTTGGTATCTCTTTATGATTGGAAGATTTCTCTGAGGACAGGCAAAGGCTAGCTGTGGACTAGATGAGGAGTATTGGCCTTCATGAACTTACCCCCTGAATAAATCTTTGTTTTTATTATTACTTTAAATAGAGTTGCCTTGGGACTTGCTATTTTTCCAGTGTCAAAAGTATGTCTTTGATGGGTGGCATCTATTTTAGATATCTTGGAGATGTTGCAAGGCCAATAGGATAATATAAAATTGTACAGTACAGTCCAAAGACTGCAGAAATATTTGGCAGGCTTTTTCTGGGTGGATTGTGGATCAGACTTTTAACAGATACAGTGTGTTACTATTGCCCACACCCCAATATTTGCATGGAATCTCATTTTTCAGTTGATGCCTTCTCATTCCAAATACTGCATTCCCTCCATGCTTTCTATTACTGTTTCTCCGTTTATCAGAAATAAGAACAATCAATATGGTACTGGTTTTATCCTGCATGGTCCCACACATTTCTGTATGAGAGGGTCAGAGAGATCCTTGTTGGAACATCTGGAGAAGGCCATGTTGCCAGAGTGGTGTGACTAGGTGACACTTTGCCTTTTCAGTCAACATTGAATCAATGCTGTTATGCGGTGTGTTTCTTCAGGGCTGCGTGTTAGAATCTTCTAATGATGCTAGCATCTACTTCATTAATGCATCTAGTCATTAGCAGACCAGCTGCAATCTAAGCAATAATTGCATTTTGTCTGTCCAACTTCCCCCTTAGAATAACAATCAGTCTGTGCTGCTTTTAATCATTAGTTCTAGGGCGCGTTAGGAATCTTGCAAATATGATCTTGCTGCAGTGCTGAGACTCCAGCTGAGCTCAGGATCTGGCCACTGGTGAGACACCTGCGTGACCTGTGGAATAAGAGTTGGAGCCTGGACTTCGACTTCTGAGCATTATCTCAGTTGCAGAAGCGTCTATCATTTCATGAATTCTTCGTCAGAACCTAACCTTAGTTGCCAGTGATCACGGCACATCTTCCTTTTCAATTTCAAGATTTTCTGCTCAAGTTGTTTTATTTTTAAATTTCATTAATTCCATGAAAAGTTTAAGTGAATAGTCATCCATCAATTTGCATGAATTAAATCATTTTCAAGTGCTGATTAGAAAAGTGTGAAGAGCACATTAAGTATTGAGGCAAAACACGATTTTGGTTTAAAAGAAGAAAAAACTCCCAACTGCTAGCAGTTCAAAGCTTTATGGTCATTGGAAGGTTTTTGATTTTCTTATCTTCCTCTTTCCATGCTTTGGAGAAACAACAGATGCAGTTTAGTTTATGCTTTATTGTTCAGGTGGTATTTCTAAATTGAAGTAAACAACTGCATGACCAGAGTAAATAGAACTCTGATCTAAAAGCTACAATCAGAAGAATTGTGCAGCAGGATGCTAAAAATAAATGTGTTTGTTTAAATGGACTGTGAGGTGTTTCTTGTGTATCTGAGAGTTTGGGAAATTTGATGCATCCTGATCAGTGTACAGAGGGCCGATGTTTCCTGTTCAGAATAAAGGACCATATTCTGATACTCTTCTGAATAGTAGGTCACAAAGTACCTCACAGGTGGTTCTTTTGAAACTAGTGGTGCTATTATTGAAATAAAGGTGGAATAACCAAATTTTCATTTTCCATAGGACTGTTTATAAATCCATGAAAATAAAAGGTACAAAGTAACTAGGGATTCTTTTGCTCTTGCCTTAACAAAAAATGGTACTTTTTTAAGGGGCAAAAGAATCATTTTTTAGGTACACTGACAGAGGTCAGCTACTCTACAAATTATTGCATAATTAAATTACAAAAATATTAACTTTCTGTTTCTCTGAAACACACAATACTGGCAAACTATGCTACAACTGAAGACATCTTTACTCTAAATTGATCTAGCGTGGACCAGGTCATTTAATTGTCATGTGCCACATTGTTTCTATCCATGAAATGGTTTAAAAATTAACCTTTGAATAATGCTTAGCAAACTGCAACTGGATTAAATATTTTGAGAAAGTTAAGACCATTCCTTTTCCTTATTGCCATAGTGAAGCTTAAGACTTCCCTTGAGGAAACTGTTGGCCCAGCCCCCATCTTCACTTGTCTCCCAACATGTCTTTACTGCTCTCCAGTGGAAACCTTGGGAAAAATGTTATCCCTACTGAAGTCAGTAGAAATAGACTTTATTTACTTCACTGGGGCAAAGATTTCACTCTGGAGCAGAGCTTTTTTGGAAAAATTTGAGAAATTAAGAAAGCTTGGAGCCACCAAGCCAAACATGAAAGCCATGAGACTTGTCTACAGCAATGTTTCTACATACATTCATTTGTGATTTTTGTAAAAAAAAAAAAAAAATTATCAAGATGGTGTTTTTTAAATCCTACCCCCTGCACAAGTCTGGAACCCAAATCAGGTATATTTAGTTTTCTGCTCTACATTTAGTGTTTCCATGTAGTTTCTGCCTCGGAGAAGGTGTTATTTTCATTCTGAGACACTCAGGAGTTGCCTCATTGCCCTTTGAGCAGAAGTGTGATCCTGCAGCTAGCTCAGTAAGAGCCACAGTTCAGACAGCGAGCTTTTAAATTTCTAGGAGCAATGACCTCGGTACAGCAGCTTGAAATCTTTCAGGTAATAAATCTCACTGCTTCAGTTAGCTTCTTTTTGTTCAGAGATGAACTGGGGAGTGTATGTTCGGAGCACTTTCCTTACCGTTGTCTCTGCGTAGCCTCAGGAGTAGTAATACATCTGTGTAAATGAGATGTTTACTGACAGTATAAATTATGAAGTGGCTTCTTTTTTTGTGTATGTTGTTGAGAATACTGTTCTTATGGATGTTTTCCCTCCATTCTGTTTTTCCCTCAGCCTTTCATTATCCTAAGCTTAATGTGTCTCAGTTGATGAAATCTTCCTGGGTGAGAACAGGTACGTACAGTCTCTGTAAGAGTGCAATTATTTTTGTTAGAAGGATAACTAGCCTACATAAATATCGATAGCTTAGGAGTGCTGCATTTTTATGAGGTAATAACGTGCCTTGAGCTGAATAAATTCTAAAACCAAAGGCCTAGTGACCTGGAATATCTGGGAAATGTAATTCCTGGGTTTAGAATGAACTACTGCAATTCCTTGATAATGCATACAAAGTAGTTTTTGTCTATAAAGCAGTTTGCTCTTAGTGAGACAACTTACAGTATGAGGCATAAAGTGCCTACTCTGCATGCTGTCAATATACCACATTGATTTTTAGGGTTTTATTTTATTTTAAATGAAGATGAAAATTTTATTTGTGTGGCACTTCCTACTAAAACATGCCAGGAATAAAACAATGAAAATAAATACATTCTGAGAACATGAGTTTCATCACATTTCATTGATCTCTTCTGATTCATTCACAGCAGATCCCTCCCACCCCAGTCTTCTGGGTGTTTTATTCTATAATTTACAGATACGCTTGAGCTGTCACGTTTAGATGCTCAAAGGCTGTTGAGGTTGCCCGCGTGCTGTAGGTCCTTCCTGCTGCTTTTAAGCAGAAGGCCTGAAGGGTGACCGGGCTGTGCCTACCAAACTTGCTGTTAGGGTACAGATGCCCCACTGGACACACTTTTGTCTTCCCACAAAGTTCCCTTAGATCCCACAGTAAGAAGAGGGGTTTTCCGGCTCAGAAATCATGTCCCTTTGGGTTTTTCTAAACTTCCTGACTGTAAGATTTTGAAAGCCAATTGCAGCACCTTTGTTGCTGTGGAGGAATTTTTTGTAATCCCAGTTCTTGCAGGCAGCCTGGGAAGAGCTGGTATACTTTGACTGGGTCAGTTCTTTCAGTGTGCATATTGTATTGTGAGGGTAATGAATCATGACATAGGAAAATGATAGAATTTATGCACGTAAAGGGTTTTAATATTAGATTACCCAGATAAATGTTGGGATATGCAGTGTTCTCTGTAGCTGTCCCTCTCAGTTGTAGAATAGAGTTCATGCTATTAAGCATGATTCATTGATGCTGAAATTCAATACACAGGCAAGAACTTTCTTCTACTTGCTGCATATAATAGCCTTAGGCCACTGTCTGTCTATTTTGCTATTTAATTCTGAGATACTTAGTCTATGATTGAATTGGAAGACAGATGCTGTTGATCTCTGAGAAATCATGAAAATGTTTCCTTTTTCTGACATCTGCGGTGAAAATTTTTAAATGGAAAATGCTTTTAATATTTTTGTTTTAAAAATTAAAAAATAAAATCATATTTAATGGATTTTATCTAATTGGATGGCTTTGTATTAAGCACCATGCTTAAAAATTAAACATGAAAAAAACACTGAAAAAGGGGCTTTTAAAAAATATAAACCATTTTAGTGGAGAGACGGAGGAATGAAAACTGAATTATTTTACTGCAATCATCAGTGAGTTGGTTTACTATCCTTTAGGGTTGTTTAATTAGGTCATTTGAATGGCTATCGCTCCATTCACTCCACTTTTCTTTTACTGGATGCTATCTTGTTAGTAAAGGTCCACACTTTTTTCATGTTTCCTATGTGGTGTTCCTTAGGGATTCCTCTTGGCATTAGCTGCCCCAGTGACCTGGAGTACTTGGGGCTGGGAAGTGAAGTGGGCAGGGCTACTAACCAGTTTTTTTGTGCTGTGATTGGCATACTTGTTGGCAATCTTTATGTTATCTAGGACAGGTGTACTTGGAATGCACAGCTTCATTCATGTGCTGCTGTTCTACTTTTTCTCCTTGATGGTGAGCCCTTGCCCTGGCCACCTCCACCTCCATATCGCTTCTGAACACAACATTTTGACTGAAAGTAGTTGCAGCAGTCAATTTAGACTGAATTTTTCTCTTTTATTTGTCTTTAAACAATTCATTGTATGTTCAGAAGTTTATATTTTTTTTAGAATTGAAACTGTTTTTTCAATATCCTGTGTCTGTCTAGCCTGGTTGAGGTTCTAAAAATGCCCTCTGCCCTAATTTTTTTTTTTTTAATTTACTTCTTTTAACCCTTTTCCCACCCAATGTCTTCCTTTCCAACATATAACCTCCAGCTGAACTGGGCAGTATTCCCATATGAATACAGCTGGTCTTGAATTGTCCATGAGCTGTCACGGGATGACTCAAAGCTGGTAATTGTAGTTGCAGGAAAGACAATGAAAAGTTTTACTAATTAATTTGTGTTCTTGGGTTACTTTCTCTGCAATGTAGTTCTCTTGGGTGTCGTCGACCAGCGAATTCAGGAGGAAGTGTTTCAAGCTGAGATGGAACGGAAACTAGCTCACCTGTTAAACGAGGCTTTGGTCAGAGGGCGGATATGGAGACGGGCCAGTTTTGCAGGCAGCAACGTTGTGCAGGTATTAACAGCTCAAAGTCAGAGGAAGAAATAAAGGGTAATAAATTACTGAGTAAGTTAATATTGTCTAGATTTTGAGTTGAGAAAGATAACTCAAATGCACGTATCATGTTTAGCTAGTTGATGATGCTTGTGTTTTGTACCTAAAATATGGTTCTTTTGGCTGCCTTGTTGTCTTTTAAGCTAAACATAACAAATGAAAACAACCGAGTATTTTAAGTGGCGGCTACTAAAAAATTCGAATGACTTCTTAATAACAATACTGAAACTTATTTTAAAAACTTGCTATCTTGTCTGACTTATGAGGTGCCTAGCAGAAGGAGACAGGATGGTCATCTGAGTCAAAGTAGTACTCTGCCGGAACAGCTAGTTCACAGCTCTCTGTGGTGTTTTGGTGGTGGTGTAGAGATGTGAAATAGAATCATGTGCACCTTGATGCAGCGGTAGGGTAGCATATTCTACCCCTTAACTGCCTCTTTGTCACAGTACTCCTGGTCACAGGAATGGCTTTCAAATAAGAATGATTAATCATGTCAGATTTTGTACACATGGCAGCTTCTGTTATCTGGATTCCAGTGCTGCTTTATAGTTTTGTCACAGGTGGAATTATTCACATAATGTCCAAGGAGACTTGGATATTTAATTTTAAGTTTTAATTTCTCACATGTTCTTTTTCACATGTGTTCAACAAACTGAAAGATGAAATACTTTCTAATGGCTCATCTTAAAATTTACTTTTTCCAGCTAATTCATTGACAGTTGGTTTACCTTGCAGATGCCCTTCTTGTATTTCAGACCTATTATCTTTAATTTAATCCTACAGTTTTTTCTGCCACTTAAATTTCCAGATGTTGGGATTTTCTTACTTTATTTTTTGCAGCTTTGAATTGCTGTAAATAGATGTCTGCTTCAGATCTTCTATTCCCAACGCCTCTTATTGCACTTTGTTCTTTATGCTTCAGTCTTCCCTTTGCATAAAAATTAAACAAATATTCTTTATGTTGCTAGCAAAGAAACCACAGCCTATAAAATGTGTATGTGTAGATTACAGTTTTATGTTTTTACATAATAAAGCTCAGGTAACTTATTTTTGCACGCACAAAATTACAAACAGGTCCTTTTTAGCCAAAGAATAGTATTTCAGAAAGTGAAAATGTAGCATTTTTCTTATGACTTTGTATTACTTACTTGGGACATAAGGTGAGGTCTGCAGCTCATGTTCCGACCAGCGGTGCTGCTCATTTATGCCACTTAATTGGTGCAAAGAGTCTGCAAACTGCTGTCTTTGAGCAGCGGAGGATTCCCTTAGTTACGGTCAGCACATCACACCATCCCACATGAGGCAGGGCTTCTCCAGGTCCTCACAGCCCATGCTGTTAGACAGGGTTAACGCTGTAATAAAGGAGATGTGTAAGGAGGAAGGCTGGAGGAGGTACCTTGCTGCTAGGTGTCTGTGATAGGTGTCCTGCTTTCCTGCATGAGAACGGTAGGTACCATCAGGTACTGTATCTTCTTGGTAGCTTGCTTTGGCGGGATGTTCAGGTGTGTGGTAGGTGAGAGCGCCCCAGAGGCCGTTGTGTGCAGATGGAGTGATGCACCTGGCAGTGAGCTCCTGAGTGGAGGATGATTTCTTTCAAAGATGCTCCCTTGTCAGTTGAAGATTTGGTCCATAGCCATTTGCAATAAACTTTTTAGTTTTACTGCTGCTAATTCTATTCCTCATAGCCAGGTTTATAAGCTGTGTTTGAAGTGTGTTGTATATATGCATCTGTTTGTGTCTTCAGGGAGAGCTGTTAATGTTCTTTGTGCTTTATATTCTCATTTTCCTGTATATATTTCTTGCACACAAACCAGTGACTGCTATGTTAGTAGGCTACAATAAGCTCAAAATAAGAACAGAAGCTGCCAGCCACACTGAAATGTTGGATATTTTATTATCGGGACATGCATATATCCACAAAAGACTAGACACACATTTCACTTGTGTTGAGCCCCTATAGACTGGAGTTTTTCCTGAGGTGAAAGATATTTATAGTATATTGAAATGTGACATTTCTAAGCTCTGTGGAAAATCAGGACTGTGGGTCAGAAGGTGAAGCAATTAGTTGTGAATGTTACTGCAGGCATTAGTTTCCTTTCACATACTAAGAAAATAGAAGTTATACCTTGTGAGTTTTAGATTTCATTTCTGAAGGCATGTGTTAGGATCTAAGAATGTTAAAAATTACTCTTTAAATCTAGACATTTTGAATAAGAGCTCTGGACTACCTAGGGTGCCCAAATAGCATGCTTTCCCCCCTCATTTGCCTATCTGTGCTGTAACAGGTGGCACTCCATGATAAAAAAAGAAAAAAAAGCCTATAACCATTAACTACAAAAAACCTCTGAAGCCTTACGCCCGACTGTTATACATGAGATAGTTCCATTCATTTTTGTGTGATGTTCGTGTTTATGTTTCATGGAGCAAGTCATATATCTATTTTATTATGTATCTGCTGTTGCTGCAAATGTGAAGGCGCATATTTAACGTGGTTTGCATTGCATCTGCAGAGCCTAGACCCTATGCTATATTTTGTCAATAGTTTACCATAATAACTCAATTATCATCAATTTTTTTGAGGAATTAAATGGCTTAATTGTAGTTTAAAAATACACCAGGAGCTAATACAAAAATAATTAATTTTCCTTTATTTCAGCGTGCTTGGTCTTTTAGACATAATAGCAAGTGAAAAGCTGATCCTACTAAGTGGCAAAAAGAACGATGTTATGATTTAAAGAACACATTAGGCGACATTTTAGTTGTAATGTGTGTGAGGAGGTAGCAGCTATGAGGGGACATAATGACTGAATTGGGCTTTTCATTAAGGCAGAGGTTCGTTTCTCTTGGTTTTCTACTGACAGTTTGTGCGTCTCTCCCAAGCGTGTAATCTGAGTAAAGGCCCAGTCTTGCTGTGAGTCTTTAGGTTTTTAAATAGAGCCTTTGGAGACTGCTGCTGCTTCACCTTTTCCTCGGAGGCATTTGGCCTCCCCGGCCACCCCAGGCAGAGGCCGGCCCCTCTGTCGGGTTGCCCACAGCCCGTTCGTACCTCTGCTTTGGCAAGCCAGCTTCTTGGCTGGCCAAGACTCTGCAAGCCAGCAGAGGAAATGTCCTTAGCGTCGCCTTCAGCGCCCCGGCCCTGTCAGTTCCCTTGCCAGTGTCCCCAGCTCAGCGCGAGGAGGGTCTGCACAGCGGGTGACTGTTGGGTGCTACGACAGCAAGTGCTGCCCTGCCCAGCCCCAGCCGGAGCGCTTCAGGGGGAAGATGGCTGCCTGCAAGGGGCACCGCCATTTCCCGTCCTGACAGGTTCCTGCGAGAGCTTTCTCAGACCCAGGGCAGGTTACGTGCGATGCCCGTTTCACATATGCTTTATGTTGTGTTGTCTGCTGAACTGTTCAGACCGCAGTACAGCTTGATTTAATTGCGTGGACATTAAAATCCTACAATTAATAAGGTGGAAAGCAGAATCTTTTTTGATTGTTTTTTTACCTCGGGATGAACGTAGTGAAAAAACGAAAATAATCCTTGTGTGTGCATTTTGGAGATTGTGTGTGTGCGTGTTTGCTTGTTTCTAAGTAATGCTCCTGCCTTTGAAACCCTCAACCAATTCACCCAGGGATTCCTTACTCCTGAGGGGCTGCTGACTGGGACATCCCACTGGCCGCCTGACACTCTGCAAACGCCTTGCACACTTGCCCATCACCTGGATTTCCTTGCTTTAAATTATGAACTGGATTTGGTTACCAAGGCAACTCTGTTCACTGACCTATGATATTCTCTTGAAAACACTTTTTAAATTAAATTTGTCGACACCTGAACACAGTTAAGCCTTTACTCTGTGGAGGTTAAATGCCCATCTAGTATCAACAAAGATGGTATCATTTATGTACACAAGTTGAATTAGTCTTTTCTTTTTTCTTCTCATTTTCTGCCTCCCATGTGTTGAAATTCTTGTGTCTCCTCCCTCCCTATGTCATCCCTCACTGCCAAAGTATAAATGTAATATGCTTAAATGCTTCTTTACACATGGGCTGCTTTGCTGGATGCCTGGAAAATACTGTTTCTGCCTCTGCTTGCATTCTTAGCACTCTCAAGGGTAGATGTACCTCTAAAATAAGAGGCAAAACCAATCTGAAGCTGCACAGAGAGTATAATTTGGAGCAAAATGGCACAAAACTTAGTATATGGAAACTGTGTAAAAAATGGGTACAATGCCTGTGTACCTCAATTTTATAAACAGACCTAAAACCAGTTCAGAGCCAGTGTGCCATTCTCTGTGGTGCAGCAAACTCAAAGGTTAGTTTAAAAAAGAAAGTTTTTTAGTGAATAAGTGTGACAGAGATGAAAACTGAAGTACCGATGTTGTCACAGTTGCTGTGTTTATGTACAAGTCTAGTTGTCTCGTAGTCACCTCAAGAATACCCTGCTCAGCCATCAGCTTTTCCAGAATAGAAATGTGTAACCATATCCCCTTGGATTTGAAATTTTGTCTGCACCTTCCCTCAGTATGGTGTGAGCAGTCATAAGATAAGTCCATATTCAGAATGAATTATTTCAGATGAAACTTTTCTTAATATAGTGAGCTTAGTTCATCAATACCAGCCTGCACCTCCACCCTCTACTGAATTTCTTCATGCTCCTTCCCATGTTCTCTATACTGTGCCAAAATACCTCCGGCTGCTTCTTCCTGTCTCCATTCTGACTGTTCTCACCCATCCCTGTTCCTCAGCACAGGCAGACATACACTGTTGGTTTTAATCCTGTGTTAAAAATTTTATTGTTTCAGTTGCAGCAACATGCGCTGGAATCTGTCCTTCCTCCACTCTGCTCTTTCTGAAGACAGCTATGGAGAAGTTCCTTTTTTACCCCATTCAGTCAGCTTCTGACTGTTACCCAGTGTGTAACACACATAATTACAGTACTTCTTGGATACTCCACAATGCCACAAAATATATGACAATTCAGTATAAAAATCTTCTACATTTCTCTGATTTTGTAGCTTTGCTATGTACAGAGAGGTTTCATAAAATTAGGCGAAGAACCTATTGACTTTCAGTCCCATGTGGCCTTTCAATTCCTGCATTCTCCGTGTGAGTTAAGTGCTACTTAGGAAGGGTTGATCCGTGCTGAAAGCAGATACCGGTCCATACACCCTGCTGCTCTGTGCACTGAGGCCAGGCTGTGGTGAAGGCAGCCCAGCTGAAGCAGAAATAGAAAGCTGTGGATATTTGTTAACTAATGATATATCTGGGTTCCGTGAAACCAGAGTCAGCCTTACGGCTGCTGAATATGTGTGTTGAAACCTTATTTACTGATACTCTTTTGTTACCTTCAGTCAGGGATGAGTTGCCCCTTAGCTGGTAGAGGAGTGAATAGCATTCAGGATGAGAAGCTGCATTGGTTAATGGTTCCTGTTAGCCGGTCTTGCTGTGTTTCAGAGATTTGCACATTTTTCTGCTCTTTTTTTAGGTGTTCTGTTTCTTACATCAAATGTGACTGATATTGAACATTATTCTTTGCTTTCAGTTGATTTGGCCTAAAAGACTTTCATGACAATGGTGCTTTCTCTTTTTCTTTGTGTGGTTTTTGTTTGTTTGGTTGGTTGGGGGGTTTTTTTGTTTCATTTTGTTTTTGTTTTTTTACTTTTATTATATACTTTACTGTTACCACTTTTTTGGGGACATGTTGAGTTGATGTCCCCAAAGACCAGAACTTCATCCCTGTTGAGCCAGAGCATTGCACTGCTTTCCTTCAACACGATTGTGCTGTTGGAAACTAGGAAAGAAAACAACATAAAGCTTTCCTTTTGTAAGCCTCAAACATGCAATCGTTTGTGTGTTTGCTTTACTATAAGCCTATGGGCAATGTTTGAGATTCTCATTTATTAAATATGTACTTCATAGTAAAGGATAATTCTAAAGGAAGCAAAATATATTGCTCTATTTGTGGCAATTCCTTCCAGAGCTTTTCAAACTCTCTTTTATATTATAGACTACCTCCTACTATTCATTTGGCTCAGTTCTAGGTTGAGCTCACCATTACATGTAAATGGTTAAACAGAGGAGAGTTGTTATATATAAGATTTAATTTTACAGGAATTCAGAATTGTTGCGTGATTCTCATATGCAATGTTGATGTTTGCTAGTATCTACAGGGCTTCCTCATAGCATGCATTCTTTTGATTATTAACATCTTCAGAAGTAGGAAGAATTGCTTCCCACTGTCAAATACGTTCCTTCCTGAAGAAAGGTGGATGCCAGGGGGAGCTGTTTGGAGGATGAAGGTGACTGTGCAGATGTTGAGGAAGAGCAAACAGTTCTATATTAAGCTAAGAATATTTGCCTGTGTAGCTGCTTAACGTTTGGATAAACTGGAACAGAGGTGTGTGTTACAAATAGCAAAGCAAAGTCAAAGTAGGTATTTAGAGAAGGGAAAAGTGCAATTGCACTAACCTTTTCAGTAGCTCCTACTAACCAACAAATGCTAAAGGCAGTAGAGGCTTCCAGGGTGGCATGGTGTTGGTATCTTCAGCGTGAAAGCAATTCTTTTCAATACAGGATCTGTATGTTGTCATGAAACAAACGGGGGGAAAAAAAAAAAAAGGAAACTTCACGTTTGCCATAAAAGTTTATTGTACAAGGGATCACTTCCCTGGAAATTTTCCTTTCAGTTACAAAATAGGTGTTTCTATAAATTTCCCAGGGTCCTGGAGCACTTGGGTAGTGCTTGTGTAATTAGACACCAATACATTATTCCAGCAATGTTGTCATCCCCTGAAAGACTTCCACTCAGAATCTTTTGTGTAAGTGTTAGGTGAAAATATCCTGAATTTTAGTTTGGAAGCAAATTATTATTACTGAATATTAGCTCTGTGTATCTATGCTTGCCTAAGGTTGACTTAACCTCTTCTAGCGTAAGCAAACTAGTCTGTGTGCATGTTGCCTTTGCTGCATACAGTATTTTGGAGCACTACACATGGCATGTCTTCCCATCAGACTCCTCTGGATACTGACAATTTCCAAACTGTACCAGTTCACAGCATTTACATGGTTAGTATAATATGATATTCTTTGATGTCACAGATAGAGGGATTTTCTTTAACAACAATTGTATTTCTACATCATAATACAAAGTGGAATCTTCTTTATGCACTAGGGTTGCACACAGTGACAATTAAGGCAGATACTGATGCCGTCTTAGCAAAGCTGTTCCAAATGTTTCTTTTTAGATAAGTGTCCGTAAGGTACAGGCCCTGTGAAGGGAACGGGGAGAGAGGGTGGGGACTGAAAGACCAAATTTATGGGAGCCCCAAATAAATAAAACTTAAATGTAAAAGCTTTCCAACTTCCTTTCAGATTGTGAACGTGTCACGGTTAGTTGGTGTTGATAACCCTGTGGAGCTGATCTATTTTGTGGAGGATCAAGACGGAGAGAGACTCAGTGCTCTGAAGTGCTCAGACCTGATGAACAGAGTTGATATCCAGCGGGCTGCAATCATCCTCGGATACCGCATTGAAGGCACCATTGCACAGCGTAAGCCCTATCATATCCACACTGATGCCACCAAAGAGAAATAGGAGAGGTGACATTAGCTTTGGAGATTATGGCACTGCACAGTGCCCACTGTTGCAGTGTTTTGCTCTTGGGATGCTGCAGTTTTGACACTTTTGAGGAAATAAAATTTAGCAGTCTTGCAGTGAGCTATGTGGTATTGCTTTGCTTCTTGAAGACTCTGCTGAACTTGGAATTGCAACGGGGTCCTTAAGTGCAAGCGTCACTGCATTCACTTTAGTGCTTGTGCTAGAAAAACACTGTGCTAACCAGATACCTTCTTGCCATTTGCATCTCTTTCTGCTAGTCCAATATTTCTTTACAGCTTATCTTGCCCAGGAGCTTGCACAAATGCCAGAATTGTGGGATGGGAGGGTGTCAGTGTGGAATAGGTGTTAACTTTAGCTGCATAATGGCAACGAAGTTGATAACACAAGTCATTATTTTTTGTTTCTCTGAATTACCATTTCTGTGAGTCAAAGATGTAGGCTAATGCTAGTTGGGACGTTTTGAATGGTGTAAGCAAAAAGAAACAGTTTACTTCCTCCATTGAATATGATTGATCTTATTTTTATTTGTTTGTCCATCAGTAATATATTAAGTAATGTGATCTTTATTAAAAGATAATATAAAAGGAATGTGATCTTTTACTAGAGACACATCAGAATAAATATGACAGGTCATATGAAGTCATATAATGACTTTATTCGGGAAGCTTGGTATATAAATAATTTGCAGTAAGGAGCAGACAGAAGACCTACTCAAAATTCCATGTTATGATTAGGAAAGAAACTTGAAAGGTTTTTAAAAGAGTAACAGAGGTGTATATGATCTGCAAAATACCTCTTTGATATGAATCCTTCATTACCTTTTCTGTTTTCTGTGCAATATGGAGGCATGAATTAACACTCTACCACAGGGTATTTTGCCAATAGAACAAGCATGCATCTGATATTTATAATTCTCTGCTGAAAGAAAATAGCAGTAATTGCACCATCTGGATGCGTTTCTAAATTTTGTCCCTCATTAAAACAGTGGTTTAAAGATAGGTCAGTAGCTCATATACATCTGCTTAATATCTGTTAATAGACTGTAACATTGGCTAAACAGAAATGCAGAAAGTTGCAAGAATAAATGCCCTTTACAAAAATGGTAGGTATTGAACAAACTTCATGAAGTGTTTATAGCTTATTCTGCATGTTGAAACTTATCTTTGACACATCATTAGAAAGTTTTTTTAAGAGGCATAGAATCATAGAAATTGTTCAAATGTTTCTTCTTATTGGAAGAAACCAGACAAAAAAAGTTACTTTTATAACAGAAAAATATAATGTCATAAATGAGCTGTCAGATGTATAAAATATAAGAATTACAATATGTTCCTTTAATCTCTAAATTCATTGTTAGAATGGCTACTAATAAAATGATATATAAAAATAAGATTGCATAGACATACTTTTTTTAACTTGAAAACATAATTTGAAGAAAGTATATCAGTTGGACTAGAAATGTATTACTGCTGTGGTTTTTAATCCCACGTATAACCACTATGCAAAACACAGCAAATGCAAGTTTGGTCAATTCTTCCAGTTCACTTTTTACAAGCATGACTGGTTTGATTACACTGTCCAGTAGTTTTGTCTTCTGTTTGCAGCTGAAGGATCTCACACACTGACAATGAAACAGAGAAAGGAAAAAAAGTAATTAAAAATGTGGAACTATACACCTTGGGGAGGAGGGTCTTATTGATTTCAAATTGATTGTGATTATTGATGGGGAAGGTAATAAAATATATGATGTGTAACTAAAGAGAAGAGGCAGCTGATAATACTGCTTAAAGCAGGAGACAGGCAATAATGTTGGAAAGTCTGCACCTTTGTTAGTGGTAAGTCATTTTTCTGGCCCCATTTCACTACATCAGCTCAAGTTTGGGTTACAGAATGACGTGGCAGAAGTATTTTCATTAGGTTTTTAAGCACAGGTCTTCAGAAGGTAGGCCAGGACAATCGATCACCTGCCCCATGCTTCCTGAGCATGACATACCTTAACTTTTAACTGGTATGACATTTTCTATGATGTGCAGCTGGTTTCTGATAAAATCGCTAACTAGCATTTACAAGAACATAAAAATACATAACCTTGAAGTGTCCTCAGTTTAAAATATGTAACCACATAATACTGCTGTCTTCCTCTTAACTTCACAGCTGTGGAGAAGCTGAAGGAGTCCACCTCAGAGTCACCGAATAGCAACCTATGGATTATTGTTGGTGTGGCAGTCCCAGTTGCTGTAGTGCTTCTGATTGTTATTATTTTATACTGGAAACTTTGTCGAACAGACAAACTGGAGTTTCAGCCAGACACGATGAGCAACATCCAGCAGCGACAGAAGGTAAAAGGGGAAGCTGTGCTGACGGGAGCTTGAGTATTCTGAGCATAAATGAATGTGAAAGTCTAGGGAACACCTAGTATCCTTAAATAGCATGTGGAAACACAGTTTCAGAGCCTTCCAGTTTAAAAAGAAGAAGGAAAAAAGTCAAATGATAGTTGAAGTCAAGAATCCCATACCGTTTTATTTATTCTCCTAGGTATATGATACTGCATTAGATAGATACAACCTACTGAAATGTGGGCACTGAGGCTAAAAGGAACCTTTCTTTATCGCTTCATTTCAAGGCTTTGGCTAGGACTGAATAAGAGGAAATATATTGACTGTTGAATCACTGACCTTGTTTTCTGGGGGGGGCTGAATTTTTCTTTGGAGAGCTTCTGCTAAACTAATTTGACAGCTAAACTGCACCATCCATTATACCTCATGCTGGAAGTAGAATTTGCTAGAACCTATCCTTGCTGCTCTGTGTTCTGCTGGGGCTCTTGAGTTGCCATTGTGAGAACCTGTTGCAGGACTAGAACTTTAATTAGTGGATCTCCATAAGACTGCATGGGTGAATGTGTTGGCCAGAGTGTTGGAGGACTGGGTTAGGATGGTGAGAAATTCAGTAGTCTGTCTTTTTCCTGCCCAAGACTGTGAATTAAAAAATACGTGATTCAGGATTTTCACAAATGATGTATTCAGTAGAAAGGATGGAGAAGTAACTAAAGGGTTACAAATCCTACTTTTCCTTTTTACAACTGAAGAGAACTGGTCTGTGTCAGAGATGCTTTTTACTGACTGTAACTTCAGAGGTTTTATTAAAAGCAAAATAATCTGCCTGTGCTAATCCTGTGGTACTGTAGTCATGTTCTTCTACTGTCACCTCGTGTTCAGTCGTACAGTTTTCTCCGTAAAAAGCCTTGTCTGTACACCATACTCTCTTTCAAGATAATTAATGATGTGAAAGATGAGAGAAGCAGAAAGTGGTTGCACTTCCAAAGCAGTCAGAACAAATCAATAGTAACTTCCACTTGTCTTGTTGCTGCAGACTGAGTGTCAGAATCGAGGTCAGCAACAAGTGGTACCCTTTGATGAACTTCACCCCCTGGTACCTTGTCTCACCTGTGCTGTGGTAATACGTAACGCAGATTTTGATTGAAGAAGTTCCCCACAGTAGTTTCAGCTAATTTGAGAAGGGTCATACAAAAAAGGCAGGAGAGGATCATTACCCTTGGTACACTATTTCATCACATATCTTTTCGGTACCTCTGTGCTGTCGCAAGCTTTTTGTAAGAAAGCTGTTGGGTTGGGTTGGCTGTAAGGCCAGAAACATCTTTCATAGTTTTACTTTCTTTCGGGAGAATGGCTCCGTTGTTTTTCTCCACCACTTTCACAGTATTCCTCATCTTAATCGTTTATGAGTCAGAAGCCTTGAACTTGTTTGTATGCAAGTCTCATTTCAGTTCGCCTAGGGAGCCTGTCACTTTGCCTTCTTTAGGGAAGTCACTGTAAGCAAACTAGAAAGAACCAGTAAGGACATCCAGTCAAATCCTTGTGCCAGTGGATGGCTCATACTTTAATACTAAATGAGGTAAAGCAATAAAAAGTGTCTTAAATTTTTATCACTTAGCACATCAAACAACTGGCAGAATCTACTTTGAAAACCATTTTCCTCCTTTGCCCAAGATCCAGAATAAAGGTAGTACTCTGGCTTCCTTAGTAGCAGGCTGTCTTTGGGATTTTTCATGTCTTCAAACAGTGGATTGAAATTCCAGGTCAGAATTGGGCATATTTAACAAGCACTGAAGACCCTCAGTCAGTCACAACAGCATACAGATGATTGGGGACATTTGGTCTGGTCCTGCCCTTTTAAATTGTTTGTGTGTTTTATACTTTTTATTACAGTAAATGCAAAGAAATGATCAAAGGAATGAAATCTTGTGGTCAGGGTTTTACATCTGTAAATAAACTCAGTTTAAAAATGGACTCAGGCTCCCCCTTCCTCAACCCACCCACAATTATTTCCATTCCCTCTTTACAGAGCTTGAGTTTGGTACCAAAGGAAAGTGAAGGGCTGCACTGCATCTGTGAATGGAAGGGTATTTAGGTTAAAGATCTGAGATTTTCTCTTGGAATAAATATTTCATTGGTAAAAGCCATAAAGATTCATTTATAGTGCTAGCTCTTCTCACTTCCATTAATCTTTAAGAAAAATTTCTTTTAATGTAAATATAGAAATGGAATGTATAAATATCAAAGTACTTCATTAACATATGCGTGGCATATCCATATTGGAAACAGAAGACAGTTCTTTTCAACCATGTAATAAGTCTACAATGTGTTTTGTACTTGGAAATGTGTGTTGGTTGGAAGATAAGAAACTGAGACACCCTTTTCTTGTTCAGATAAAATAGGATAGCGTACAGCACTGGTGGATCTCCAGAGGTATCACCAGTCTTTTTTTCAGTGTGTTTAATTAGCCATTTTAACATAGCAGACCAGTGGGCAGCATAATTGTTAGAATTCACAGTAGCAGCTGATAGCCAATTATGTCACCTGTGACTTAAAAGCCTGGAACAAGGTTGGGAGTGGGGTGAAGGGAAAGCCTGTTTGCTTCAAGCTGCTGAGGAAAGACTTTGCGACTAAAAGGCTGGTTCCTTGAAACATCAAGAGAGAGAACTTCTGTAAATGTACGGTAATGCAGGTTACATAACTAGGACATAAGTTTTTGCAGGAGCTTTTTTATTCTCAGTTTAGAATCTCTTTTACAAATTTGCATTCTCTTCAGAGAGATGCTTTAAAGACGCTACAAATTTTCCTGGATTCTGTAGCCCATGTGTCATTCTAGTACCATCTTTCGCTTCTTCCTTTCACTTAATCACTCGATTCTGGCTTTAAACTCCTGCTTCTTCCTGAAATATTTTGTTATGCATTCAGACAATGTAATTATTTAAGTTTTAATCTTCTATATGTAAAGGTTTGATTTTACAGAGTAGATATGATTTCTGTGTTTCTATGGCCACCATTAAAAGTTAAGCTGCATGCCCTTACAGTCTAACTTCTGATGAAGCAAACCATCACTGTTATCTGTTGGTAATAAGACCCTAAATGCCTTTCGGGTGTGCCCTGAGGTATGGCTGCCCAGGTACACCTCGGTGAGATAAAGATTGCCAGGTGGTTGCATTACACAACAATTCAGTCATACTGGCCAGCGTATCATACCAGCACAGCTAACCTGCTTTGGTCCCTTATCTGCTCTGTGGACACCCTTTTAGAGTATTTGGGTCATAGTCCCTCACTTGCGATGGTCAATAATAGCGTATTTCCCACTTCAGCAGGTATAGCTGTGTTGAAAAATACTCAGATCCTGTGGTTACAAACCCTTAGAAGTACCCAAGATTGCATCTATATTTATGCGCCATAGCAGCCCTGAAGCTGAGCTCGAGCCCAGATTTCCTGCTTGTCCCCACCCTCAAGGCCAGGTCACGCTCAAAGACCTTGCGCCCAAGACACAGAAGTCAAAGGCAGGGACTGGGAGAATGAAGAACCACCCGCTGTAGGAGAAGATCAGATTTGAGACCTTCTAAGGAACCTGAAGGTGCACAAGTCCATGGGACCTGATGAGATGCATCTGCAGTTCCTGAGGGGACTGGCAGATGAAGTGGCTAAGTCACCATCCATCATATTTGAGAAGTTGTGGCAGTCCGGTGGAGTTCCTGCTGAGTGGAAAAGGGGGGACATAACCCCCATTTTTAAAGGGGGGAAAAAAAGAAGATCTGGGGAACTACAGGGCAGTGAGTCTCACCTCTGTGCCCGGCAAGATCACGGAGCGGATCCTCCTGGAAACTATGCTAAGGCACATGGAAAATAAGGAAGTGATTGGTGACAGTCAGCATGGCTTCACTAAGG
>JAVJGG010000024.1:21246593-21259070 GCA_035590195.1 Aviceda cuculoides | reverse complement strand
CCAGGTTGGATGGGGCTTTGAGCAACCTGGTCTAGTGGAAGGTGTCCCTGCCTGTGGCAGGGGGGTTGGAACTAGATGATCTTTAAGGTCCCTTCAAACCCAAACCATTCTATGAGTCTATGATTCTATCTTGTTTCATCTTGCTTTTATTATGCCATCTCTTTGTCTTCTGTGATGTCCGCTCATCCTTGCTTTGGAGGGGACAATGAACAGCTGATTCCTAGGCACTTGCTCCTTGCCAGTCCTGACTTTACGGATCTCTGTCATCTCCATCATCTCTTCTTCCAGACAGTTTTTTTTTCCAGTCCCAGTTTTCTTATTCCTTCATTTGAACTGGCCTTTGAACCAACTGCTAGCCTTTGAAAAGGCTGAACGTTTTCTAATTCTTTTCCATCCTTTTTGAGAGGGGGAGACTAGAACTGAATATGCTATTCAAAATGTAGGTGACCCATGGATTTATAGAGTGAGGTTTACGTAGTGGCTACTTTTGAAAAGGAAGTTAGACAAAAAGAAAAAGAATCCATTTTAAAAATATGGATAAACTTTATACCATCCTAGACATAATAGACCACTGAGACTAGATCAATACGGAGGAAATAAATTCTTTTCCTAACAAAAGATGATAGCGAGTTTACTGTAGAATTTGGCTATTTTGGGAACAAAGAAATGGGCCAACATCAAATCATTGTTGCCTAAGGTTTTAATGTTGCTACTCATTTGTAGCTTCATTTCAGCAAGCAGATTATTTCTGCAGTGTATGCGAATGTACTTTCTTTCTATGTGCATTAAACCCTTTTTAGATAAATAAATATGTTTGAGTCACTGAACCCAACAAAATACCAGCACAAAAATAAATGAAAATTGCTGACCTATGCTCTCTCTTAAAGGTCTGTTAGCACTTTTTTCATTATTTGCGGAGAGGAAGTGTTTCTGGACTGTGTTGTATATATGCTCTGTCCAGATGGTGAGAGCCATGTTGTGAATGTATTCTTTTGCTTCACAAGTTGAGAAAAGAGTTTCCCTAATTTATAATTTTTTTGATGTGTTGTGCTACCTCTCTTAGAGGTTGCAGTTGGTATCGAAGTTTGTGTATGTGGCCTTGGAGGAGTAATTGTTTGACATAATTTATGGACAAAAGACTGGTGGAACTGAGACACAGGAGTGACCTGTCTATCCTGTAAAGTTGGTGATCTTTTTCTTACTAAGTCCGGACACTTTCATTCAACCAATGTGCAAAGGAACCTCACCAAACCATGATTAAGATAGTATCCACCCCGCGGCATTTCTGTCTGAGAAGGAAGGCTAAAACTGTGTGATGCAGACACAAAATTCTGCCTGTTACAGCAGTTATCTCAGTAGCCTGTGGGCATATATGTACTCAGAGTTATGGGCTTTCAACAACATGATCCCTCTTGTATTTTGTGAAATTTACTGAGCTGTCACGGTAATATTAGTGTAGCGGGAAGAAACGCACAAAGGAGAAGAGGGATGATGAAAATCCACAAGAAGAATCTGTCTTAAGAAAATATTTCGGAACAGGTGTCTTGAGAATTTCAGGCTTTATAAAGTTTTGTAAGTTTGGGGGTTTCTTTATTTGTTTTTAATCCTACTCCAGGAGCAAAATTCCTGAGGTGGTATTTTTTGTGGGATTCCTGCTTTACTTACTATTTGTATGGTGGTGAGCAGTAAACCACAGTTTTGACTTTTCAGAGGAGGGAAGGGTGACCAGAGGCTGTACACTATCTTCTTCTGGTTTTCTGTGCCAGCGCTGGCTATACCATGTGCTACTTTTCCCCAGCTTGGTGGTAGACACCCGTGCAACTATAAGCATGTTTCTTCTCTGCAAGGACACGTTTGCTCAACTGCTTTACCTATTCCCAGTAATGATGATAGTTGACAGAGGTGCTGTTATGATGACGAATGTGAGACGTAATTTGTATAAAGAGGCACTTGGTCCAGTATGAGAAAACAGGCAGCATTGTCTACATATAACCCCTTTTTTTATAGCCCTCAGATCTCAAAATCCTGCTTCTTTTTGAGATGAGGCTTACATAGAGGATACAGGCTGGAACACCGTTGTAATGGGAGGGTGATAGCATCCCCTCTAAGAGGCAATATAGTGAACTACCATTTCACATACACTTCTTTTTACATCCAAACACAGTAATAAGTGAGGGAATTTAAATTGAATTGGAGACCTTTTTTGTTTTGGTGCTTAAAAACATTTCCTAAACCAGCAGCAGTGAAGGATCCCTCTGCACATTTCTCAGTGATGCTTAGTATTTTTTTTTTTTTTAAAGTAGACCAGGAAAGAGTTTGTGCTTATGGCACAAATTGGTTGCATCATATCCCATTTCATAGGGGAATTGTGTCAATGGCACAAAAAGACTTTGAGAAATACAAAACAGTCTTTTTTCAGTATTTTGAGGGAGGCTATGGAGACGGAACTCTGCTTCTATGTGATCCTCTAATATGCTTTTTTCATCAACAAAGGTTTCTTGTGTCTTAACTCAGATATGCATTATTGTTATTGAATCGCATGTATAATTTGTATGCATACTTTACAGGCAGTCCCTGGCTATGATCCCAAAGGGTTTTATGTTGAAGGACAGCAATGTAAACAAAAATACAGAGGGTATACTTATGCGGATGGGGGTACGGAAGATATTAGAAGAATGAGCTGAATAGGAAAATAAAACTGAGAAAGGTGAACATGCCTCAGTACTTCTAAATTCTTATTTATGGGTAGATTGGTAGGGGGTTTAAATATCTCATGGAACAGTCACTGCAAACTATATGGATGAATGATCTTTGTGGGAGGAAGAAGTAGGTGACATCTTGGATGGGATAGCAGAAGCATGGTGAAAAAAATGGATTAAAACCAAGACCACCCCAGCAAGCACACTAGCAGCTGCAAATAATTGTCCTTACTGGTGCATGATGAGAGTAATGCAGTGAATTCACACTTATGCTGTGGTGCGCTGGGAATACAGAGGAGGGTTTGGTGGTGTGAATCTGAGATTGTGGAAGGCAGTTTGTGATGTTTAATAGCTTTAAGCCATCCTAAATCAGACTGACTTACATCTTCAACCCACATTCATTTTAAGAACACTGATTCTTATTGCCTTGCTGCATTTAAACCATAGGCTTGAAAACATTTTTTTTTTCTGTAAAGTTTCTTTATCCTGTTATTTCCGTAGCATTGCGTGTGCTAGCATTTTAGTAAGGTCATAAGTCTGCAGGACTTCTTTACAGGTATTTCTGCCCTGTTTGTAGATTATGTACTAACACTAAAGTATTATTTTTGAAATCATGCTTAGCTCCTTTGTGTCCTTAGAAATGTATTTTAACAGCCTCTGCTCAATGCATCTATCTCTAAAAGGAACAAGGCAAGACTGTGGTATAAAATCAATAGAAAATTGTCTTAATACATTATTCTTCATATTATGTCCAAATTCAAATGCTGTTTTTAGGAACTACAGGAAGAACACTGAGTACCTGTATTTCTTCTCCTCTGCTTTCTGCTGAAATTATTCCCTGACCTATGTGTACAGTATTTGCTTTCTTGAGAAAACAGATTGTTGACATTCCTGGTGTGTCTCTGCATCTAGCAAAACAATATATTGGCAGCAATGTTACATTTCTGTGACTTGAACAGTACTGAAACTATTAGCTGCTTTCATGGAATAAGTCTTGACCAAGGTACACAGACCTTGTAGGCTTCTGCAGAAATGATTTGATTTTTCTACAAATTGAGCTTCAAATACTTTTTATTATTATTCAGTATGTAATGTTAGAATTAAAGCACTGTCTTGACGTACCAATTTGAAAACATCTTCCCCTTAACTTTCAGCAGGTTCTGCATCTGTATAATAATGTAATGTCTTACAAATATGGTAATTTAGACAAGTTCATTTTGGTGGTAAGCCTGAAAATAGTTTATCTTTTCCTTTTCACAAATATATAAAGATAAACCAAACAAAAACCTTCTCTAACAACTTGCATTTAAAACAAGAAATCCTTGCCAATACTGATTTTGTGCAGGCTTAGGTAAAGGCACTTGAGGCTGATAAAAGAGGCTTAGTTTCAGCACCTGAACAGGTAGCGATATTAGCACAACTGTGTTCTTATAAAGAGATCGTATTCTTTCCTTGGTGGTGGTTAATTTATGAGTAGTAGATGGCTGATCCACACATGGTATTCTGACTACCTGTCCTAAGATGTAACAGATTGGATAACCTCTGCTCACCATGTAACTTGCTATAAAGAAAAGGAAGAATGTGGCAGGTGGCACACAAATTCATAAGGAAATGTAGGAAACCTCTTCAGTCTGGAATGATGCTATTAATTCGTTCCACTGAGTCTGTGATCTGACCATCTAGTCTTGCAGAAAACAGAGTTGTGTTTCAGTGTCCTTCAGACACTTTTCACTGGAAATGTAGATTTTGGTTAGCATCAGTTCTCAGTTAAAGTCATAATGTTGCCATGGTCTAAGAGGTGAGGTATCAGAAGCGTAGATTATTTATTTTTTTTTAAGAAAATAAAGTGGGTTTCTGTCAGTGTTGTTTCTGCAGTAGTATGGGTATTATTTTTAATAAGTCATTCTATAAATTTTTTTGTTGAGAACTGTCTTTTCATATTCAGCCAGGTATCATGTTTTATATATATGTGTTTTCACATTATATTTTTCTACTATGTTTTTTCATTCATATGCACAAACATGCATATGTGCACATGTGTATAGTCTCTCATGCTGTTCATATATTGGCTGGAGCTGCTAGTAACAACTTAAGCTTTTTTAGCAGGAGATACCTAGAAATGTTATTATTTGGCTGCACAGAACTCTGCAAGATTTGAACCATTCAGGCCAAAATTTTCCACTCAAGTATCAGTTTCATGCTGAATCTTTTTTTAAGATGGTAAGAAGAGCTTCTTTCAAAGAATAAGGTTAAGAGAAAACAGCGTGCTCTGTCCAAATTTTAAAAATCATTTTGGAGAAGCTCTAGTGCATATTCTCAGCCTTTGGGCATGCAGGGTAGGGAAGGAAAGGAAACAAAACCAGAAGGTTATTTCGTGTGAGGCAAATGCTTTTGGTGATTCTGTAGGGAATTGCCCATTTCTGGCAATTTCTAAGTTTTAAACCTTTGCGAAAATGTTTGCATGAGACTGACAGAGACTTATTAGAGGTTTACCAGTTAAATTCTCATAGGATTACACCTGTTCTGCACATACAAGCTCTGTAGAGCTGTACATTAAAAGCTGAGAGGGTTTTTTTTCTCTGTTGCTGTACACAGAGGTTGTTATGAGGCCAGGTAAAGGAATAAGGAGCAGCGAGCCCCAGGTTCTTGGATAGTGTAACCTGGAACTGGCAGCTGGCAGGCAGAGGGAGACGGGGGGGAAGGAGGTGGGATGGAGAGACTGGTTCTGCCTGGCAAGGAAGAGTAAGACCAGATGAGCAGTTTACCTGGCTGCAGCTTTAGGGAAATAGAGCCACAGGTTCTGTGGTGCCTGGGGTGAATGCTTCTTGAGGCTTGCGATGGTGATACCTGAGACTTGCCGGTCCTCTGTGGCCAGCAAGCGTCCGTGAAATCCATTGGCAACGTCTTAGCCAGCCTAGCTCCAGATGTGTGTAAAAGAATACATTCTTTCTCTTCTTACATCCCCTCCTTCTTTCACCACACATTTGCCAGCTTCTGCATGACATGAGGTGGGTATCCTGGTTCTACGAACAACATATTCTACCCAACTTTGACTAACGGCAGAAGGCCCAGCCTATACCAAGTGTCCAGCAGGGTGGGAGGGAGCAAGAGGGTTCCTATGGAAGAATTGAATTTATGATTTTGTAACTCAAGGCTCCATTGCAATGCCTATGCACGAGAGGATACAGTTCTGATTGTTCAGAACATCTTAGCTGTGCCATTTCTTACAGTCTGAGTGCTTGTCTTTGCAATAGTAACAGTCTTTAATTCAGCTTCTGTGTGGTCTGTCTGCAGATAAACATTTGTGCATACATATGCTGTGGTGTTCATACATGTACACATAAATATATCTGTTCCCGTAACTGTGCTTAGACGAAAGGTTATGTTAGACTGCAGCTAGGAATAAGACTATTCTAAGTTAAAAGATGAAAAATTTACATTTTTGCTTGTTGCTTTACTCCCCAGAGGGTTTACAAACCCAGTATGCCAGAGCTAACTCTAAGATATGTTGGAATGCATGCTTCAGACATGCAGCAATCGTAATAAAACCATACTAGTAATTCCAATATTACTAGAATGTTTGTCTTTTCAGTTGTCCTTGCCCACCCCACCTGTCACACTATTCAAAAAGCAGTAGGGACTCTGCAGGTCAAGTCAAGGGTGCTTAGGAAAGGGTAGCGCGCCACCAGATGTTTTTGTGAAAGAGTCGTGCCCAGCACGTGGTGAAGATTCTCATCATCTTTGGAGTAAAGGGGGCTGGAGGCAATGGAGGGGACTATAGTGCAATAGAGGAGGTGATCAGCAGCAGGGCTGTAAGAGTTTGAAAGGGTTAGAAGAAGGGAAACCACTGAAGGGATTCATGGGAACTGTCCCACACGGGAATATCTTCAAAGGGAATGGATATAATGTCCAACAGATCGGAGGTGGAGGAGAGGTAACTAAGAGGAGTTTCAGTAATCGAAGTACTGCAAGCTGGCATGATAATTCTGACAGCAGAAGTAAAAAGTTCCTCCTCAGAAGTATGGGAGGTGGGGAAGACATGGAGTTTTGGGGTGGTTTTTTTTAAGCGAGCAAGATCCTGAAGACAGGGATTCAATTCTGAAGGGGGAGAAGTTTGAGGAAAGGTTCACTATGTGGCTATGACTCAAAAAATGGAGAAATCTTCACCTGGTCTAGCTTAACAGTGCCTTTTTGAATCAGTGGTTACAGTCATTTACATAAATTCAATAATTGATTCACCCATAATGCTGAATTGAAGGGACTGTTATAAAGCCCAGGAAAAATGGAGTATAGTGGAAGACATCCAGATCTGTTCAAATAATAAGCTTACTCATTTTGTGAGAAATGAACTCCAAAATCTCAACCATTTACATAGTTGTTGGCTTTTACAGGAGAGCTTTTATTGCCATCTACTGGTCTAAATAAGCAGTTTGCTCTACTATAACATCCTTTCTAAGAACCATTTGGAAAATGTTTGCTTACTGAGAAAATATTTTGAAGAGATTGTTTCAGAATATTCCGAAGGCAAGCTTATCTTTGGCATGATATCAGACAAGTCTGTTTGTAGTTAGCTATGTTGGCATGCCAAGCCTAATGAAAGGGGGTTCATTTAAACATCTGGAACCCGACGCACCCATAAACACAGTCCAACACATGCTTCACTTTGCAGGAAATCAGCTCTAGGAACACACAGAGGGTTTTCTATGTGTGTTGTGCAGTGGGTATGTGTGCATGCACTTTGAAAACTGGAGTTGTCAACATTTCTTTCTACTTTCAACTACCAACCTACATAAAATTGAGTGGGACTTGAAAAAAACTATCTCTTAATTAGTTCTTCAGGATTTCTAATTACTCCAAAGCCCCAAAAAATCAGCAGGAGAGCTTGAAACTTGGAGGCTTCATTAAATTAAGTCTGAATCAAGTCATTGACAAGGTGAGATTAGCTTTTTTATAAATACAATTACGAAAATGAAAGGCCCAGTTCGGCATCTTTCTGAAGCAAGACGCCCATTGAATCCATAATCCCTTAATAAGATCTCTCAGATAAGTATCTAATTTCTCTAAACTCCAAAGCCTTTTATATATTTTTCTGTCTATTCAGTATGAAATTCCTAAGAGCTAGATTTTCAGTTCTTTTCTGGAAGCTTCTATGCTGGCTGAAAAGTCATTGCCAGTCTGCCGTATAACTCTAATCTGCAGAATGTTTGTCTTTCATCAGATGAACGAGGTGTTTGTACAAGCACTCCCAGACTCCTGCAGATTCGGGGAGCTCAAAATGAGGAAGATCAGCAGTGACATTACTCAAATTATTTGAACTCACTTCACTCATTTTAACTGGAAGAAATGGAAGGATAACCTGGCGGTGGTAACCATTTCAGTCAGTGCACAGGTGTCTATGGCCTTGCACCCACAAATACACAAAAAGCTCCTCATACAATGATTAAATCTAAAGAAATAGATGGAAAAAGATGTAGCAGCAACAGAAGCCTATTTTTTAAACTAGATTTGCTGATTTGCAGTTTTAAACTGTGTATCCTACACTGAAGTAAGATGACAGAATCATGGCGTTTATTTTTCTTTTCCCTGCAGCTTTCATGTTCTTTCCTGACACTACCATAGCCTGACCATCCTCCTAGTGGCCATTGTTTGCAGATCTTAACCAAAGCCTTTGTACTGATTGTCACTCATGGTTCCTGTTTTTTGTCTTTGTTCTTCTCTCACAGCTACAAGCCCCCAGTGTGAAAGGCTTTGATTTTGCTAAGCAGCACCTGGGCCAGCACAATAAAGATGATGTCCTGATTATCCATGAGCCAGCTCCTTTACCAGGACCTATTAAGGATACTACCCCATCTGAAAATGGAGATGTGCCCAGCCCCAAATCCAAGACTTCCTCAAAGCCTTCAAAGACTGTTCGACACAGAGGGAGGTCAGTTCATGGAGACAAAACAAAATGTAGTACATTACAGTTTATTAATGGCTGGCGATTATTATATTTAAAAATAT
Source organism: Aviceda cuculoides (assembly GCA_035590195.1). Lineage (NCBI taxonomy): Eukaryota > Metazoa > Chordata > Aves > Accipitriformes > Accipitridae > Aviceda > Aviceda cuculoides. Next base: position 21,250,368 of record JAVJGG010000024.1, on the reverse strand, counting down.
TTCAGTGGAAAGAGTCCTTCAGAGCTCTTGGACTTGAATTTTCTAGTGGGCCATCAGCATTATGCCTCACTACTCATTAATACAAGGTTGTGAGAATCTAGTGCCCGTTTTTCTCTTAAAGGCAACATGCCCAGTTAAGAGGGGTATTTAAGACATTACTACGTCAACTGGAGTCAAGTCATTGCTTGTTTAGTGGAAATGCAAAGTGTATATTTTCTAATGTACTTTCTTTGTAGTGATCTCTAGCTACAAAGGCAATGGGTGGTTAAAAACAAATGAAAGCCATTGACAAATAGCAGTGTGTTTCAATAATATTAATAGTGACGTTATATGTATGATAAGTTGGAATTTTCAGAAATAAGCAGTATCTCCCAAAATTCAGAGAAGATGCGTGAGTGTTTTTATTTGTGGTAATGTGGTTGCTCTCATAGCAAACCAGCTTTGGTCAGGAAGACGAGTGATATTTTACAGCTGAGCAAGTAGAGAAGTGTCTGTCAACCTTCAGCAGTAATTTCTGAACCTTTTCCAATAATAAAATTATGTGAATGTGTCTTGCTGGAAAGGATTGTGTTTGTAGGATAGGTGCTGTAACAGAGCTACGCAGTAAAGGATCTGTGCATAAAAAAAAAAAGGGTAAGTGGGAAGGTAATAGGTGGGGGGAAAAATGGAGCCCTGAGGAGTGCTGTGATGAGTCGCAAACAGTTCCTCACTGCGGAGCTTCTCTGTGCTCCACTTTCCAGTAATTCTTCTTCTCCCCCCTTCTCATGTTTTTGCACTCCTTTGTCTCCAGTTCTGCATCCCCTGGTCTTTTATCTATATGCTATTGCACAGTGGGAGGAAAAAAAAACAACCAAGGGCAGAGTTGAATGAGCTCAAAAAGAAACTAATGGTGGTTCTTCCTGAGCTGCAGGTCTCTGTGACACAGCTTGCTCCTCTGCTCAACCTTCTGTGTTTCCTCTAAAGCCCCAGTTGTCCTAAGATCCTTGCTTCATCTTCCCCACGTGGGCTTTGTACAGTTGTTTCCACCTTCCCAGATGCTGAGCCTGTCTTCCTAACTCCCTATAGGCCCTGCAGGTAGTAGACTACCAGTGGTACAGTGGAAGGTGGGCAAAATTGGAAAACAGTGGAAGAAAAATTAGCTAACTTGTTTTGGTGTGGCTTCAATAAATTAAAACAAATTAATATAAACCAGAAGAACAAGTGTTTCTGTGTTTCTTTTAAAAAGTTCAAAAGTGGCCTAAGACAGAGATGATAGTTAGGGGGAGGGGAAGATATCTATATTCACATGCACATAGTATAAGAAATAAATTTGCACTTGAGGCTGTTACTGTATTTCATCTAGAATAATTCAGAAAATGAAGCAGGAAAAATTTTCAGAAGCCAACATTTTAATGCTTCCCCTGAAGACAACAATGAATCATTGATCGAATTTGGAACAAAGATATTTCTTTTTTTAATAGCATCTAAATTCAAACACTTCAAAATGTTTTCGAAAGAGAATTTCCCTCCTCTCCCTCATCCTCCCTTAAGAGCAAATCTCCCTTTAGGCTTAACTAAGGAGATGTTACCATCATCTCCCTAACATGCTGACATGCCCATGTCAGCTTGAGATTTAAAACATTTATTCCCTGAGGCAGAAGTTGAAATGTGAAATGATAGCATAGTGTGTTATGTTGGTTTTAGCTGTTTTCTGTTTTGTGAGGAAATACAGAACTCAGTTCATCACAATGCAATTCAGGACTCTATGTTGCATGCCAGGAAATATAGTGGTGATGTGAGTACACATTCTGTATCTGTAAAAAAAAAATACCAAACAGAAACAAACAAGAAAAACAACTGAGTGCAGAAAGCACGACATCTTTAGGCTCCAGCTGAGAGTTGGACCTGTTGTTTTGGCTTGAGAGGATACAACTGCATATTCCTCAGCACTTATGACTGATGCTGGCTCAGCACTACTTATGTTCCTATAATTTATTTAATGATAATTTAGATAGACTGAGGAAAGAGTGTGAAGGAATACAAAGCAGAATGAGGTGAAACAGAAAGTCAGTAGCAGCTCTGGAAAAAGAACTCCAGCCTTATACTCTGCTGAACCAACACAAAGGTTATGGAGACAATAGCTCTGCCCACCCTCTCCACCTTAGAAAAGAGGAAGAGATGCTAGGGTGCAAATCTGTAAGCGCATTGAGAACCATTTCTCCTTTTTTCCCTGCTTTTTTTTTTTTTTTTAATTAGGATGTGACTTGCTAGTATTACAGTCCTGCAGAAAAGAGTGAAAGACAGAGTTCAATTAACAGTGCGCTGTTCGGGAAGGAGAAAAAGGGCAGTTGAATTCAGAGCATTGCCTGCTGCAAGGAGTAGTTTTAATTCTCAACGAACTTGTCTGGTATAGTTATCTTAGTCTGTGGCAGGTTGATGTTTACCCAAGAGCCTCAGTAACTAGTTCAGATACCCATCTAGCCCAAGCAAATCTTGCACTTAACAAGGTTAATGCACAGACATGTACACACTGTCAGTGATTAACTCCCTGCAGGAACGGGGTGTGAATGTTCACAAGACAAAATGGTCACTAGAGACGTTATCACAAAGGCTGATCCCATGTAAAAAGGCAGGCTTTGGTGTCAGCTGGGTGGTGGTATATGCCATATATTTTTGCTATTTTTATACTATCTGAATAATTTTACAGCTGACGTATTGGGGAGAGTCACGGTATTTCTTTATATTTTTCTGTAATCACCTGCAAAAATTATGAAAACTGAGATTGTAATTTGTAGGTAACGAATGTTTTTAAGAATCTCATGACTGCATGGGATAAATACATAAACGTAGCACTTCTGAATGGCCTTACGTTTAGCTAGTCAGGAAAATATTCACATGGACTTGTAGTGTTAGCAAGAGAACACCAAGTTAGCAAGTCTGAATATTAGATTATTTACCTGAACAGGTTTCTTATTTCTAATAGAATTCTTTTCTGTCTGATAAGTAAACCAAGTTAACAAGTCTGAATATTAGACTATTTACCTGAACGGGTTCCTTATTTATAACAGAATTCCTTTCTGTCTGAAAAGTAAACTGCTATTTATGAATGCAGAGTTTTTTCTTGAAGTGTATTTTAAAGGAAAGTTTAGTTAATAATCTTGTCACATGTGAATCCTGTTGCAGTCAGTTTTCACATGCAACAACAGTAACATCATGACAATTAATATCTAACTGGTAATTTATTATAAATTTACTTGTAAACAGAGGAAAATATAAGCAGTCTTCACAAGATACTTCAGCACAGGATTCTTCAGCACAGGATTCTTTGGATGTGAGAACTGTGCCCCTTTGCAAACTTATGATACATGTTGGTTTGTTTGTTTTTTAATGTTTGTGGCAGAGTTTCGCCATCAGATGCTGACTCCACAGCAAGTGAACAATCCAGTGGGAGAGAGACAGGAGAAGAAACTGCAAGACCATCAACTGTTGCAAACGAGGGTAAACCACGCAGAGCAGTGAAGAAGGGTATGTTACTTTTGATTTTTTTTCTTGTGTGCACAAGCAGTGCTTTGCTTAGGTTGAAGAGTTACTTTAGTGCTATAACTTTTCTAAACTCATCTTTGGCTGTTAAATTTTTCTGGTTTGTGTCGCAGAAAATTTTCTTCCTTTTTGGTTTAGTTTCTTCTGTTGAAACTGAAGAGCTACGCATTCCTTTCATTCCAGCAAGCTTTGAAACTAATGGCTTAGCAGGAATGAATCTTCCCTCCTTTTCTCTCCCACACACCCCCGACAAGCC